>OX463767.1:3430321-4030321 GCA_949825005.1 Gasteruption jaculator
AAGACGCGAGATATAACTTTGCCGGTACAGTGGTGATACATATACGTACCCCACCTACATATGTACATACTTGTGTAAAATCGTCGTGTACATAGCGTGTATGTACAGATATCCTTCGTTCCTATCTATACCTCTTTTTCTTCCTCTTTCTCTCAGCAAAGTAGATAGGTTGAAGGTATATCGAATTTACCTGGGGTTCGGGAAAATACACTGAAGGGTAGCCTTTCTCGAAATTGAAACACGTGCAATGCACGCGAAGATTCTGTCTCTCCATCCTGCCCCTTTCCTTCCTTTTCTTTTATTCCTCCTATCTTTCACGTATCTGCTCTATAAGAAACTTGCGGAAGCTATCGATGAACTAGGGGACGACACATTTTCGTTCGAGGGTGAGAGCAGAAAATGCTCGAGCACCCTGCAAAGGCATGAAAAGAAAAATTAAAAAGACCGAATAAAATAAGATAACGATAGACGTATGTAAAAATAGAAATGAGATCCCTTACTGGCATGTTTTTTTTTTTCGTGATTATATATGAAATATAATTAACACATTATTCAAGTAAAAGAGTATTAGTGAATAAATAAATGAATAAAAATATATAAAAATGTATAAAAAAATATATTTCATTACAATATTTAATATACGCGACTTAAGCAAACAAGTCAAAACATATTAAAAAATATATTTTTGAAAATCTATTTTTAAAAGTCTAGTTGTAAATTAATTGAATAAATGAATGGGAATTGAAGAAAAGAGGAATGAAATATTAATATCTCTTATGTTTCTAAATATTAATATTTGTTGAAAAAGAAACATTAATTTGAAAAATGTATAATGTAATAAGCTACCACTTAACACTAATGCTACCGCGCTAATTATACGTAATCAAAAATCCAGAACCTAAAATGTAAAATTATTATTAAAATAAATTTTCTTAATTAATACCAAATTTTTTACGGACGCATAATTGCTTTACTAAGCACCTCCCGTTTGTGGATTTCAAAAAAAGGTTAAATGAAACCTAGAAAATACTTCTAAATTAAGATTCCAAAAGGTGTATTTTGACACCTTTGGTAGAAATAGTGTTAAAATTTCTTAAAAACAAAAAGTAATAGTAACAATCGAATTTAATTTTTTCGGTAAATATTTGCGAAAAAAGAACTTTGGTGATATATCCCAATTTTCGGAATTATAGATTTCGAATAAATATTATATTTAAAACAGCCCTTAAGGGGGAACAACAGTGTGGCGGTAGTAGAAATAGGCGATATTTATGATTTTTTTTTATTCACTCACGTACTCCACAAATGTCAGTGTTAAAGAGTTAAAGAATACGTACTTTGAACTTCGTTTAAAATTTTGTTCATAAAGAAATATATATTTCGTAGTACATTTATAGTGGTCGCTGTAATACGCTGCACGGAAGAGGCGCCTTACTGATTGTCATCATAACTTGCTTATTGATGATCTGAAAATCAAAAGGAAAACACTGTTTTAATCTATATTAGTACGGCTTCAGTTAAGGGGGGCAATACATGTAGCAGCTTCAAAAAATCTAATTTTTGTTTTCTTCATAAAATGTTAGTTAAACATCTCAAGAATAAGGTGGTAAAGTTTTAAACTGAAATTCGGTGTGTCCCTGGAATCGCTAATTAGCCGGTAAGTTACTAAAGTGATTGAGTTTTCGTTGTTTCGAACTTCAAAAACGTTTTGCGGAAAACTACATTCTTTAAGATTGTGGGAAACACAACTTTAAAACGAATCCACCGATCGTGCTAAAATTGTACACACAACTCAATAACAATATTACCTTGAACTTATACCTACTTGTTCATGAATATCGCTTTTCGAAATTGATTTTTTATTGCCAAAAAGAAAAAAAAATTTTACGTAAAATTGCAGTTTTTTTCCTGAAGTATTCCACTTTTGTAATTTTCAGTTTTTTAAATGTTTCTTAGGTATAAGTTCAGCATCTGGATGTTAAAATGCTAAAAATTTTTGATTCATATTTTTAAGATGAATATTAAAGTCGTTAGGACTCCCACAAACGGGTAACTGCCGCCAAAACCTTCCTGAAAGATCACGACAGAACATCGCCATTTGACAATATTCCTTAATGGAAAAATTTAATGAAACAGTTTAATTATGTAGTAAAGTGTACCTAAAGTTTCAAAAATTTAAAAGGTTTTGTTCCTTAAGAAAAAAAATGATAAAAATTGACTATTTTCTTACCGTCTACATGTATTGCCCCCCTTAAGCGTACCCGATTTTTGAAAAACGAATTATTGTTAAAATTGCAATTCTCCAAAGAAAATTCGCAGAAAAAAAACCAAAAAATTCATCCTTTCACAGAGAAACAAAATTAGTAAATATAAATATATCAAAAAATCCGTACGCTTAACTGAAGCCATACTAATATAGATTAAAACAGTGTTTTCCTTTTGATTTTCAGATCATCAATAGACGAGTTATTCTATTACTCTAAAGCTATTATTTTTTTTCGATTATTGAAAATGTGAAAAATTTTTTTCTCTCTATTAATCATTATGAATATCAATTTCCGTTACTGTATATTATTTTTCTAAATATTTTTGAATAATTTCTACAATTTATAATGATAAAGAGGTGTTTAAGATTAATCAATAGTCGTTAAATCAATTTATAATCAGTAAAACAAAAATATTTTTTTATTTTCGTAATTTTTTTGAAAATTTTGCATAGGCGGGCATCATTTGAACCAGAATAACCTTTAACTCATACATTTCCGCTATCCACTGGAACAACTGAATGAATTTTGCGCGTTCCTGCAATTGTCTTAGCTGTTTTGTATTTCAGATCTAATTTTTCCCTTACATCTAAATAATTCTGTTCAGGTGAAAATTTTACGGCAATATTTGGCAAATTTACAACAAATACTTTATAACAAAAAATAACATTGAAAATTCAACCCCAATCAGATTTTTCAAAAAAATACGAAAATAAATAGATATTTTTGTTTTATTGATTATAAATTGATTTAACGACTATTAATTGATTTTAAACACCTCTTTACCATTAAAAATTGTAGAAATTATTCATAAATAATTAGAAAAATAATATACAGTAACGGAAATTGATTTTCATAATGATTAATAGAGAGAAAAATTTTTTCAAATTTTCAAAAATCGTAAAAAAATAATAGCTTTAGAGGTCCCACGATCGGACAGGCCTGGAAAGTTGTGGAATGAGTAGTAGTTTGCTATACAAAATTTTGAAGAAAATCAAAATATGCACTCACTTTGGAAAATGAGATTTAAAATTTAAAACTCAAAAATCTCATTCAAAAATACTTTAATAATTTTTGTTACATTTTTTTCTAAAGAGTACACGAAAGAACAAGAATTTGGAAACAAAAGTTTAAATTTGGACCATTATTGAAGAAGTTATCAGCAAAAAACGAAAAAAAAGCGATATTTTTGAAAATTTGATATCTTTCGAACGGGTAATAAAAAAAATCGCAAAATTTACCAGGAAGGGGTTTTCGGTAGGTTCTAAAAAATATCAAAAAATTGAGGAAATCAAAAACCTGGTGGCTTTTTAAAAACCGAACACCTCAAATCATGTCAGAGGGTAAAAGTTCATAAGATGCAATCTGGAGGAATAAAAGAGGTGTTCGGTTTTTAAAAAGCCACCCTGTATAGTATATCATTGTAAGTAAATCAGTGACGGTATAAAATAATGAAAAATATAATTATAGGATAACACAAATATAAACATAATTAAAAATGAAATAAATAATCAAATGAATAAACAAACTCAAAGTAATATAAAAAATAAAAATATCAAACTCAAGACAGTTTGTAAGTAAATTAATGATGGTCGAAAGGTCGGCATTACCTGCAACTCGACATTAATTACCCGAAATGGGTCTGATGCACGTGTATCTCGTTAATAACGCGTTAGAGGAGTCTGGTTATACGAAACGCAGCCCCTGGCTAACGTTACGCATTATTAGAGGGGAAAGGGTCTCTCCAGATTCAACCCTTAACCCTCCAGGGTGCTTTCCATCCTCGTGCAACACTTCAGAATATATGTTCTTCATCCCCCTGTATCTTTAACCCCCTGTGTCTGTACTGCTTCATCGGTTTCCAGTTCTTGAGTGAATGGGAACTACGAGCGTTAAATCGATGCATCGAATCGAGTTGCAAATCAAATAAAATAAAGTAGAAGCCGTCATTTCGAATTTAAATCCTTTCCATTTCGACCACTGGATCGTTTTGCATCGTCTTGACGAGCTCTTGCACTTGCTTGTATGCAAGTATGTGCACGGTACGCCAGCAATTAGCATTGCGATGAAACGCTGGCCCTTCAAAGAGGTTGCTAAGAGGGAAAGCTTTCAAGAGGGAGAATAAGTGAGCTTTTCTTTCTTTTTTTTTATGTAGTTACCACGAGAAATGAAACTCTCTTCTCGGCCAACGAGGTACGTTAAAATCTTGACAAGCGTCCGAGACTGGAGTATAGCTTTTGTATGTTTAGTACTTACAACTAGAATTTAATATGAATGCAACTTAATATGTTGCTTCCTTCAGTTTGCACGTAACATATATTTACATACGTTTCATTTCTGCGATTTAATAAGCTTGTTTATCGTGATTTTCCGAAATGGTTTCATGTTATTAATATATTTACTTCTTTATTTATATTTTTTGTTTTGATGAACTTGTATCTATCTTTTTTATCAATAATTTTATCGACTTCTGTATTGAATGATTGTTTCTAATTAAAATTGATTATAATAAAAATAATCAGCTGACGTTAAAACTACTGTGATTGCGACTTCACGTTATTGATATATTTGTATATTATTTTATATTTATTTGTTTCTTTATAAATTTTTTTTATTAAGATAAGCTTAGACCTTACTTTTTTATGAATAATTGATTTTTATATAAAAATTACAGCCATGTAAAGTTGAGTATTAGACTTATTCGAAAAATAATGTGATTTTGATTGTGATTTACATTATTGTTTCAATGATAAGTAATAAGACAATGTTTTTTATTCAAAGTATTCTATATTTGTTGATTCAAGTTCCTTTTTGAAAGGAAGAAAATTAAAATTTTGAGAAAAAGAAGTTTATAGAATTTCAAACGATTCGTATATTTTAGATTTTTTATTTTTATATAAATTTATTTACTATTATTTTCTTGTCACATTTCGTTCTTAAGGGATTACATCTAGTTGGCGGCCAAAAAAAAGTGTGTTTTTGTGAATTTTTTTTGGGAAAATGATTGCAGGTTTCGAACTGTTTTTTTTATAGTAAAGGGTATATCTTCGACTACGTTTCATAAATTTTTTATTGAAAAAAATTCAGAAATGTAGGAGATACAATGCATTTCCCGGACCGCTAGGTTTTCTGCGGTAACCACTGTATGTTTTTGCTGTTATGTTTTTGCATCGTATTATCTAGTCCTTAATCGAAGGATTTGAGAAAATATTAATTTTTGAAAAAATGGTCGACGACTGAACGTGAAAGTCCAAATTTTGATGAATAAATCACTTCATTTTCGTCGACCATTTTTTCAAAAATTAATATTTTTTCAAATCCTTCAATTAAGGACTAGATAATGCGATGCAAAAATATAATCTATTTGACTTTTTGATTTCAGACGAGTGAGGTGGAAGATACAGTGGTCACCGCAGAAAACCTAGCGGTCCGGGAAATGCATTGTATCTCCTACATTTGTGAATTTTTTTCAATAAAAAAATTATGAAACATAGTCGAGGCTATACCCTTTACTATGAAAAAAAAACAATTTGAAACCTGCAATCATTTTCCCAAAAATATTCCCAAAAACACGTCTTTCTTTCAGCCGTCAACTAGATGTAACCCCTTAAATGTTTCTGTTTATATTATTATCATTTTTTTAATTGTTTTAATAATGTTTTTGATTATTGCAATAATTACAACATCCCCTATGTACCCGAAACATCAAAGAACGTTGTAATAGTCCCTACACTTCCATCGATTCATCGTATTGTCACTAACCAACTTATTCAATAATATTTAATTGGAAGTTAAATGAAAGAAAAGGGTTAAAGTTGGAAAGATACGTTATCCAGCCTTAAGGTGCACCCTCTCGTCGATCACGCTGTTACTCCAGGGGAGTTCTGTCCCTGACGCGTATATCTTACCACCTGGGCGATACCAGCAGCATCCGTATCTGTTGTAACCTTCGACCTGCTGCTATATTGCTGGCCACCACCACCTATGTCCTCGGTATATCTTCAGCTTTCACGTACCCTCCTTGAGTTATCCTCATCCTCTTACACAACCCATTGTAGGATCCATATATGTATGTGTGTGTGAAACTCTACACTGGGATGAAAAAGAATCGGCAAAATAATGAAAATGGCAACAACAAAAATGCATTTGTGACGTAAAGTAATGAACTATAGTAGTTTATAGTATATTAGTAGAAAAATAGTGGATATTCGTAGAAAGCTAATAATTAACTCCAATTTTATTGTAACTTATGGTGTTTATTATTTTATATATTTTAATAAAGCAAAATTCGGAATTTTCGAAATACTCCTGTAACTTTTATTATTTGTTGTAGCAATTTTCTCATTATCGTTACGATTTCTTTTTTCAGTGAACATTCTTTTATTATATAATAATTCTTGTTATTATTCTATTTTATCTTTTTAATTTACTACATTGGAAAATCTTGAAAACTTATGGAAAGCTGATAATTAATTCCAATTTATAACCTTATACATATTTTGTAAAGAAAATTTTATATTTCCGACTTTTTCTTGCAAATTTTATACTATTGTTATAATAACTTTCCTATTATTTTCTATAACAAATTATTTCTCTCGACAATTATCTTTGGTGATTAGGTCCACTCAATTTCTACATTTCTACCGATCTTTTTTGTCATTTACTCCAATTTTATGGTAATATCCTAAAGAATACTTGGGATTTTTAAAGTTTTTTTGTAACTTCTATTATTTTTCGTGGCAATTCTTTCATCATTGATACGATTTCTTTTTTCAATAAATATTTTTTTTATTATATAACAATTCTTCTTATTATCATATTTTTTTCTGTTTATGTACTACATTCGACAAATATTGAAAATTAATACGAAGCTGATAATTAATTCCAATTTATTTTGTCATACATCTTTTGTCAAGAAAATTTGAAATTTTCGATATATTCATTTTGTAAATAACTTTTTAATTATTTACTTTGTAACAAATTATTTCTTCCGAAAATTATTTTTGGCAATTAGGTGCAGTCAGTTTCCAGGTTTCTGCCGATTTTTTTGTCTTACGTTCCCCGCTTTCCATCATTCGGCCTTCTATCGTAACTCCACATATGTTCCTGGTGCAACACTTTAGTCGCGAAATTGTATCGTTGTGGGTTTCCCTGCACTTGCATCGCTGCAAGAGGAATAACCGTAATCGGGGAATTTCCTCTTTCTGTATACAATCCTTTCTTTTGACGTATCGGTGAAACCAGTCGTTCGGAAACGATGAATATCATACTATCTGTTTTATATGCTGCACTTTGAAAAGTTTATCGTACCGCAGATCGCACTTAAATCATAACCCATGCATCCTCCTGTTGATATTAAGGGAGACACGGTGATGCATTAAAACAGCTGGAGTTTGGATTTATTTAAATTATTCACTTTCGAAAATAACGTAATTATAAAATAATATAATTCCAAAGAATGTAATTATTGATAATATAATTAAAAATAATAAAATTACAAATAATACAATTGTAAAACAAACGAGTAGGATAATATTTATTATTATATTAATTTTTTCTTCCGAACCATTGAGCGGCATACTTTCAGCTTTTAAATAATTAACACCAATTAAAACCAATAATAGAAACAACTTATTCGAAATACGGTGCTTCTGAAGCTAGACCGTGCGTTTCGTGGCTGGTAGTAGTTCTGAAGTACCCTCTCGTCCTCCGTGTTCGTCTGTGTTAACATTTTTACCCTGTAATTCTCGGCAAATATAGTAAATAGCGAACTACTCTCGTAAACTTTGTTCAATCAGTCCCTGTACTCTGGTAACAGCTTGTAAATTTTCACAATCCGTATATAGGAGTTTGCAACGAATTCGAGGAGAATACTAACGCTATTTTGGCAAAGCGCATAGCTATAGACTGCATATTACTGGGTGTTTCGCTTAATGAAGCCTCTACAGGAGGTATCTCCGGTACTTTGAATGTATGAAATACTTGGGAATGCACGGACGTCATCGAATAAATGGTAATTATTTCGAATTCATTCTCCTGGATAAAAAAATATATGCGAAAATATCTACGTTTAAAAGTATATAAGCATATATATGTATATAAGTGTACATATGTGCCTATAATTATGAAAGTGGTCTAAGTCATATTTTTTTTGTGTTGATAAATTTAAAGGATTTGTTTTAAAGGGGTTACATCTAGTTGGTGGCCGAAAGAAAGGCGTGTTTTTGTGAATTTTTTTTGGGAAAATGATTGCAGGTTTTGAATTGTTTTTTTTCATAGTAATGGGTATATCTTCGACTATGTTTCTTAATTTTTTTATTGAAATAAATTCATAAATGTAGGAGATGCAATGCATTTCCCGGACGGCTGTTCTAAAAAGGTCTTCTGCGGTGACCACTGTATCTTCCATCTTACTCGTCTAAAATAAAAAAATCAAATAGATTATGTTTTTGCATCGTATTATCTAGTCCTTAATCGAAGGATTTGAGAAAATATTAATTTTGGAAAAAATGGTCGACGAAAATGAAGTGATTTATTCATCAAAATTTGGACTTTTACGTTCAATCGTCGACAATTTTTTTCAAAAATTAATATTTACAAATCCTTCGATTAAGAACTAGATAATACGATGCAAAAACATAATCTATTTGATTTTTTGATTTTAGACGAGTGAGGTGGAAGATGCAGTGGTCACCGCAAAAAACCTAGCGGTTCGGGAAATGCATTGTATCTCCTACATTTGTGAATTTTTTTCTATAAAAAAATTATGAAACATAGTCGAAGATATACTCATTACTATGAAAAAAACAGTTCGAAACCTGCAATCATTTTCTCCAAAAAAATCACAAAAACACGCCTTTTTCGGCCGCCAACTAGATGTAACCCCTTAAATAAAATAAAAAATTTTACACTCTGTAACATTGAAAGTTGGAATTTTATTGGTCTCGATTAATAAAGAAAAAAATGTATTGCAAGATAAAATGATGCGAGATAACTGCGAAAATCTGATCTTTTTCAAATCTTGACTTAGACCACTTTCATAATTATGGGCACACCATATATTTTTATTATTTTTCATTTATTTTATTTTATATATATAATATTGAAAAATTTTGCTTTCAAACAACATATTTTTGTATTCAATTTTTATAGTAATTTAAGAGAAAAAATATATACTCCTATACAATTCAAAGAAACGAAGATATCGTAGGTGATTCCGATAGATGCGTGAAACATCCGTGTAGCAAAATTTATCTTTATTTATGCGAGCCGCTAGATTGCGATTTATGATTATCGCACAGCTGTAACTGCTGCATAAATCGTTATTGTTACGATTTGTCGTTGTAACATTACAGTGATTTCGTAATAAAGATACCTACGATACCAAAGTTCATTCAACGGTCGTATTAGCAGCTTCCTGTTTTCACCAGAATCCATTATTTATTAAGATCTTACCTTTTTTCCCCGTATTGTACATATACATATACCTTTTTTTATTGATAGTAGCCATTAGCCTTCCTTTTTTCGCAAAATCTGGGTCCAATTGAATTGTAATCATTTCTTATGGCGAACATTTTTTTTTTATAAGGGAATAGTATTTTAATAATTACTTCTGTAAAATGTTGAAAATTGGTAATAAATAGCGAAACGTCCGAAACTCGTTCCCAAAATTTTAGTAATTATTAATTTGATGTGTAACAGGTTAATAGTACTGTTTTCGAATTACTATCAAAATTAAATAGAAAGATATGTTACTTGAAAGTAAAATATTTCAATATTGTTTTTATAATAACAGAAAAAGGAAATGAAATAATAAAAGAAATCAGAGAACGATAAGAATTGGAATTAAAATTCAATTTCAGAATTCCGAAGCTAATTGGGGCGAAAAGAAAAACAAACGAATTGTATGTTTTTTTCTTCGAAAATCTGAACCCAGTTTGTTTATAACAAATTCCTATAGTGAAAATGTACATATTTATCCACGTGAGAAAGTTTCCTATAACATTCAGAAAATTTGTAATAAATAGAGAAACTTCTGGAGATTATTCTTAGGAAATTATGAATTAATATAATAATTGTATAAGCACTAATACCATTGTTTTTGAATTATTACAAAAGGTCTATTTGATATTGCAATTTTAAGTGTCATATTAGTTTTCTGTGATAATATTTAAATATATTTAAAGTAATATTTTTTGTTATAATAATCGGTAGAAATATAAAATGATAGTAACGAAAAAAAGAGCCACAATTAAAATCCAGTAGAAAAATTCCCCAAAATCTATTGGAACCAAAATAAATTAAAGTAAAGTGAAATAAAAAAAAACTAAAATGCAGAAATAATCGTGACACCACCGAGGAGAATATTCGCGACCCCTGCAGCTACGTATTACCAATTTAACGGGCCGGCACCTGGAATAGCTATTATAACATAATTATATAGCAGGGATGCACGCATACAGCCCGAGTAGATATAAGAAAGAGGGTGGCAGGGGGTGCATGCACGTTTGTGTACTTTCTCAAATGTGCATGCCGACGTATCCATGCACGTGTATCCGTGTATTTCGTAGCTGTAGTTTCAGCTTAAGAGTAGGTAAAGGGAAACTACAGGGTATGGGGAAAAGAGGCTAGAGAGAGTGAGAGAGAGAAAGAGGGTAATGATGAGAGCGAGGGTGGAAAAGAACAGGATGGAGAGAGAGAGAGACTGGTTTATTGAAGGGGGTTGGTTGGTTCGTTGGTTGGTTGCTTGCGTGGTGGTGGTACGGGTAGTAGTACTGTAGTACTAACTCTCGTAGTGCAGGAATTACTCGTCTGGTGGAGTACTTGGCATAGCAGCTCTCGGAGTCAGGGGGTTGTGCGCGTGTTACGAAGGGATGTTTTAGTATGCCTCCGGCATCCGCGAATTCCGTACGGGTACATTTCGGAGCAACTTCCCTCTATCGAATAATTCCTTCTTCGACACGGGATATACATGTGACATTGTGCCTACCCTTATAAGTTACCCCCCTTTTTTTATTTGTAATTTATAATACAACCGATGCGAGACGATGACATTTATTCGAAAGGAATGCGACTGAGTTATGCTGTGATTCGCATTTTTTCCTTGAAATTTGATATGTGATTGAAAATCGCTCGGGATTTTTTTTCCACTTGTTGAGTTGAGAGGTAACTGATTTGATATCATCGAGCTGGAAGTGAAACTCGCTTTTCAAAAAATGACATTGATTTGATTAATTTTCTTTTTCATTTAATCGACCCTCAAATGTAGGCACTTGGATTTTATTATTTTATTGGAAGAATTGGGACTATAGGATTAGGTGGAGGAATACGAATTTGGAATCAATGTGAATTATAAATAAAATATAATTTAGGAATTTTATAAATGTGATTTTTTTTTGGTAACTAGTCGACTTACCAGTGCAGGTAGATTTAATTATTTTTTCGAAGAATCAAAAGTATAGAATCGGGTGAAGGAGTAAGAATTTAAAATTAGTGAATTTGAAGAAAAGGAAAATATCATTTAGGAAGCTACATAAATATGATTTAATTACTTTTTTTTAGCTAATCAACCGAACATAGGTACTTAGGCTCAATTATTTTTTGAAAAAATAGATTATAAATATAGAATCGCGTGAAGGGATAAGAATTTGAAATGAATGTGAATTCGAAAAAAATATATAATTTAGGAGTTTATATAAATATGAATAAGTTTCAGTTATATTTTTGTTTGTTTTTAGAGAGATTTTTGCGATGTGGGATTTGGGATTTCAGTTTAAGTAAAGACAGAGTGGATGCATCAAAATAATTACTGTCTAAGCATTTTTCCTCACAAAATCGATAACTTTTAGCAAAGATGCAGTTAGTGCATACACATGCATTGCATTATAAATGCAGTATTGAGAGAATTTGGGGAAGAACAAAAAATCCCATGTGGAAATAATTATTAATATATAATTCGACCCTTGATGGTGCTTCAAAGTCTATATTAGATCTATTTGTTACTTCGTGTCTATGGAAACTTCGATTTATAATTAATTATTAATTGCAATTATTTTATTCATGTTGAATTTAAAACAGCTAAACCCTAGCATAAATAATTAATTAGTTAATACTAAACGGTTTTAAAGGTTGTTGGATTTTCAAACTCATTCTTTCAATTCTGTAAATTATTGTTTACCTCAAATCTTGAAATTTTAATTTCAACTCAAGTAAAAAAAAGATATATACAATATATATATATTTTTTTTCTGAAACCACGCTGGAAATCAATGGGTAGACAATCGAGTGTCAATTGAAACCGAGAGTGGATTGAAGTGATACTCCCTCGTGGAAATGAAAGTACCGTCAAAATCTGGGGTAGACTTTGTAACACTGTTCCAAATTGTTTAATAATAATCGAGTAAGTAATGTGTGATCATTTGGAAAGAAAGGAGTTTCCCTCTTTGCACCCAAAAAAATGATTCGCGGCAATAACAAAAATATTATCTGTCTGAAAATTACGTTTCCCTTAAAAAAAAAACGTATAATATATTATTATTAAATGTCGACATTTTTACTGTAACATATTTCTCCCAAAGAAAAATGGAGAATCGAAATAAAAAATACTAAAAAAAGACATCTCGAAATTTCATACAAAACAGACTTGTATTATTTTTTTTTAATTCCAGAAATCCCAAAGTATTAAAATTCAGCAACATCGTGGATTTTGACAATTGTTTTAATTGACGGTTGTGTGAATATATTTGAAAATTGGCTGATGTGAATTTCGTATCGTGGTTACGAAGATTTTAATTACCGTGAAGTTTTACTGTACACGAAAAATCTGTATATAAATTAATCCGGAGTTGTTTCGAAGTAAAAAACAGAGAAATTTCTGGTAATCCGAAGCTGGGTTGTGAAAGTTGCCGAAGTAGTGGAAAGCTCGTTTTCCACGTTGGGTAAATAATCGTCAAAGTGCAACTGGGGTTGGAGAATGTACGAATTTTCAACCGCTTGTCTCCCATAAAATCTACTTCCACTATGATTTTATTGTTATCGTTCTTTTTTTTATTGCACGACTTTACGTTTTAGTATTTATATTTTGTTTGGGAGTCTGCTTTTAAGATTTACCATTGTTACGTCCTATTTCCATTTTGCTTTATACCCCGGTAGTCGTAATCTCGTTGTATTATAATTTTTTTGTTGCTTTGCATGATTCCAATATTTTGTACTTAAGCGTCACGGTGTTTCATTATCCGTTTATACATTATATTTCATTTTTGCGCTTATCTTTAATACTTTTAAATGCAGTAACGGTGTTATTCTTTACTTTCATTCCTTTCTTCAAATATTCTGATTGTTTCTAGTTTTGCGTAACGAAATGCATATACATGTAATATTTCAAAACATATATTCTTAATATAACATAATAATATATCATAAATATTATATGATACTGTAAATATAGATATAAAATCTAATTTCGTAATTCTATATAATATTCAAATTCATTTTTATATACAGGCGGCCCTCGACTTTCGCACAATTCGCTATTTCGCACATTTAAAAAAATTCAACTTTGTAAGCCTTTGCGGTCAAATGTTCTTCTCTCTGTGGGCTGACATAATAGAATCGACGATAAAAGGTTCCTGGAAACAATTATGCCCACAAAAGACGAATGATTTTACAAATTTTAAAGAAACTCCGGAAACTATCACCAATGAAATAGTTAGTCTCATGAATGAATTTAACTTAAGGGGTTACACCTAGTTGGCGGCTAAAAGTAAGGCGTGTTTTTGTGAATTTTTTGGGGGGAAGATGATTGCAGGTTTCGAATTGTTTTTTTTTTCATAGTAAAGGGTATATCTTCGACTATGTTTCATAATTTTCTTATTGAAAAAAATTCACAAATGTAGGAGACACAATGCATTTCCCGGACCGCTACGTCTTCTGCGGTGACCACTGTATCTTCCATCTCACTCGTCTAAAATTAAAAATCAAATAGATTATGTTTTTGCATGGTATTATCTAGTCCTTAATCGAAGGATTTGAGAAAATATTAATTTTTGAAAAAATGGTCGACGAAAATGAAGTGATTTATTCATCAAAATTTGGACTTTCACGTTCAGTCGTCGACCATTTTTTCAAAAATTAATATTTTCTCAAATCCTTCGATTAAGGACTAGATAATACAATACGAAAACATAATCTATTTGATTTTTTGATTTTAGACGAGTGAGGTGGAAGATACAGTGGTCACTGCAGAAGACCTTTTTTGAACAGCGGTCCGGGAAATGCATTGTATCTCCTACGTTTGTGAATTTTTTTCAATAAAAAAATAATGAAACATAGTCGAAGATATACCCTTTACTATGAAAAAAAACAGTTCGAAACTTGCAATCATTTTTCCAAAAAAAAATTCACAAAAACACGCCTTTTTTCGGTCGCAAACTAGATGTAACCCCTAAACGTCAACAACGACGATGTTAATGAATTAATTGAATCTCACTCAGCACCGCTGTCAAATGAATATCTAATTGAGCAACAATTGATTAATAATAAAATACACGACAAAAGTGAGGAAGAAGAAGCCGATAAAAACGTAAAGACTTTGACAATTGAAAATATGAATGAAGTCTTTATGCATCTAGACAAATTTTTAACTATTACGGAAGAGTGCGATCCCAATGGAGAACGTATATCTCAAGTACGTAGGGCAATACAAAAAGACACTGCGTGTTTTAGAAATCTTTAATACGAAAAGAAAAAAAAGGAGCTACGAAAACACCTGAAAGCTAAATAAATAAATAAATAAATAAATAAATACTTGAAAAAACCGTTTTTGGTGCATACTTTTTTATATTCCTCTACTTTCGAACATTCAACATTCGCACACACTTTCAGGAACCAATTGTGTGCAAAGGTCGAGGGCCCACTGTATAATCCATTGATGTAGTTTTGTTATTAATTGTAAGATATATTCCATACTTTAATTACAAAGCTACAACTTTACATGAAAAATATAATTCCTTAAGTTGAACAATAAATTTAAATATAATTTGAATTTAACATTTTGGAATTCGAAATATAAATGAAAATCTAATTCGAATTTTTACGTAAAATAAAAAAATAATGTTTCTAATATTTACATATCGACCGCAGTTATATGTGATGATTACACATAATTAATTAAATAGAAATTAATTTCCAAAATATTTTCAGAACATTCCTAAATTTAGTTTCGATGATTCCCAAATTCCCAGAATTAGGCAATTATTCTGAACACCTGAAGTTAATCTATGTAGGTATATATTTAAAAAAATTAGGGGTTGAATAATTTTTAGGGATAAGTTTTATTAAATAATCTACAAATAATTTCTTATTTTGTATAATTATACAATTATACAAACATTGTTTGTTGCATTTAAAATGTGACAGCGGAATACAAAGGAATTAGCAGTTTCGTTCTGTCAACACATCAAGCTAATTTAGTATAACGATTTAACTCGGTGTACGCAAAAAGTGTATTGATTTGTATAAATAAATTTATTTATCGTAATTTCAGGGCGAAATTATTATAGGAAAATTTCATGGTGCACTAATACGAGCACAATGCTGTTCGAGTAAAAGCACATCTGTCCTTTCACTCTGCTCAACTTTATATTTATAATAAAAGCTTGCACGTATTATAGAACTCGAGAGTTTATTTGTTATAACTTTTAGGTTGAGTTCGACTACGAAACGAATAATGAATATAAAAAAGTTTATATTTTATCACGTTCTTTTAACAATAACCTTCCCATCAATAGGCGATACCAAATAAATTAATAATTCACTGTTTATATGTATTTATTATTTTTATATTTTTATGACACTTTTATATTTTATTGTTCATATATTTGTTTGTTAATTTTGAAAAAACTGTATTCTCATTAATACAAAAGTAATTGCTTAGCCATACAATCAATGTTTTTAATAAAAATTCGAAATTTACTTGTAAAGTCAAAATTAACTTTTTCTAATATTTATTCATGGGTCACATTGAAATCTAACAATTGTATATTACTAATTGAATAGAAATTATTGAAAAAGCAGCTGATTTTAACATTTCAAGCCCAAAATTTTCAAATTTCTTTTCGATCACAAAATTCCTAAAATTGTACAATTATTTTGAAAACTTGACCCTCATTTTTGTTAATGTGTATTTTGAAAAATTGCCGATATGTTTTTATAGTAAATACAGTAAAAAATAATTCATTGCAGCGAAAAGGTGCTACACAGCAAGCATACAAAGTAGGGGCAGTGAGAAATTTACATTTTTTAAAATAAAGGTATATTTTACATGGAAAGTCGATACGCGAAAGAAAAAAAAATACGGAGATATTTTGCAGCAAAAAAATTGAGAAATTTCTAGCAGCATGAATCTGAATGGCAAAAATTATTCCCATATTGCTTTACGGTCCGATATCAATTTTTGCCCGTCCTCGTGATCCCTTTTACCTTGTGTCCGTGTCTACTCGTGTCCTTTACGCATCGTTTCCAATTTTACCTGAAAGTCATCGTAATTATATAATTATATAGGTCTGGTTGCTCGAAAATAAAATACAAATTGTTTTAATTATTAGTCGTATCTCTGAAATTAACATCTGTTTTAATATATTATTTTTCTGTTTATTCATTTTAATAATTTGCAAATTTGCAAAAAAGTTGTAAGAAATTTGTTAACGTTCCCATTATTAACATTTCAAATATTTTTATACTTCCTTAATACGGATTTATCGATTTTAAACAAATTCGCAATTCCAAAATTTTCTTTAAAAAATCCGTTAAAAATCCATCATTTTGTTATTATATTTTATTTTCCGATGTCAAAGTTCTTATTTTTAATATTTCAAATTTCTTAATGTAAAAAAAATCCCGTTAATAATAATCGAGCGTGATTAGGATTTTTAATACGTCGGATTTTATAATTAAATAGAATTCCAAAGCATCTCAGTGCTTTATCCACTCCCATAGAATAAAGCAGCGCCTGCATATATGGCATACGCGACATACCGTGAAGACATTTCAGCTTCACGCTGTATACCGGCAATCAAGAATGGAACGCGATTAGTAATATAATGCTAATGAGTATTAATACTAATGACAATATCAACAACAATAGAGTTGAATGATACTAATAGGAGTATAAATAATAGCATTAAGTCAGTGCGAACGGTATTTACTATTAATAGCGCAAATGATATATAGATATTCGTGAATTCATGGTCATAATAATATGTGTATGCATAATATATTACAAAAAAAAAGTGTAGAAGTAAATGTGAGAATAGTCTGACCCAATAATTATGAATTGTTAATAGATAATTATAATTGTAATTTTTAAATATAATTGAATTGTAAAATATAGTCTGATGCTACACTTTTCATTATAAATATATGGGGCATTCCACGCCAAATCGGACAGTTTGAAAAATTTTGATTTTTGATTTCCTCAATTTTTTGATATTTTTTAGTACCTACCGAAAAATCTTTCCTGGTAAATTTTGAGATTTTTTTGATGACCCTTTCAAAAGATATCAAATTAAAAAAAAAATCGCTTTTTCTTTGGTTTTTTGCTGATAACTTTTTCAATAATAGTCCAAATTAAAATTTTTTTTTCAAAATTTTTGTTCTTTCCTGTACTCTTTAGAAAAAAATATTTAAAAAATTCAAAGTATTTTTGATAAGATTTTTGAGTTTTAAATTTTAAATCTTATTTTCCAAAGTGAGTGCATATTTTGATTTTCGTCAAAATTTTTTATAGCAAACTACTACTCATTCCACAACTTTCCAGGCCGGTCCGAACGTATTATTTTTTTTCGATTTTTGAAAAATTTGTTCTTTCTATTAATCATTATGATTATCAATTTCCGTTACTGTATATTATTTTTCTAATTATTTTTTAATAATTTCTACAATTTATAATGGCAAAAAGGTGTTTAAAATCAATCAATAGTCGTTAAATCAATTTATAATCAATAAAACAAAAATATCTATTTATTTACGCAATTTTTTGAAGAATCTGATTGGGGTTGAATTTTCAATGTTATTTTTTGTTATAAAGTATTCGTTATAAATTTGTCAAATATTGCCGTAAAATTTTCATCTGAACAGAATTATTTAGAAGCAAGGGAAAAATTAGATCTAAGATACAAAACAGCTAAGACAATTGCAGGAACGCACAAAATTCATTCGGTTGTTCCAATGGATAGCGGAAATGTACGAGTTAAAGATTATTCTAGTTCAAATGATGCCCGCATATGTAAAATTTTCAAAAAATTACGAAAACAAATAGATATTTTTTTTTATTGATTATAAATTAATTTAACGACTATTGATTGATTTTAAACATCTTTTTACCATTATAAATTGTAGAAATTATTCAAAAATAATATAGAGTAACGGAAATTGATACTCATAATGATTAATAGAATGAAAAAATGTTTAAAAAATCGAAAAAAAATAATAGCTTTGGAGGTCCAATCGGACCGGCCTGGAAAGTTGTGGAGTGAGTAGTAGTTTGCTATAAAAAATTTTGACGAAAATCAAAATATGCACTCACTTTGGAAAATGAGATTTAAAATTTAAACCTCAACAATCTCATTCAAAAATACTTTAAAAATTATTAATTTTTTTTTCAAAAGAGTACATGAAAAAACAAAAATTTTGAAAAAAAAGTTTAAATTTGGACCATTATTGAGAAAGTTATCAGCAAAAAACTAAAAAAAAGCGATTTTTTTGAAAATTTGATATCGTTTGAACGGGTAATCAAAAAAATCTCAAAATTTACCAGGAAGGGTTTTTCGGTAGGTACTAAAAAATATCAAAAAATTGAGGAAATCCAAATTTTTCAAACTGTCCGATTTGGCGTGGAATGCCCCATATACATTATGTATATTTCAATATAATCCAAAATATTTTATTAGTAACAGTTGGCAGGTTGAACTTAACGTTCGATATCAAAATATGGAAAATAGAGAAAATTCATTTTTTTCGTTTGACAATAATTTCGTTTTCTTTATTTTACAATCCACATATATATCCATATGATACGGGTGATATACATAATATATCTAGTGGCAAATGGTAAATAGTTGTATCTCTGTAGAGCCATTTCTGTGTTACTTCTATGTAATTTACTCCCGCGAGAGTTATAGTACCATTCAACAGCGTTGCCAAAAAAAATGGGAGAAAGAATTGGGAAAATATGTGCCGATTGTAGTTCCAATATTGGGCGAAGTTCTCTCCGATATTTTATTTTATATTTAAAATATTGCGTCGTAACGTCTTAGTAGGGAAGGAAAATTGAGCTCATTCTACACGAAATGCATTTTTTTCCCAACGATAGAAAACTTTTTTTATTAAAAAAACCGGGCATTTTGCGACAATCTAATGAAAACCATTAATAATATTATTAATATATTTTTATTTATTTATGGTATCAATCCCGTATAAATTGATATATAACCAATTTTTAATATATAACAATAAAAAACTCCTTTTTTCCAAAGAATCATATTTTATTGTTATTAAAATTACAAGGTGTTGAATACATTCCTATTGTTTAACAGTGTCTCTGTAATATTATTGGATACTTTTGATTCAAAATAACTGTGATTTTTCCGATTATCATTTTTTCATTTTAAATAATCGAATTGTTTGTATTAATTTAAATTTGCAAACTCGTTAATTGTATAAAAATTGAAATATAATTAATTCTATTATATCTA
Organism: Gasteruption jaculator; assembly: GCA_949825005.1. Lineage (NCBI taxonomy): Eukaryota > Metazoa > Arthropoda > Insecta > Hymenoptera > Gasteruptiidae > Gasteruption > Gasteruption jaculator. The sequence goes on from OX463767.1 coordinate 3,450,336, forward strand.
TTTCCCGATTTACCTGATAATTATACTTGATTATATTATAATTTTATTATGTATAAAAAATACCCATTGTTGAATACAATATTTACAATATATTGTTGCATAATTTTTATTCAAAATGACTCTCATACGACCATTTTTATATTTTAAATTTTCACATCTTTTTCCTTATTTGAATTTGATTACTTTGCAATCATCTGGAAATTAAAATATTACGAAATCCAGAAAATCACCCCCCAATTTTCCTAACTCTAATATTTCAATATATTAAAATCAAACGCTGTCAAAAAATATATCTGTCATTTGACACCTTCTTTGCAATATTTATTTAATTTCCTTGTAACATCATATAATTCTTCACATTATATAATTTTGATTAAAAATGACTTCTCGGATTAAAAATGATTTCTCGGATTACTATTTTCCTGTTTTAGGAGGCATACCACAGTGCGCGCGCGGTACGAGGGTGTATTTTTAATAATTTTTATATATATAAATAGGACTGTACACAAATTTTTGAGTTCCAATGTGACGAATAGTTTGCGGTGTAGGCCGCTTCCAAAAGGACCCTCCGACGAAGTTGCTGCTTGGTGGTTGACAGCAATTAAGCCATACGGTTCATCGGAAAAAAAAGATATCTTTATAAACTAGACATATAGATTTATGGCCCCACGTGGCGAAATTTCGATATCTAAAAAAAAATGGCGGACCAGCGAATTTTATCGCAGAAAATTTTCATCGTTTTTGGAAAAAAAAAATAGAAGTGGGCCCTTTAAAAAAAATCGCCACGTGTGGTCATAGAGACTGGATTTTCGAACATTTTAAGACTTTGTACATGCAAATCGGATGAATAGTTTTTTAAATTTGCCGTCAACGAGGTTGAAAAACATAGTTTTTCGAAAAAAACGCGTTCAAAGTTTTGCTGAGAAAGGATAATAATACGACATAGCAACTAAATTTTATACCTGTATCTCCGTCAATTTCTCGAATTTCTTTACAAAATTTGGTGAGAGTATTCTTAACAAATGCAGCTTTCAGAAAATGAAAAAAAAAAATGAAAAAAAAATTTTTCTTTACTTTGGTATGCCTCCTGAAATGATATCCACATTGACATTCAATCAAATTTCCCCTGTCGATAATCGCGTACAAATTAAAATGTAACCAATTCTACAAAAATTTCAAATTTTCCCAGTTTTTCTGATTATAATATTTCCCTATAATTAATTCAAAGGCTGCGGAAAAAAATATACAAAGTGTTACAAATAATCTCTCGAAAATTCACACCATTTTTTAAATTAACTAATTTTTCTTCAAAATGACTCGGATTTCTCGGACTATCTTTTCCCCATTTGGAGTAATCGCATTGTCCGCAAGCTCCATGACTAACCTACTCTCGCGCTGAAACACCCTTTTTAAGGAGTTTTTATTTAAATTGCTATACGAAATCCATTAAAACAGTGGAAATAAAAAAAAACACAAAAGGAGGTAGAAAGGAGCACTTTGCACGTCTTGTGAAAGAATTGAGTGTTTAATATACAAGGAAAAATTGGGGAGATAGAATTCATGCATGTAGTAGGTACAAAAAGCTTGTATACGGCGAGAGGAGGAAGAAAGGAGGGTTGGAGGGTGAGTCGGTAGATAGAAAGGGTTGAATAGAAAGGTAGGTGAATAATTGATGGTATAGATGAAACGCCGTTTCGCGAAACCGTTCTGTGTGCGAGTCTGTGTAGGGGATAGACTTTTCTTTTTTGCTCACTGGCTCTCCTATTTTTTTTGCTTCTATTAGTTTTTCCCGACTGTCTATCCATCTCGTCTCTCTTTCTCTCTCTCTCCCTCTCCATCTGCAGTAGAGCTTTTTATACGCAGGGTATCGACGGCAGTCAATTGGCGAATTAAAAAGCACCGTCTGCTTGCCTACTTTCTTTCTGCCGCTTGACTTTCCATTGTTTTTTACCCCTTTTTTATACCTACCCCTTCCGATCTTCCCTTTTTTCTGCCATTACTACCACCAGTACCGGCTCATTCGTTTTCCGGTAACTCAAGGATTTCCGCTTGAGGATTATTAACGGGACGTCTGCTCCATTCCTCCACTCTGATCTGTCCTCATGGGAAATCATGAATTACAGATTTTCCTTTTTTTTTGCTTCTTCTCAGAACCTACTTTTTCTTATTAATATCGTATTTAAAAAAAAACAGGTGAGAAATGAGCAGTGAAAAATATTTGAAGAAAAGGAAAGCAATGTTACTTAAAGAAGAAGTTCCAAAATTAAGGAGAGGAAAAAAAATATTTGGAATATTTTGGTCAGGAATTCGGTGGTACCAAGGAGAAGGTGTAGGATTGAAATGTTATGCTAATTGATAATAATTTACTAATTGTTAGTCGTCGAATTCCATAATTGGATTGATGAATTACTGGAATTTACTAATTTAAATTATTGTAACGGTTTTGGGATCAATTGGAGACTTTGTAAAAATATGTAATGATAACCATTAATAGTATTATTGTTGTACTATTATTCATTTATTTCATTAATCCCGTGGAAATTAATATATAACCAATTCAAGAATATCGACTTTTCGATTTTCCAAATTATAGAGAACTATATTTTATTGTTATAAAAATCAGAAGGTGTTGAAAAACATATCTATTGTGTAACAATGTCTTTGCAATATTATTCTATAATAATTTTGATTCAAAGTAATTCTAACTTTCCCGGTTATAATTTTTTTTACTTTCAATAATTAAGTTGTTTGTGATAATTTGAATTTGCGAAATCGTTAATTGCGACAAAATGAAAATACAATTAATTTTATAAAATCTATTTCCCGATTTTCCTGATCGTTTTCATATATTGTATTATGTAAAAATTGCGTTATATAAAAAAATACCTATTGTTGAATATCATTTTGACAATATATCTTAACATAATTTATGTTAAAAATTACTAATAAAAAAAACTAATAATTAAAATCTAATTTATCATTTTTCCATTTTAAATATTCGCATCTTTTTCATTCATGTAAATTTGATTCTATTGTATAATTATATTTAATTATACTAAATTTTTAAAGTTTTATGTATTAATTATAACTAAGTAAATAAACAAAATTTAATAGAATCATAATGAATATAAGTACAGTAGATTCACCGTACAAGATACCTTCGAATGCTTTCGTACAAGATATCACGGGTTCCCCTTCGCTAATCCATTACCAATACCCACTCCTAATGCCTCTTCGCCTCTGAATGTTTGGAGTTGCTTACTCCGTACAAGATACCACGGAAATGAGAAAAATGAATGAGAAAAAATGAGAATTATTTGCACATAACGATTTTTCTATTTATTATCATAAATTATTAATTATTTAAGATCACATTTTAATTTTTTTTGTTTAAAATTCATAGAGAATTTTCAATGACTCGTAAACGTAGTTTTTTGTCGGGGAAGTGGCGTTTCCGTGACGCACTGGACTAGTATGTTTAAAATTGATTTACTTACGTGAGATAATTGCACAAACGGTAAAAATAACTGTTCTTCTCTCTTTCTTTCTTGTCAACACTGCGAGAACTCCTCGTTTGGGGATTTCTAGTCACGTGACAAGAAAAAGAAGGAAAAGGATAATGGAATACAAAGCAACCTACATTATCGGTTTAACTTTAAACTATTTTGCATGGTATCTTATACGAAGGACGTGAGTTCTATTCCTCTCCGGCGTAGCAGGCCGCTGAGTGGGGGAACGGTAATTTTCGGAATCATATTCCCCTCTGGTCCCTTGTGGTATCTTGTACGGAGAATCTACTGTACTGGAAAAAAAACACCTAATAAAAAATAAAAAATCGTCAAAATCCAAATCAATGCCTACAAATTTCCAATCCGATACTACTATAATAAATAAATAAAAATAATACCGTAGCTAAGGATTGAGTTTCTTCATTACAAGTACGATAAAATTATGTTCGTCATCGATGCATAGAAGGATTTTTTGTGGACGTAAATAGTGCTTCGGAAGTCGTGTATATTGGAAAAATTAGTAACAGACTGATAACAATGAAAAATGATTCTTCCTCTTTTCCCTATAAAGTACTATGTGCAATACATATAGGCTTGTATATACTCACTTTTTTTTATGCTGGTAAATACTTTCCTCTTCCGCATCACTTCTTAAACTCGAGGGTAATTAAAAGTTCGAATCGACCACGATTCACGCGCCTGGAAGAACCGGCCCGAGTTTCTATTTATTTTGAACGTCTGCCCGGAAAAGTTTGCGAAGCAATGATGCACCGTTTCGCTCATTTTCGTCTCTTTCTTTCACCAAGAGAGCCCAACACGTAGTATCGAAAGACCCTGCTGAGAAATTACCCTCAAGAAGCTACCAAACACATTCCGAGAATTCGTTTAATCTACAAACTGCTTCAAACCTTTTAAACTTCTTTTTTTTCACTAATTTCCCTAATTTTTCGAGCGTTTAGCGGCAATTTGTTACTACCTCTTTTTATTTTCCTAGAAAAGCAATACTAATGAATTTTTTAAATTCATTTCAGAACTTGTTGGCAATAAAATAAGAAAATTTCTTTCTTTTAAATTTCTGCTCGTGTCTAATAGCGATTATTAGTAGTAATTTGTTGCTTATTAATTTTCGTTTTTCGGGATACTGAATATTTGTAGGTCATTTTCGAATTTATTTACAATCCAGTAAAAATGAAATAGGATAAATTTATAATTTTTTTATTTTATTGGAACTATCGTTGTTAACGCTATTTCTACCGTTAATTAAACGTAATCAATAATCAGGGGCCACAAATAATTTTATTTTCAATGAAATAAATTTTCTTATTCAGTAACAAATTTTGAACAGATGCTGAGCATTTTCTATTTGTAAGTATTAAAATATAACTAATTGTATAATATCTATTTCCCTGATCATTATATTTTATTATATTAAAATTATGTTACATAAAAAATGCTCCCATTATTGAACATAATATTAGCAATATTGTTATATAACTTTCATTCAAAAATACTAATTTCTATATATTTATATTTGATATATGAAATTTAAATTACATATACGTATATTTAATTATATTAAATTTTCATAATTTTACGTATTACGTGTTTGAAATAAATAAATAAAATATAATAGAATGTATAAATCCTAAAAAAGAAATATCTAATAAAAAATAAAAACTTGTCATAATGCAAAGCCAAATACCAGAAAAGTTTAGGTTTGTCTGATGCGAAAAAGTTAGTTGACGAAAAATGATTAAATAAAACTTAAAAAGTATTTCTAAATTTAAGCGACAAAGGGTGTCTTTTGACACCTTCGGTAGAAATAGTGTTAAAGTGGCCTTTTGCGATAGGCTGCAAATGAAGCTCCTATTGAACCTCTGGTTTGAGTCCTCGTGGAGTCCACCCGGTCAGCATCACCGCAGATGCGGTTACAAAAAAAAGGGAGAAAGGATTCAGTGGTACCTCGTCGGAATTTGAACTCGGGTTTGCCAATCGGTGAATATATATAGTTTCCCGGTAACACGTTAACAAATTTTGTAGGAGTGTTAAAAGCTGAATTAATTTTCGCTAAATTTAAAAGGAAGTGAACTGATAATATAGGAATAAAAAATTTAATTACTGACTCAATTACTAATAAAACATTTTTATCGGACATTTATTATTCTTACCATGATTATTTTTCAATGTCAAATTCATCCAATTTTAGGGAAATTAGTAAAACAAACCCCGAACATTTCTTTTTGTGGAAAACAGATATGAATTTATAGTTAAAAAAACGTTAACAATTATTGTAATTAATTCACGAGTATGCACTGATTTGCATAATTCTTTCAATTTTCATGAGGTATAATTTTATTTCGTAGCAAATAAAAAAATTGTAATTTTCGGATTTTGTTACTAAAAAAATATTTTTATTAGACATTCATTATTTTTATTCTTATTATTAGTATTTTCATTCTTACTATTATTATTATTATTATTATTATTATTATTATTATTATTATTATTATTAGTATTATTATTGTTCAATTATGAATTCGTTAATTGTCGTGAAAATTGATTATAAGAACCCCAAAAATTTCTTTATTCGAAAACGAATACGAATTTACTAATAAGAAAACGTCGAGAATTATTGTAATTATTTACCGAGTCACTGAGATAGTAGAAAATACTTAGAATTTTCATGTATGACGTAATTTTGTAGTATGTAAAAAAAATCTCGAATTTTCGAATTTCATTACTTTTGTTAATTCGGATACAGAAAGCATCGAATCGAAGGGTTAAAATTGATAGTTCTCTATCTTTCCCTGTCTGGTCGGAAAATAAATACCGCCGCTGAAAAAATTGAAGTCTGGTCGAAAGGAAATAGCAGCAGCGACCACTTCCTCCATCATGACGAATGTTGTGGGTGGGAAGCTCATTTTTTGTTTCTACAACTTTTACCAGACTAATTGGTGCCGAAATTGACTTGGACTGACCTGTTCGGGTGGGATTAAATGTATTACAGGAATAACTGTAGAATTTCTGATAACTTTTGTAATTATAACTTTGGAACAATAACAAATTCGGTTAGAATGATTATGATTTTTTTTTCACTTAAAGTAAAAAATACCGCAATCTGAAAATATTTCATTGAAACTTAATAATTTTTATTTTAAATTTAAAGTTTCTGATTATTACGATTTTTGGTTGAGTGACGAATTAATTAAAAAATATTACCACGAACGGAATTTGGACATTCGTGAAATGTTGAGTATCATATAAAATTAAAATCCTGGTATCGGAAACATGTATATGAACCAATATCTTCTCGTATTCTTTGCTTTAACCGCTTAAGGACTACGCCCGAGTATACTCGGGCGGCTATTATGTGTGAACATTTTTTAATGATTACTGAAGGGGTTAATACTTTTTTTTTATCGTCACGAATACCATATACTCGGGCAGGTTGCGATAATAATTTCCAATACCTGTCTTTCGTACATATTTATTAATTTCGTAGAACCCAACACTAATATTATTGCAAAAATGGAACGACTTGGCAGAGATAAGCTGTAATTCGGAATAACATATAAATAAAAATTCTTCCGGTTTCATTTTTTCTGTAAATACGAGGTCTATTTATTCATTTATTGAAAGTCTTAATTTCTTTTTCTTATAATTTTACTAAATCGTAATTTTGATAATATAAAAAAAACTCTACTCCAAAGTAGTTGGGGAGACTTTCAGATAGAGGATTTTTTATTAATTTAAAATTCAGATTAATTTATATTTGGATTCCGGAAATATTTTTAATCGTCATAGAACAATTTTGATAAAATATATTCGATGATTGAATTAATTCTAAAAAGAGTTTGAGGATTGTTGGAAAAGTAGGATTTTTGTGTCTTTCTTTAGAATATTATTTCATCATCGAAATTCAATTTTCCAAATGGAATTCAACGGTCCAGAATTTTATATTTGATACTGAGCTTTCTTTGTTCGTTGCAATCGATCTATTCCGCATTCAACCTGAAATATCACGGGAATTTGCAGTTTTATGACAAAATTCCACGTGATTGTTCTGTTTTAGGAGAACCTGTTTCACAAATAAAGTCTTTTGGAATTTCGATACGAGCTGTGTAATTAACTGAAAAGTAATTAATAAAATTACTTTCGAATCTCCATCAGAAACTATTTTTATACGGCAAAAATCACTTTTAAACATGAATATCCAGTGTATAGCTTTGGTTATAAATATTTCTCTTTTTTATCCATAGAAAGAAAGAAACCAAGGATTTATACAGGGGGTGCGGTATGAGAGTTCGAAGTCAAAAGGTGGTGGTAGACTGTGAAAATATGTGAAAAAAAGTTATATACCAGTTTTCGAAATTCGGAATAATCATCCAGTAATTAATTAAAATGCCGTGACCAATCATAACGTCGAGGAGGCTCGGTGGGCGTGTCAAAAAATGTAGACTTTAAATTTCATAGCAATGACGACCACAATTTGACAGCTAGAAGTGCCCCTTGCAACGTGATACCAATTTTGATTGGCCAAAATATTTTAATTGATTACTCGGTAATTATTCCGAATTTCGAAAAATGGTACATAACTGTTCTTCTCAAATTTTCACCTTCTATCACCATCTTTTGGCTTCGAACTCTCATACCGCCCAACCTATATAAATCTTTGGTGTTTTTTTTTTACGAAAAAAAGAGGAATATTTGTAATCAAAGTTATACACTAGATATTCATTTTGAAAAGTCATTTTTACCGTATAAAAATAGTTTCCGATGGAGAATCGAAAGTAATTTTGTTAATTACTTTTAAGTTAATTATACAGCTCATATCGAAATGCGGAAAGAATTTATTTGTAAAACAAAACCCTTCGAATTCTTATATCGTACATCCTGTATACTATCAGTGCCCTTTAATTTTAAAAAATTCACGATTGAAGTCATTTATTGGAATTAGGATAACCGAGAATAGTTTTATAACCAACGTTCAGTTTAAAGCATTAAAACTGAAAGTTATTAACACTCGCTCGATACATTTGGCAGGATTTTAAATATAACAAATAACTTCTAAATTTCCACCAGGGAAACTTTCCAATGGGAATGTAATTGAGCTTTCGAAGTATTCCCAACAGTTGAATTAATGAAAATTGCAATTACAGATTGATAACCTCGTTATGTAACCAAATGTGGCACAAGTTTTACATGGGTTCTGTTATATAACATTTATGTAATCTTTCTCCCCTACTTGAATTATATTAAGGGGGCATACCATAGTGCGCGTGCGGTACGAGGGTGTATTTTTAATAATTTTTTTCGAGCAAACGATCTTTCTTTTTCTATTAATACTTGTATTCAATATATATATAAATAGGACTCTACACGAATTTTTGTGTCCCAATGTGACGAATAGTTTGCGGTGTACGCCGCTTCCAAAAGGACCCTCCAACGAAGTTGCTGCTTGGTGGTTGACAGCAATTAAGCCATAGGGTTCATCGGAAAAAAAAGATATCTTTATGAACTAGACTTATAGATTTATAGCCCCACGTGGCGAAATTTCGATATTTAAAAAAAAATGGCGGACCAGCGAATTTTATCACAGAAAATTTTCACCGTTTTTGGAAAAAAAAATAGAAGGGGGCCCTTAAAAAAATCGCCACCTGTGGTCATAGAGACTTGATTTTTGAACATTTTAAGACTTTGTACATGCAAATCGGATGAATAGTTTTTTAAATTTGTTGTCAACGAGGTTGAAAAACATAGTTTCGAGAAAAACGCGTTCAAAGTTTTGCTGAGAAAGGATAACAATTCGACATAGAAACTAATTTTATACCTGTATCTCCGTCAATTTTACGAAATTCTTTACAAAATTTGGTGAGAGTATTCTTAACAAATGCAGCTTTCAGAAAATGAAGGAAAAAAAATGAAAAAAAAATTTTTTACTGTGGTATGCCCCCTTAAAGCATTGAAACTGAAAGTTATTAACATTCGCTCGATGCATTTGGCAGGATTTTAAAAATAACAATAACTTCTAAATTTCCACGAGGGAGACTTTCCAATGGGAATGTAATTGAGCTTTCGAAGTATTCCCAATAGTTGAATTAATTAAAATTGCAATACAGATTGATAACCTCATTATGTAACCAAATGTGGCACAAGTTTCATATGGGTTCTGTTATATAACATTTATGTAATCTTTCTCCCCTACTTGAATTATATTAAGCATCGCCATCGTAAACTGCTGCAGCTTTTTCTTCCTTGACTGCTGCATTGGTTCAATTTAATTACGGCATTCAGAGGTACATTAGTGGCGAAGCTTTTTACCTTTTTTTTTTATTTGTAATGAAAGTGCTAAGCTGCTGAAGGTTCTCTTATTTTATTTGAATACTTGTCACCTTTTCATACATCTTACATAATAGATAATCTTTTTATTTGCAAATTACGGATGAAAAAAAGTAGGTATCTATGGACACCTTTTTTCCAGGTTTCGTATAAATCGTGTCACGACCTATGATTCTTTTATTCGTAAGGTGTACGGAGAAATTTAAGTAGTTACAAATTTAATAACCATTTTATAACATTAGAATATCGATTAAAATAATTTAGACACACGAATTATAAAATTATAATCGATATTAATTTTTTTTTTCATACGAATCGTTTGAAGAAAAATTTAATTATTAAATAAAAGGAGTTATGTAAGAGAAGTGGGAACTGCACATATAATTATTAATTGTTCGTTTTAGTGATTCTTAGTTGAAAAATAATCACTGTAAATTTGTATGAGGTAATTAATTATTTAAAGTTTCGTCTTTGAAATGAAAATATATTCCGAATTGCAGCTGGAATCTAGTCGTAATTTCAAATTTATATTTAATCTCGATGTCGATTAAAATTTAAAAAAAGGAGATCCATGGAATTTGACGTGAAATTAAATACGAGCGTTTTTTCATCTCAACTATATTTTCATTGGAATTTAAATAATAATATCCCGTTAATTTTCACGCAAAGTCAAATCTCACGTGTCTGTTGCAGAGATACTGTAAGTTTTACCGACATTTACCTGAAAATGTTATTATTTAATCAATAACCCATCGTAATTAAAAAAAAAAGATAATAAAATATGTGGGCACGTCAAAACCATCCCGAGATTAAACATCACCGGGGTTTCGAATACGGAAACTTGTAATAATTAAAATGCAAATTCAATCATAAATTAAAAAATGAGAGGAAAAAAAATAAATATGAAATTTTACTTTACTCAACCGTGTATCCAAAAATGATAAGAGAAGAGTTATGTGTTTGTGTATACATGCACACGCACATATCCACACGTACAAGAGGATAATTTTGTGTGGGTGTGTGTAGGTGTGTGTGTATAAATCTCTTGGGAGAGAAAAGAGGATATAGGTTAGAGGAAAAATAGGAGCAATAGTAATAGTAATAGTCATATGTTGGGTAAAATGTGGATGGAAATACGCGCGAGAGAAAACCACAGAGTGCTGATGAAAGTATAGAAGAAATGGGTAGAAGAGTATTCGCGAGGGGTTGGTTGGGATGATAAAAAACACGTAATTCTTTGAAACGATTCCAGAGGACCGTTAATGGATTTCTAGTTATGTGGAAAAACCATTAAAACGTTTGCCTCTTCTCGAGAAAGAAATTAATTCGGATTGCAGCTATCGAGCTTCAACTTTTCTTTGCATTATAAGAAGCTCGAGTAGATATAATATCAGTACTTACATTTATTTCAGTTTCCCTTTTGCCGCGAACGGGTACAACGGCGCTATCCCCTTTGCGTAACGTCGAAAGCAGCAAAATATTAAATGATGTAAAGGCTTTTAATATGTAGTTTCTCTCCCTTCCATAGTTTCCTCGGGATGGGATGAAATAAGCAATTTTCCCGGCTGTGCGAGCAGAAAGACAATCAAAGACGCTGAAGAAGGAAGTAGAGAGCGAGTGGGTGAATGTCTGGCTATTATTTTGCGTGGGAGTTACTTATTTTTTATACAACAAATGAAGAGTTTCGAATATCTCGTCATTTCCAGAAGCAGCTCCGCAGAAATCATTTTGACGAATTCATTTTTTTAACAATTGCATAAACGTGCGTAATAATAATAGTAATAAAATTGTGATAATATTAAATATTACTATTATTATAATAATCATAATAATATTTTATGTTATTCCGTAACAAAATTAAATGAGTGGAAATATTTTAATTAGAAAATTGTATCAATTCGCGATAGTTGATAATTAATATTTATTCCTACGGTATAAAATACATTATTAATTTTTGTATTTCTATTCATATTTTTCTCATTTTGTCGCAAATAACGTCTTTTGTGTATAATTAACTGAAATAATAATAATTGCTAAGACATATTTCCCTACAGATTATTTAAATAAATTAGAATTAATAAGAAATTTGTGTTTTCTTTTAAATGAATCATTAAAATTCACGTTAATTTGCATTCGTTAGAATTCGAAAGCAATTAGGACTAATTACAGGTGCAATTGAAGATAACAAAAATTGTAAATAATTTTTTTCCCATTTTTTAATTTTATTTATATTTTATTATAGAAAATGAATTTTGTTTAATGCAAGAAATTCCATAAAAGTGGAGTTTTTCGTACCGAGTGTTTGAGCTTCGCTATAAAAAAATATGTTTATCTGGTGATAACGAAATTAAAGAAACATTCTTTTTTCCTACATGTAGATCCACGGATTTAACAGATTTTCGACACCGTTCCTCGCATGTTCTCAGCTCTTTTTTTTTCGCAGCTGACAAATTTCACAGCATCCGAACGGTAGAAAAAGAGGGACACATTAGTCAGAACACCTCCATGAAACTGGAACGAGCGGTAGCGTTAAAATGTTAGAAATTCCCAAATCCCTGCGTCTATTTTTTTTCTCCTCTTTTTGACGCAAACATTTCTACCTGACGTTTGGATCCCTCTCTTTTTTTCCCTTTCTCGACAGTTGCATCTTTTTTTTCGTTCCCTACCAGTCGAAATTCGGATTTGAATTCCAAACGTCGAAATTCGTCTTGATTAGGTACAAGCATAAGAGATTTTTTTGCGGCTCGTTCAAAGTCAACCGAAAGGATTTGTTATCTGAAAGGACTCGCAATCTCTTAAAAGGACTTCAATAATTTCAAAGAGACGTATTAGAAACATCTGCAACGAGCGAAGGTCAAAGGATCTCAAAGGATCCTTTGCGAGACTAGCTGGTTCCTTCGAAATTTTCAAAACGCTCCTTATTTCACTTATACGATTCTTTTTATACCGACAGTAAAGGATTTAGACTGAAATTCAAATTCGAATTGAAATATTATCGAGAAGATCAATTTTAGAGAATTTCTACAAAGAACTTTTGCAAATACTATTTTTTTTCTAAAGAAATACAGTAGAATCTCCGTACAAGATACCTTCGAATGCCTTCGTACAAGATACCACGGGTTCCCCTTCGCTAATCCACTACCCCCACTCCTAATGCCTCTTCGCCTCTAAATGTTTGGAGTTGCGTGCTCCGTACAAATACCACGGAAATAAATGAGAAAAAATGAGAATTATTTACCCATAACGATTTTTTAAATTTATTATCATAAATTATTAATTATTTAAGATCACATTTTAATTTTTTTTTGTTTAAAATTCATAGTGAATTTTCAATGACTCGTAAACGTAGTTTTTTGTCGGGGAAGTGGCGTTTCCGTGACGCACTGGAGTAGTATGTTTAAAATTGATTTACTTACGTGAGATAATTGTACAAACGGTAAAAATAACTTTTTTTCTCTCTTTCTTTTTTGTCAACACTGCGAGAACTCCTCGTTTGGGGACTTCTAGTCACACGACAAAGAAAGAAGGAAAAGGATGTGGAATATAAAACAACCTCCATTATCAGTTTAACTTTAAACTATTTTGCATGGTATCTTATACGAAGTATGTGAGTTCTATTTGTTTCCGGTGTAGCAGGCCGTTGAGTGGGGGAACGGTAATTTTCGGAATCATATTCCCCTCCGGTCCCTTGTGGTATCTTGTACGGAGATTCTACTGTATTTTGAAATAGGAAAATGTTCAATTCGTTAGTGACCCATTTTTCATATTCTATTCTACCGTAAAAAAGATTCAAGTAGAAAAATATTTAATTAACAGTCAAATAACAATTCGAAAATATTTTATGAAAATTTCTTTTGTAATTACAAGATGGAAATTTCTTTTTGTAACTACAAGAATATATTAACACAAAATTAAATTGAAATTTATGTGCCAAAAAAAAAAATAAATTCTACTAATGGGAATTTTCGATAATTTTACTCAAGAACTAAACCTTTTCCTCCTTAAAAAGATTTAAACAAACTCCAAGTAAAAATCAGCCAAGAAAATCCAAGGAAAGGTAGAAAAACTTATTTCTATTACAATTTTTTTATGTCAAAAGCAGTAAATTTTGATATAAATTTAAAAATCGTCGACAACCAATTTCCACATGGGATGTTTCCAAGAATTTTTGTCAAAAATCAAATCTATTACCCTCTCAAAAGAACATTTAAATAAAATTTAAGTCAAAATTACCCCAAAAAACCCATAAAAAAGTGGAACCTCATTTCTATTTTCTTAAAATCACCATAAATTTAATAATAAAATGTGATAAAATGAATAAAATGTGATATTATTGAGAACCAAATTTCCACGTGGGTCTTTTCGACGCATTATTTTTTTCCACGAAAAATGTCAAATCTGGAAAATTCTGATTCATCGAAAGCCTATTTTCAATACTCCACGATACGCTATAAAAATCCTCAGCATAGAATTCCCTTCTGTACTCGTTTCTCCTCTACATCCTAATGAAATCCATCGATTTCTGGTGAAAAATGATAGACACGAAATTATGGACAATTTGCTCGGCAACACTCGGATGCTCGTAATAGTCGATGATTTCTCGCGAATGCAGTTTCTAGCGATTTACCGCTCGACTAGCGATAGCTCTATTTCTCCGTCGATGAAAGAGAATAATCCGAATCCGATAAGCGAGTTATCAGAGCTTCATCGGGTTTGACTTTATCGAGTCTCTCTCGTCTAACCAATCGCTTTCTCTTTCTCATCCCATCTCGTATCCTTCGTCCCGACTTGTATCCTCCTCCCCGGGGATCGCTCCTGACGCGTGCCATCCGCTCCAATTTTCCGAGGATCAGTCCCGCTCTCGTTTGCCTCAACAATTGAGCAAGGAAAAGTGCGTTTCGATTGAATCCTTCTGATTTAGTTACAAGTGAGCAGGAGGAAGAGTTCAGTTCGGGAAGAAAAACAAGGATCGAAAATTAAGAGGATGTGCGGGACTTTAATTAGCACCGTAAGGTGATAAAAACTTTGTCGGGGATCTAGCATAAAGGAAGCCACGCAGGCAAGAGGAAGGAGTGGACGCAGATAAAGGGCAAAAAGGAAGAAAATGTGTTGCTCCGGAGGATCTGGAAGTCGAATGACGAGGTGTGGAGTTCTGTGTGGTCTGGCTGCACTCGCCGCTCTCGCCACAGCTCTTTTAGGACCTGCATGGCTTCACACCGAAGAGAGACTATCGCTCCCACAACTTACGCGCAATTACGAAATTTCATCAGTCAGCGTGAAGTTCAAGCTTGGGCTGTTCCGTGTTTGCCCGAAACTCGTGAAACCCGCCAATCTTACCATACGTGAGTAGCATACCAACTTGGTCTTGATCTATAAGTGCATGATTATTTTCTGGAATTTTTTAATGGGGATAGGGTTTTGTTTTGAGAGTTCTGGAACGATAGAATAAAAGGAAAATAATGAAGAGTCTTTCATTTATTATAGCTTGAAAAATAGGAATTTTGTAGAAATATTGTTAATGAGCAAAAATAATAATAGTTTTTCAATATTGGAATAATTTGAAAATATATAAATTAATGTTTCAATATAAAATCGAAAAATAATGAAAAGGATCCTAAATATATTTTAGTTTGAAAAATAGAAATTTTGTAAAACAATAGTTTTTCAAAAATTATAACAGTCCTTCAAGATTAGAATAATTCTAAAAGGCAAAAATTTATAGAATAAAATAAAATCGAAAAATAATGAAAGGGATCGGAAATATATTTTAGTCTGAAAAATAGAAATTTTGTAGCAAAGTAGTTAATTGGTAAAAAAATATAATAGTCTTTCAATATTGGAATAATTCCAAAAAGTAAAAATGAATATAATTAAATAAAGTCGAAAAATAATCAAAGGGATTCTAAATATATTTTGTTTTAAAAAATCGAATATTTGTAGGAAAATGTTGAGTAGCAGAAAAGTAATAGTTCTTCAATAATGGGAAAATTCCAAACACAGTAATTGATATAATAAAATCAAATCGAAAAACGGGACAATTAGCTACAAATATATTTTGTTAACGATTTTCAATCGGAGTTTCGTGGGTGCAATAAAAATTTGGAATCTGTCCTTCTTTTTTTTAACTAAGAGGTAGAGAAACCTGAACTACGATACGATTATCACCGAATCCTATACTAGTGCTTGTAAAAGTTATGTTAGTTAATGTTGTATAATAGAGTTATACGATTTAATTTCTCCTGTTAACTCCCTAACCCATTTACGATTCAACATTTATATGACTTTTAAAGGGAACTTAAAGCAGTAGCTTGTAATCGCAAAAGCTGTTACTATGTGCTAGACTTTTATGACTTTAAAAGCTAAGTAACTTTTAAATTTTCAGTCTTGCCCCTTTTATCATGTATGAAAGAAATGGAAAGTTGGTTACAAATGACAGAGAACGTCGGGAAAGGAATCGGTAAAAGTGATCGGTTGCATAGTTTTATTTTTATCCATTACAACAATCGCCTGTGACATGGCGCCGAAAATCACCTACTGTATTTATATTTTTTGTATTTCGTGCTATAAAAATAAATAGGAATGTAGAGGAACTGTGAAAGACAAGAATCAGATCTCATTTTGAAGAGAATACAGTAGAATCTTCGTACAAGATACCACAAGGGACCGGAGGGGAATATGATTCCGAAAATTACCGTTCCCCCACTCAACGGCCTGCTACACCGGAGACAAATAGAACTCACATACTTCGTATAAGATACCATGCAAAATAGTTTAAAGTTAAACCGATAATGGAGGTTGTTTTATATTCCACATCCTTTTCCTTCTTTCTTTGTCGTGTGACTAGAAGTCCCCAAACGAGGAGTTCTCGCAGTGTTGACAAAAAAGAAAGAGAGAAGAAAAGTTATTTTTGCCGTTTGTGCAATTATCTCACGTAAGTAAATCAATTTTAAACATACCAGTCCAGTGCGTCACGGAAACGCCACTTCCCCGACAAAAAACTACGTTTACGAGTCATTGAAAATTCTCTATGAATTTTAAACAAAAAAAATTAAAATGTGATTTTAAATAATTAATAATTTATGATAATAAATAAAAAAAGTCGTTATGTGTAAATAATTCTCATTTTTTCTCATTTATTACCGTGGTATCTTGTACGGAGTACGCAACTCCAAAAATTCAGAGGCGAAGATGCATTAGGGGTGGGGGTAGTGGATTAGCGAAGGGGAACCCGTGGTATCTTGTACGAAAATATTCGAAGGTATCTTGTACGGAGATTCTACTGTATTATTATTATATTTAAAAATACTTTACAATTACAATTGTTTTGATCGCTAATAAAAATAATCAATTCTAATAGGCGAATATTTAAAAAAAATCAAAACTATGTATCGAAATATTTAGGGTACAAATATACATTGCAAAAGTCAATAGTTGTTAATACAAATAATGATTTTATTACATTGATTCGTTTAAAACAATTATTAAGGTTTAATATCGATACGTGAAACAATATAATTAGTAAGCTGAACATTTAAGTATTGGCAAACTATTTGTTGATAAAAAAGATCCTATTTTTTAGGAATCCCGTGTCTTCTCCCAAAAACAGCGTAAAAACGAAAGTTTCAAAAACAGGGTTGGACGTCCCATTTCTAAGGGTAATTTAACCCATACAATCAATTCCAAAGGATTGTTTTGAAAAAATCCTAGCGGATGTTGGTGAAAGATAGATTTTTTGGGGGAAAAATAGTATTTTTGATCAGATTTCGGGAATTTTAATTATGATAATGGATTTCTCAGGAAAAAAATACATTGGAGAAGGATCTCCCGAAAGTGCACAAAAGTTACTTGTAAAAGTCGATTTTTTTGGGCATAGCTACATTTTCAATTTAATAAATTCCAAATTATAATCACTTTTACATAACATTTTAAATGATGTAAAAAGCGTGCGAACAACGCGCGCGTTGTTGCTAGCCATTATAAAATTTAGAAGTACAATAAATTGCAGATTTTATGTGAGCAACACGACAGGTCTTTTCGCGAAAAAGTTATCAATAAAATGCAAATTGTTATTCACAACGATTTTACGTCGATTTTACGTTTAAATAATGAAATTTGAAAAATGAGCTTATATCTGATCACTGTAAGCAATTTTTAGAAATGTTTTACAGTCAAAACATTCCATAATTACCGCATCTGTCTATATCAAATTGCAGCGATGATCCCAATATTAATAAAATCTGTTTTCACTACGTTGTTAAAATGTACAGATTTACACGAATATTCGAACTAATCCTTTTAATATATGAAAGTTCACATGACGTGGGGTGAGAGCATTGTTTATTTCAGCTATAATTTTGTGCAGTTTATATATGTACAATATAAGCAATAAAAGTAATTGAATTCGACTCTTTTGGAGGTTTGTGGAATTTTTATTGCGAGTTTTCAAGTTAATTGCAGTCAGGTGGTAATAGTAATCTGCAACACTTCATATTAATTCATCAAATACCTCCGATTGTAATTAACAAATATTTGATTCTGACAATTAATCGTACACACTAGGAATTATTCTTGGTCTCGAGATTTAGAATATTTTTAAGAAATCAACAATTTAATGAATATTACACTGTTTCTATTATGAATTATTAAGCCAAGTATCGATACCATAACGATTAAGGTTATTTCCGAGGAATCGTTTCTGTTATTAACCCTCAGCGGGTGCTCTATACTGTTTGTCCCGATCCGGGTACTCTGGGTCTGTGAGACCCGAGCGATTTTCAATCGCTTATAACTCGGAGCCAAATCATCGTAGGGAGACGTTTTTTTTTTAAATCCATCGCCAGAATCTCAAAAAAACGAATGCGTGATCCATTTTACTCCAAATCTAAAGGTTTTGTTAATATTTAACAAAATACAAGGAGACCTTTCAAAAAAAATTTTTTTTTTTCAAATTGTTGTAAAAAAATGAAAAATAAAGATAAATTAATTTTAAAAACGGGTTTTTAAAGCTTAAGTGTTGTACTTTAAGGCTGTATAGGTCATTTTTCGATTAAATTAGGATAAGCGATTTATTTTTGCGATTGAAAGTTAGTATTTTTTACAACGTATTTTTCATATATACACGGCCATTATCGCTAGAAAATTTGCAAAAAAAATTGTTCAAAAAATTTTTTAGCCTACCTTATCATAAAATAAGATATGTATACATGCATACATATATATATATATACATATGTATATAATATTTAAAAAAATATATATATATAAATATAGAGTTGCAATGGTAAAGAAAGATAAAAATCGAGATATATTATTTGAAAAAGAATTTGTTATCTGAAAACTATTATCATTATAAAATTGCAATTATTTTTTACGTATCGGTAGTTGAACAAGCAGAACAAATTTTAGATGTATGTTCGATCTTCTTCTTCCCCAGAAGAAGCATCATTTTCGTAAACTTCCTCCTTGTTACGGTTCTCGATTGCTGCCAACTCAGCGGCGGACCGCGTGCGAGACCGCGTCTCCATTTCTGCCTTTAAAAAAAAAACTAAGCTATTAAAAAAATTTTTCACGCGCACTATACATTAAAACATATATTTTTACATTATTAAGTAATTTAAATATAAATTCTAAATAATTATAATTTTTTCATAAAACTTACTTTCTGACATTACGGGTACTCTGGGTCCAGGAGACCCGAATCGAATTTTTCAATGCTCCTAGCTCCGTAGGTGACGTCGCACTGGAATGGCACGAGTGCTCCCTCGATTTGGCACACAAAGAAGGATTTTTTCCCGCTATAACGAATCCCCGTCCCCTGCGCCCCTCCGAGATATTCACATATACGATTTTGCGCTCGGGTCTGTCAGACCCAGAGTACCCGCTGAGGGTTAAACTCCAGTTATCTAGTGAGAAATACGGGAAGACCGGGTAAAGTGAATACCTTAAGATATTTAAGGCTTTAGCAGAAAAGGTATAAGATACAAAAACAAACTAAATAGCACAAATCAGTCTTTATTAATTGCCCTTACAAATACCATCATCAGTTACCTTCAATAATTAAAGAATTATCGACTACAAATAAAATTTGAAAAAGTACTAAACGATTCACTTTGTCCTGACCCCCGGGTAACGCGGATACAGTGCTCGGGTAAAGTGAATACCCATCTTTTAACGTCTGAAAACATGAGTAATAAACTTAATAAACTGAAAAAAAATTAACTTGAACTTGAATATTTATAAAAAAAAATTTCTCATGTCTGTACAAAGTTGCATAGGCAAACCCATACTTTTTAACTGTGCCCTTTATTGATTCTTCAGCCTTTGCCCAAATTTATAGCTTTTTGCATGATATTTTCGTACCACGAGCCTTGGTTAATTTCTTTTTATATTTATTCACCATCTGAAACAAAAAAAGAACATTATGAGATTGTAAGTCAATAATCAAAAATGGCGACAGTGCGGATACCATACTCGCTTTGCTATATCCACCTTGCCCGACTCGGTAACTTTTGAGATTAACACATTTCATGCAAAAACTATAGATTCTGACCCTCTACTAAATATACCATAAAAACCAACCTTGACATGCTGCAGAACTAAAATATTCCTAAGGATCAAGAACTAATAATATTGGAAATAACATCAATACACTTACCTTGTTAAATCAATTTTTTTTTCACGAAAACACAATTCTTCAGTTTGTGAACAAAATGTGACGCGACCCCTTGCTCAAGTGATTGCCGCGCAACGAGCCAAGATGATCAAACGTTACTATGGTGGTATTTTGAATGGCAAACGAATAATTTAGGAATAATGGGGAGTATTCACTTTGCTCGGCCTCCCCCTATAGTTTTTCCGCAAAAAAACCTGTTTTTTTTTGGGAAACCTGTTTTTTTTTTGCGGAACATTACAATCATAGGCGTTGCCTAATTTGGATGTTTATTAATTCCATTTCGTATTTGTTTTCATTTTTTTTTTCTCCAAAAAGAACATGGGATTTGCACGCAAACAGTCAAAGCGCACGAATCTGATTGGTCTTTATAGCGGCTTCACTATTTCGAGATATATCGTGACATCTCTTTTCTACAATAGGATTATATATGGAAAAAAAGTGAAATTCCATAAATGCTGATACCTCTGATCCAATAACTGTCACCGTTTCAAATATATTTTTACATACCTACTTACCATATATTTATAAATTTCACATATGTACTATATATTTACATAGAAAAAATTATCATGGGGTATTTTAATTTTTACGATACTTTGAGTGTTCGGAGAAATTGGCTCGGATGGAAACAGTCACGAATCGTGTCGTGTTTCCCCAAAACGAGGGGATCGCGAGATTGGGACAAAAGTAACTAAAGCCTCGGCATAACCGTTTGAAATGAAGCGTCTTCCTTACAAGCATGAAATCTTTTTTTTAGACAACGAACAATAAAAGCTAAAGCGCAAGAATCCAAATGCGGGAATTCAGCAGGTCCCTTTCAAGATCACCTAAATTTCAGTTGTAAGCCAAGTAAGCTATCATTAAACCCATGGCAGGATCTTCGAACATTCAACCTCACTTAGGTATGTTAAACTCTTGAATTTAGGTGCTCAATTGGCTAAGCAAGGTTTCGACTGTATGTCCTTTGAGGCTTTAGGGGTTAACCAGCGAAGGAATCCATTGTGAGTAATCCGTTTTTTTACTCTGGAAGGTATTCCGCAAATGGCACGTCATTAAGGTGGGATTTAGGCAGCAGGGGCTATTTGATATTAAGTTAATAATAATATTTTTTTGCAACTAAGAATTATATTGCTAATTCAAAATTCCTCGTGGCTTCTATGAAATAAAATGTATACTGGAAAATATATTTAATTTTATAATATAATATAATTAAATATAAATTTGCTGATTTTAATATTATTGATATTTAACATTAGTCATTTATAAAAGGTTATATTCTCTTAATATATGTAGGTAATACATAAATTATATATTAGATATGGTATTAAAAAATGTATCCCGAAGTAGAATATACAGGCGGCCCTCGACTTTCGCACATTCTACTTTCGCACAATTCGCTATTTCGCACATTTGAAAAAATTCAAGTTTGTAAGCCTTTGCGGTCGAATGTTCTTCCCTCTGTGGACTGACATAAAAGACTCGACAATAAAAGGTTCCTGGAAACAATTACGCCCACAAATGACGAATGATTTTACAAATTTTTGAAGAAACACCGGAAACTATCACCAATGAAATAGTTATTCTCATGAATGAATTTAACTTAAACGTCAACAACGACGATGTTAATGAATTAATTGAATCTCACTCAGCACCGCTGTCAAACGTATATCTAATTGAGCAACAATTGATTAACAATAAAATACACGACGAAAGTGAGGGAGAAGAAGCCGATAAAAACGTAAAGACTTTGACAATTAAAAATATGGATGAAGTCTTTATGCATCTAGACAAATTTTTAACTATTATGGAAGAATGCGATCCCAATGGAGAACGTATATCTCAAGTACGTAGGGCGATACAAAAAGACACTGCGTATTACAGAAATCTTTATTACGAAAAGAAAAAAAAGGAGCTACTCAAGTAATTCTTGACCAGTTTATAAAGAAAACACCCGAAAACTAAATAAATAAATAAATACTTTAAAACACCGTTTTTGGTGCATACTTTTTTACATCCCTCTACTTTCCAACATTCAACATTCGCACCCAGTTTCAAGAACCAATTGTGTACGAAAATCGAGGGCCCACTGTATGCAAGGTTCGTGTTTTTCTATTTAATAATATTTCTATAGCAGGTACGTATATATAATCAAGAAAGTACGAATGCCTTTACAAATCTAGTTTATATACATAAAAAATAAGTATGGATAATTTGGAGTAATCGAACGATCCTAGCGACATCTTTGTACGAACTGGAGGGAGATTTGAATTTCAAAGGAGAAGTGTATACGTAATATTAGTATAGTATTTATACTAATGTTATGTATTCTACAAATACACTTTATTCTTCTCAAGTATATCCTTTAAATAAATCACATATACGCATACATTAGGTTGGGGAAAAAGTAATTTCGGTTTATCCCATTGAAAAACATGAGAAAAGCCGAAATTACTTTTTCCCCAACCTAATATTTGTATATATCAAAATATAATAGAATATAGCATATACATGAAACCTATAGCGGCAAACTTTGAAATTATTTGATACTCAGATTTCAAATAATTCAGATTGTTAATAACAAAAATGTATAAAAAGGATTTATTATCGTAGGAAGCACCTAAAAAAGGTAGTTAAAATTTCATCGTATCTATATTTTTTATTGTTATTTATCGGGAAGAACGATTAAGAGTCGATAAATTATTTCATGCTGCATAAACCATAGAAAATGGTGTGTGTATAGGTTTACGGCTGTGCGGTTAAAATTTAATACCGCGCTATGAAAGTAGTGTTACAATTAACACCGCAGGTGTTACAGCAAACCCGGAACAGTGGAGTCGATGCGTCGTCGATGAAGGGGCGAAAGACGGATCGGAAAGTCCCGTGTCACTTTTCCATATGACGAATAGTTTCCAAGTTGCAAGGGTCGAAATCGCCATTAGATTTATCCTACGTGCAGGATAGAGATGCAATTGTTGAATCTCTCTCGCACTCGTAGGATCTAATTGCAACTTTCTAGCACTTTAACGCGAAAACCATTCGTCATGTCGAAAAGTGACAAAGGACTTTTCCATCCGTTTTTCACTCCTCTCGTGTTTCGCTTTTTTTTTTCTTAATTTATAGGATAAGTGCTATTACATTATTACAGATGGAGTGGTCACAGAATAACTTGAATATTGATTAAGTTATTTTTACTTATTTGGCAATTTATTACTTAATTGATTTTTCATCATTTAAGGGGTTACATCTAGCTGGCGGCCGAAAGAAAGGTGTTTTTGTGAATTTTTTTTTTTTGGGAAATGATTGCAGGTTTCGAATTTTTTTTCATCATAGTAAAGGGTATGTCTTCGACTATGTTTCATAATTTTTTTATTGAAAAAAAATTCACAAATGTAGGAGATACAATGCATTTCCCGGACCGCTGTTCAAAAAGGGTCTTTTGCGGTGACCACTGTATCTTCCATCTCACTCGTCTAAAATAAAAAAAATCAAATAGATTATGTTTTTGGATTGCATTATCTAGTCCGTAATCGAAGGATTTGAGAAAATATTAATTTTTGAAAAAATGGTCGACGATTGAACGCGAAAGTCCAAATTTTAATGAAAAAATCACTACATTTTCGTCGACCATTTTTTCAAAAATTAATATTTTCTCAAATCCTTCGATTAAGGACTATATAATACGATGCAAAAACATAATCTATTTGATTTTTTTATTTTAGACGATTGAGGTGGAAGATACAGTGGTCACCGCAAAAAAACCTAGCGGTCCGGGAAATGCATTGTATCTCCTACATTTGTGAATTTTTTTCAATAAAAAAATTATGAAACATAGTTGAAGATATACCCTTTACTATGAAGAAAAAACAGTTCGAAACCTGCAATCATTTTCCCCAAAAAAATTCACAAAAACTCGCCTTTTTTTCGGCCGTCAACTAGATGTAACCCCTTAATGGAATAGAATAGTTGTGGTAGTTTATTTAGGAAAAGAAAAAGGTAGAAAAGAATCTCTCCGAAATTAAGAATCACCGGGTGTATTTCCCTAGTTTGGAATAATTAAATTCACAAAGGGGTGGAAAAGCGCAATTTGAATATAAAGTAATTTGAAAAGGGAGTGCATCAAAGAAGACTCTAAATAAATTTATTAAAAATAGATATTTAGGGTCATGATTCTCGCAAACTTCAAAGCTCGTTGCAAAGTTATTCCGAGTACATGCGATATTCATGACGTTCAAATATTACTGTAATGTAACAAGACTCTTTTTATCAATACTACAAACGGAAATGGAATTTGCATTATCGCATTTCCCTTTCCCGATGCATTCTGGTACATATTTTCTACAGTCACTTCAGCTAAACAGGCTCATTCGGCATATGTGTTGCCCAGTATCCTCACGTCGCCCCCGTATCTGTGTAGGAAATTTTATAAAATCATGAAAAATGGATGATTTTCCCTTACTCCGAATATAATTTGAAAATTGGCTTCCAGATTAAATCTGCTCGCTAAAATTCCCACTACCATCGGTTGGAATATATAGTTATAAGTATTCCAACGTTTTTATTGCAATTTTCATTACAATCGAATTTCATTTGGTAAATAGAATTTTTCAGTATTTTAAAATTCTTACTGCCACTCGTTTTGCACGAATGAAATTGATGTAAACAATAAAATACTTTAAAAATTACTTTGATTACGATAAAAAAATCCAAATTGATTAAAATATATTTTCAAGATATTTTAAAAGTATTATATTAATAAATATTAACAAGTATTTCAAAGTTTTTACTATCAATTTTTTCGATAATTGAATTGAATATAAAAAATGGAATTTCTAGAGAATCAATTTGTTGAGAAGTTATTTTAATTTTCATCTTAACCGATGAATCAAATACGAAAAATATTGTCTTCTTAGTATTAATTTATTTATAAGCAAATATAAAAAATATCAACTAATTACAACATCTACTATTTTAATTCTTACAAAATTAAAGTATCAATTTTAGCGAGAACCAAAATTACTTATGTTTTTCTCATAACAAACTCTTCCATTTTTCGCACTCATTGTTGCGAGAAAAACATAAATAATTTTCATTTTGACTAAATTCAATACTTTTATTGATTATTATAATATACATGTACTGAAACGTATGCTCACATAAAATTGAAGAAAAAAAATAATAATTAAGATTGTAGTGTGAAAATAAAAAATGGAAAATATAAATTGTAGCTAAAAATGATCGTAATAAAAATACGAATGATGGAGAAATTCTCTAGAGAAGCTGCCACTTTAGGGGTTACACCACTGTAAATTTGTCAAAAAATCGGTTTTTCGTTTATTGGCTTAAAAGTTGCTTTGAACCTTCTAGAATATGTAGCAAAAAGTTTATTACCTGAAACAATTTTTTTTCATTGTAATTTCGAGCCTTCTCCAAGCATTTTTTTAATGTCTATAACACATTTGAAAACTTTAAACGTGTTTTTCTCGGAACATGATTTTTCAAAACGACACGCAGTATAACTTCAACAATTTTCATTCCTTCGATTCCAAATTTTTACAATATCCTTAAAACAACATTCTGAAGAGAAATACGTAGGGGATTTTCGATATGTTAATTTAAACATTAGTTATTAACAAAAGATTACCTCTTTTTCTGTGGCAAATGTAATGTTTTCATTCAAATACTCGGCAATCACACAAATTTCAATATTTTTAAAATCCCCTACGTATTTCTCTATAGCTCTGAACATGTAGAATAAGTGATTTCTTATTCTTTCTTCTAGATGCAAATTTGCACCAGCTTCACTGCGTGCCGTAGAGTGCTTCAAATTCAATAAGCCTCGCAAGAATGGCTCGATTTTGTAATGTTTGTCGATCATAATTTTTTGTTTAATAATTAAATATCTCTTTAATCACCTCATAAAATTTTATTAGTCTATTACTATTCCTTCCATCAAAAAAAAATTTACAAAAAAGCGCTTTTTTCTAGGCTGTCACAGTGGTGTAACCCCTTTAGCAGATTTCTGTGCGATAAAACAAACTGTTAAAAATAAATAATAGGAACGGGAAATAAATAACAATGAGGTCACCTTTGAAAAAGACAATTTTATATATCAAATGACACCGATCACCTCTTCTCGCTGACCGCTTCTTACATTAGACACTAAGTGCTACTTAAACACTGCTTGCTACAGGGGCGTTACGCGGTTGCTACGCCGAAAAAACAAAGGGCGCAAATAGCCCAATGACATTTTTGTAACGGTCGGCCGCCTGACAACACGACCACGTAGCCGCCCGGTAACACAACTACGCATTCCTCGCGCACTCACAATTCGACACAAACAAAAGTATCATCTGGATTCGCACGTACGTTATTATACACGAATTGAAAGAATTCCTGTCCAGTCATCTACACAGCTGCAGTATCTAATCACACGAAAATATTTGCCGCGATACCGGATGCCGAAAGTCGCCACATATCTTCCACGTGCTTGCCTCGAACAATCGACTGTGGAAATCGGGTCGAGAGTGCGAAGCATTTTCTCATCTTCCACGACACGACATTGAAAATGTTAACTATTGCGAGACGTGACTCAGGAGCATGCAAATTTCTGCCCCAGAGCCCCTGCAGTTTCCGAAGAAACCCATAAAATTTGACGTCCCATAAAGCGAAGTGTCGCCCCATGCACCCGGAAATCAAAATAACGACGAAAGAAAAGAAAAGGAGAGAACAAAAAATCCTTCAACTGCAAGAGGATATAAAATCTTCCGGTTTCCAGGAAGTGCAGAAAAAAGGAAGTGCAACAAAACCGGAGCGTCAAGGATTCACGAAGGACGAGTGGAAGTAAACGTAAAAACAAATGACGGAAAGGAGGAGGGAAAGGATAGGCGAAGGGTGGTTTGGGGGTGGTTTCGTAGTATGGTTACAAGCTATCCTCCCCTTTTTCCATTCTCTCCCGACCACGACAACGAGGAAGAGGACGATGACAATTTCTTTTTATTTTTCTTTCACGTCGTCTCTCGAAGCTTTCGACTTTTATTTCCATCCCCCGACTCCTTCTTTCTTTGCTTCTCTTAAAAATCCAAGAAGAGCCCGTGTATCTCTCAGTTTGTTCACAAAAGTGCACTCGAAGTGATACATAATAGCGTCGAGAGAGAAACATAGAAATTCAAAATTGTTTCCGCGTACTCTCTGCTACTGGCTTGGACGAAAAAGGAATTATTATCGGAAACTTCTCATGACGTCACTGGGTAAAAAATACATCCAGGACTTTCTCTGGAAATGCACCCTTTCAGAGATTCCCCAGTACCGTGGAAGTTACGTTAATTGTATTAAAAGAATTTTTTTATTTTCTGTGTCTAGAAAAAAGATATATAGAAAATTTTACGATTTTTTTCTCTGTTTTTTTTAATTTTAAAAACAACATTTCTATTTTTTAATTCTGGGATTTCAAATTTTCTGTTCCTGCAAAATAAAATGCTAGTAATTGAAGATTTGGAACTTGAATAATTAGAAAATGAAAAATCCATGAAAATCTGCATCTTCGGTAACGAAGTTAGATTGTTGCTCCTGTAGGATCTTATCCTTTTTCTTAGAAATTCGGATTTTCCGTTTCTAAAAAGTAAAAAATTAAAAAATTAGGGAATAGAATTTTTAGAAACTAGGGATTAAAAAAATTAACAATAGAATTTTCAATTTTCCGTATCTAGAAAATTTATATATATATAAAAATTTGCGAATTTTTTGTTTTCCATTTTAGGAAAATAATGTAATTTTTGTTTTGCAGAATTTATAAATTTCTGT
Organism: Gasteruption jaculator; assembly: GCA_949825005.1. Classification (NCBI taxonomy): domain Eukaryota; kingdom Metazoa; phylum Arthropoda; class Insecta; order Hymenoptera; family Gasteruptiidae; genus Gasteruption; species Gasteruption jaculator. The sequence goes on from OX463767.1 coordinate 3,478,656, forward strand.
TTCCGAAAAAGTAGACAATTTGGAGTTGAAAAATTAGAAAATAGAGTTTCTAATTTTATCAGAGTTTCTCGAGGGTTCACTTGTTAAAGCTCGGAGTTATTTTATTTCACCCTGTTCGTCTTGAGGTCAGAGTTCATGGGAAGAAGGATGAGACTGGAGACGTTTCTGCGCTCCCCGCCATCCTTAACGTTCAAAGAATCATTCTCGTCCTTTTAAATCCTCGTGATAAAAAATTCAATTTGAAATATCCGAACGCTATATCGAGTGATGGCCCAGGACTCTGCAGTTCCTTTCCTCGGTATCGAGTAATTTATTAGGATGAAATATATATATATTCCAGAAACAGAAAATTAGAGTTTTTGAAAAATACGACACAGAAAATTTTCGAATTTCAAAAAAGAAAATTCGTAGCATTTTCTAAAGATATTATTAATTTTCTTGTAGACACAGAAAATTAAAAATTCTATTTTCTGAATATTTTATTCCAAATTCTAATTTTTCATTTTCAAATTCTTAAATTTCTAATATTCCATTTTCTACAAAATAAAAATTGAAAATCCTGGATTATAGAAAAGAGAAATTTTGTTTCTAAAATGGAAAACGGTGAAAGAAAATTCGTGGAGTTTTCTATAAATTTTGTTTTCAAGACAAAGAAATATAGACATTTTCTTTCTCTAATTATTTAGTTCCAAATTTCTAATATACTAATTATAAAATTACAAATTTTATTCTTTAATTATTTAATTCAAATTCAAATTTTCCATTTTTTAGAAATAGAAAATTATACTCATTAAAAAAAACCTTTTTTTTTTAACATTATAATTAGAAAATAGAAAAATGAAATTGAAATTGTTCAAAGGCTCTCGGTGTTTGTACAGCAATTGGAAGCTAAAAGTCTCTTATTTTTTAAGAAGAGATCTGCAAGAAGCTTGCACACTCTCGGATTACAAATAAATTGTAAATAAAATAAGGATATAATGTTGGTTCCAATTTCAATTGTTTACCATGAAAATACGCGAATAAGCATACCAAGGAAGTTTGTTCATCCGAGATCCGGCAAAACTGAGCAAACGATGGCAAATCCCCGTAGCGTCGCCTCGTTGCATAGGAAAATGTAGCCGGTAAATACAGTTCGGCTTTAAGAAAATAATGCTTTTCATTTTCGGTACCTTTACGTTCCCAATACTTAACTTCAATATGTAAAACCTTATTTACCGTGCGAACTTTTCTTTACACAGCTTGAACTTTAAAGTTACGTCGACACGAACTTTCTCTGAAATTGGTACATTAATTACTATCATTATTATTGTTACGATTATGCAACAGCGTTATTACCTGCTCGGTACCGTAAAAGATTGCAGCTACATTGTAAAGCAGATTTTCAATTTCCTATTTTCTATATTCCAGAATATGTATTTTTCTATTATTGGAAAATGGATTATTTTCTCTTTAAAAGAAAAATCTACATTATAGAATTTCGTAAAATGATTATAAAATTGTAGAAAATAGAAAATCATATTTTTACGTAGTAATTAGAAAATTTGTGGAATTTTCTATTTGTCCTTCCGAAATTTTTGTTTCCAGAAATGTTAAATTTCGGGAAATTCTAGTTTTATTTTGAATTTTCTATTTCTGTAATATAGAAAGTTAAGAAATTCTGGAAGATAGGAAGTTATCTTTCTTATTGGAAATTAGAAAAATCGTGGAAATTTTCTATTTTTAATTCAGAATTTTTAAATTCCCAAAATACAAGATTCCTAGAATTTGTTATTTTTGTACGGATGGAAAATAGAAAAATTAAAACTAAAAATATAGAAATTGCAGATTCGAAAAATAAAAACAATAAATGATAAAAATTTTCTGTTCTTATTTTTAATTTTGTCAAATTTTTTTATCTCTATTGTCTTTCAAAATTACTATAGAAGAAAAAAATATTAAGTAGCGGAAAATCCCTTAAGATCCAAAAATATCAGTATTTCGCAAATTTCGAAAATCGAGAGAATGTAGCGAAGGGCTGCAAAAGTTCCCTGGATAAAGTAAGGACGTATGTAAACACGATCGCCTATAAACTTTCCCTTATACGTTCGAATACTCTTTTAATGCTTCGCATGAAACATGATGGTATGACAGATAAAAAACAAATTTAAAAGAGGAAATTGCATACTGAAAATTTTATAAAAGTGGAAAGAGGGCAGATACGGGCACGAATGATGTCTCAAGGACGATGTGCAACAAAATTTCAAATACCAGTGAATTGCGTAAATAAGATGGAGCTTCAGGAGCTTATGAGTGTCAGAACAAAATATAAAAAAGAAAGTTGGAAGGGATCGTAAAGAAAAAAGGGAGCAGGAAGAGAACGATCGGTAGAAATTTACGATCTCGAGTTACATCAAGCGAGAATATTCGGAATATAATAAAAAAGGAGTTTGAAAAACCAAAGAAGGTTGGTCTCGTCAAGGGTGGTAAGTCTCGGGCATCTGCAAATTTTCTAGGAATAGAAAATATTAGGAAATTATTTGTTTCCGTTTTCTATTATAGAAAGAAATTATTTTCTATTTTTGCAAAACTTAAAATTCTATGAAATTTTGAAATTCGTTTTTCTATTGTAGGAGAAAAATTGTCTATTTTTTTAGAAGTTATAATTTTATGTTTCTGGAAATAGAAAATTCTTCGAATTGTTCTATTTCGTTTTTCTGCCTCTGTTACAGAAAGAAAAATTTCTATTTTCCTAAATTTGTAATTTTCTTAAATTTAGTAACATAGAAAATTAGAAGTTACAAAATTAGAGTTTAAAATTTTGAATATTCCATTTTTACAATAAAGAAAATTAGAATTTTGCTGTAAATGAGAAAATTCTACTAAATTGATTTATTTTTATTTCGAATTTTCAATTTCGAAAAATAGAAAATTCTACGATATTCTGAATAAAAAATTATGCAGTACGAATGTGCAATCCAATGCAACGTCAATGAACGATCAAAGACTCTCTGAGAAAACGCGATTCAGTCGAATTTTTTCCTCAGAAGGGGAAATTTGCTGACGTGAAATTTAATACTTGTTGAATTAAATACTGATTTCCTGACGTCTCGTCAAGTGGTCCAGCGGCAGGTGGAAACTTAATTGGATGAAAGGATCTGGGAAATTTCAAGTAAGAGATTCGTATTTCCTTTTCTACAATTTAAAAATACCAGTACCCAGAATTTTGCTACTATTTTACGTAACTCGGCTTACATATTTTACAGTAGGCTGTATTTTCGATTTTTTTTTCTGTCACACGTTGTATTAAGAAATTAGGAGGAAGAGAATAGATCAGCAAATAACGATACAATGAGGGTCAGGTATTGGTATCTGCTGGCAGATGTTGGGGAAAATCTCCTCTCCGGTTAAAAAAAAATAATAGTTGCAGTTTTCTACTTTTGGATATGGAAAATTCTGCAATTTTTTGAATTTCCACTTAGAAAGATAATTTATTATTCCTCAGAAATGGAAAACCCGAAATGAAAATACGGAATTTCCTGAAATTTTATATTTTTGGTAGTAAAATATTTCGAAGGATAAGTAGAACATTCCGTGAATCTTCTAATTTCCGCTTAAAATATAATTTCCTATTTTCCAAAAATAGAAGTTTACTGGTGCAACGAAATTCCGAAAACCGCAATCCAATACAGTAGAATCTCCGTACAAGATACCACAAGGGACCGGAGGGGAATATGATTCCGAAAATTACCGTTCCTCCACTCAGCGGCCTGCTATGCCGGAGAGGAATAGAACTCACGTCCTTCGTATAAGATACCATGCAAAATAGTTTAAAGTTAAACCGATAATGTAGGTTGCTTTGTATTTCATATCCTTTTCCTTCTTTTTTTGTCACGCGACTAGAAGTCCGCAAACGAGGAGTTCTCGCAGTGTTGACAAGAAAGAAAGAGAGAAGAAAAGTTATTTTTACCGTTTGTGCAATTATCTCATCTAAGTAAATCAATTTTAAACATACTAGTCCAGTGCGTCACGGAAACGCCACTTCCCCGACAAAAAACTACGTTTACGAGTCATTGAAAATTCTCTATGAATTTTAAACATAAAAAAATTAAAATGTTATCTTAAATAATTAATAATTTATGATAATAAATAAAAAAATCGTTATGTGTAAATAATTCTCATTTTTTTCTCATTTATTTCCGTGGTATCTTGTACGAAGTACGCAACTCCAAACATTCAGAGGCGAAGAGGCATGAGGAGTGGGGGAAGTGGATTAGCGAAGGGGAACCCGTGGTATCTTGTATGCAAGCATTCGAAGGTATCTTGTACGGAGATTCTACTGTATCCTGCTAAAAATAGTATACATATAATATAAAATTTACAAAGAAAAACTTAATTAAATTATTGATTAATTTAAATACTAATTAATTAAATAAAATTACCATCTCATTGTTTTTCCAGTTAATTTCATTATTTTGCATCACGAGTGTAGGTTTAGTATTTTTTGAATATTCATTTCTTTTTAGATTTTCATTTCTTTTCGTTATTCCTTTGTATCAACGTGTGAAAAAAAACCAACTAGCAGGGGCAATATTTGACTTACAATTAAGGGGGATTTCGATTTATAACAGACACCCGGTGCAATATAAATAGAGCAATCGATTAAATCTAAAACGCGTCCAACGAAATGAAAAAATAAAAAAAGGGAGAAAGTAATTCGTAACAAGCAAACAACAAGCGATGGTATAAAAGAAGGAAAGTACATCAGTTAGAGACACAACATGTTTCCGATACTTGGTGGCAAGCGGTGGCTCGTTACCGACAATTAATTACTCTCGGTAAAACTATACGTGGAGGTTCTGCCAACAATTTGTCTTCATTGGCGAGACGGGACTTATCAGGGAGAGAAGCTGTAAGGGAGAAGAGAGCGCCGGGAGAAGAATAAGGGAGGAAACAAGGGCAGGCTGGAGTAGAAAAGACGAAGTAAGTCGCTTGTGTATCGAACCAACCATCTATCAATTGTTTTATAATATCGGGGCGTCGTTTGTCAATCTTTTTGCTCGAAGGTAGTGTAGGTCGTAGCAGCAGATTGTAGCTTCATGTTGTAGCTTAACGATATTTGCGAAAGCAGCAGGTACATAAATCGAGAAGGAAAAAATGCAGAAAATTGTGAAAATACAAGAATAGTAGAAGTCACCGAAAATTGTCGAAACTTCGAACATTTATTTGGAAAAATAATATGTAAAATAACAAACGCGGTCGCTTTCTATAAAATTGGAGACACCGAGAAAACAAAAGAATTATCAAAATAATTGAAATACAAAAATAATAACATTTACGAGTTCTCGAAATTAGAATATTTCTTCGGAAAAATAATGTGTCAAACAACAACCACTTCCTTTTTGCCAAAAAAAAAGAAAAAAATTAGAGGCACTAAGAAGAAAAGGAATAGTCAAAATAATTAAAATAGGAGAGTAATAAAAGATACAACAAATTGTTGAAATTTTACGAATTTCATTAGAAAAATAATACGTAAAATAATAAACGTTTACCTTTTGCTGAACAATTAGAGACACTAACATTGATAGGAAAAATAATTCTCAAAAAGAATGGAAATTTACTAATCATGAGACAAATTATAAAGATGCATTGACGATATGTAACAGGAAAATTATATGCAAATAATAGAGACTAACGCTTACTATAAATTAATTTATCAAAGAAAATTTATAGATTTTGGACTTTTGCTTGTTACTTTGATTATTTTTATTGTAATTATTCAAAAATGGAAAATTCTAAGAATTTTCTATAAATAATTTTGTAGGTTTTTCAATTTCTGAAAACATAAGATTTTCTATTTTTTTAGAAAATCTATCGTTCTGTATTTAAAAAATTAAAAATTCGAAATTCTGTGTTTGCTCGTGACGTCAAATAATGAAATTTATTTTCCAAAAACAGTAGATATTAATACTCAAGTCAATGGTTAACTGTAAATTTATGTTGGCGTTTATGAATTAGTTTTTATATTATGTTTCTACGACAACTTACGAATTTTCCAGACTTTAACAAAATACTCATTATTTTTCTATATTATTTTGCAATCATTTATTCCCCCAAGTGTAACTACAGTTGATATGGAATAAAAGAGCCAAGCTTTGAAATCCTCCCCTTGAACTTCAAAAGTCAGGTCTACGACCATTTTATTTAATACTATGGTCATTAGTCACCATCAAGAGGCCATTGGAAGCCCAGCAGATCTTTTCCTTCACTCCTTCCTTTTTTTTTTATTCTTTATTCAGGTCTTCCTCCTCGAGAAGATTTAAGGGTGGACCAATGATCGGGATAATTGCCTATCGTTAGACGCCGAGGAGACCTTTCACAAATCAACCTTTAAATCTGTCAAGTTTGATGGTACTATTTTTTTGTTCTCATTGAAAATCAAGGGTCTTCCGTGGAATCGCGTTTTATGGAGTTCATTCGACCATTTACGTCGTTTCCTTCATTAACATTAATATAGTACTTCAAAGAAGAATTTTCATATAAAATTGCAGTGAATAAAATGTATTTCAGTTTTTCAGTGAAAAAATTAATGTAATCATTTTATACATTGATATTCTCGGAAAAAAATCAATTATTAATTATTTTGAAACTCGTAATTGATAATTTAAAATTCACTTTTTTAAAAATAAAAAAATATATATTTTTTTTACACTGCTATTCACGGATTGAAAAAAGAAAACAATTATTAATTATTCTTCAATTGTTAATTGATAATTCAAATTTAACTGTTTAAAATTTATTGCGAAAATTTCAACATGTAATATATCCAATAATTAATTTCTGGGCCAAAAACGGAGCATTTATTCATTTTGTGACAAAATATTTGAAAAGAAAAAACATTATAGAGGAAAATTGTAAAATTACAATACAAATGGAGTTCATTCGACCATTTACTTCGTTTCCTTCATTAACATTAATATAGTACTTCAAAGAAGAATTTTCATATAAAATTGCAGTGAATAAAATGTATTTCAGTTTTTCAGTGAAAAAATTAATGTAATCATTTTATACATTGATATTCTCGGAAAAAAGTCAATTATTAATTATTTTGAAACTCGTAATTGATAATTTAAAATTCACTTTTTTAAAAATAAAAAAAATATATATATTTTTTTTACACTGCTATTCACGGATTGAAAAAAGAAAACAATTGTCAATTATTTTTCAATTGTTAATTGATAATTCAAATTTAACTGTTTAAAATTTATTGCCGATATTTCAACATGTAATATATCCAATAATTAATTTCTGGGCCAAAAACGGAGCATTTTTACTTATTTTGTGACAAAATAGTTGAAAAGAAAAAACATTATAGAGAAAAATTGTAAAATTACAATAGAAATACGATCGTTCCTAAATCCAATGGACAACTTCATTATTACAAAAAAATATATTCCTCCGGAAAAATGAGAATCCGTATAATTTGAAAGCAAGTAACGGAACTTGATATTTTGCAGAAACGTCTAATCAAATCCACCTTCCTCAAAACGCCTGCAAATAGGCTGTCCGCGAAATCCAATCCCCTGTGAATAGATCTCGCTCTCTTTGTTATTATGGATCAGGATGTTTTGCCTGGAATTACAGTTCCATTGGTAGGATGTAAAAAGGGAAAATGGACATGGAAACGTCCATTCCAATTACCGGGAAATTTCTATTGTCAAAATGTCCGTGTGTTGCCCAAATTTTTTGATATCAAACACTGGGGAATCGTCGGAATAATGAAAATTCCTGCCAAAAATAATAATCGCCCTCTCGTGATGTAAAATATTTACTTTAGTGAAGTAATTTACTAGAAACACAGTGGATTGTTATAGAAAGCCAATAATAATCGACTCCAATTTCACTGTAAGCGTTTGCGTTAATTATTTTATGTATTGTTTTCGTCAAGAAATTTTTGAGTTTCCAATATATTTTTTAAACTTTTATTATTTTTATATGTAATTTTATCATTTGTTTTTGTGATGAGCGTATTTTTATTATTTTACATCGTTTTGGAGCATCAATGGCTCTCCAAAACCTTCGGGTACCAGTTTTGGGTTACATGAAATGGTTTCTATGCAGTTAGTGGTTATTATCTACCCGGTAATGAGGATTATCTATCCTTTGTCAACAAATGTTTACATTCCTATCAGTTTACGCTATTTTTTTAGTGAATAATTAATTCTTTTTTTTTAAAGCAACATAAAATTCCAGTCTCAGGCAAATTAAACATTATAATACTAATAATAACAATAACAATGACGTTAGTAATAATAACAAACTATTTATTAGGATAAACTGGGCAAATTAATATAAATGCTTTATTAATAATGCACAACAGCATAATGTTTATTGTCTCGTTATTCAAGGAAGGGATGGAAAAATTTTCTAAAAATGATATCTCTTAACGACGCGATATATATTTAATATTTTCCATTAGAAATTTACTATTTAAACATTTCGTTATTTCTTCCTTCACTGATCTGAATGTAAATCCATGTAAAGTTGTAATTCATAGTAACATTAAATCAAAGCAATGAAGAATTTACAACCTAAAGGTGCTTTTCGAGGCAAAATCTATCATTTCCTAAAATATTGTATCTATAAAAATTCTAGAAATTATATTATTATTATTATTATTATTATTATTATTATTATTATTATTATTATTCCTATTATTATTGGAGATTATCTTGCGCTTAAGGGGCAGTCTGGTGTAACTAAAGTATCTTTCCAATACATATAATTTCAAAATATAATATAATTTTTTTAATGAAACTTTTTTTACATATAAAGGGAAGTTCAAAGAAGAAAATTTGCCATTTTAGATTTAATTTGAAATACATATATAGATATAGTAGTGGCAAGGGAAGGATTCGGTCAAAACGGGGGGATACCTGGAGTCCTGCGAAAATGTCGGAAACGTAAAATGAGGAAGAATTTTTCTTTAGTAGGTATATAAAATGCGGATGAACCTCAGTTTGATATAAAAAATTGTTAATTGCAAAAATGGCGGAAAAAAACATGAAAATGAACGACACATGTCCTCTGTTATTTTGCAATAACTTTACGCTATAATAATAATTCATGAAAAGTCGAGGTTCATTGGCATATAAATTTAATTATCTTCAATTGAAACGTTGAATCAAGTGAATCGGATAAAAATTCGATGAGCTATGCGTCCCGCCAATTTGGAAAACGTGGTTTTGAGAAAAACGCGTTTAAAGTTTTCGGCTAGTCCGTGTTTAGGTGTACCTACTTGACGCTCTCACCGCTCCTAATTATATTTCAAGATCGAATTTGATGCTATAACTTTACAAAAACATTCTTCACATGTTTAAGAAGATTTTTAAGCAAAAAAAAAATCGATTTTTTAGACCTGTTACACCAGACTCTCCCCTTAAAAATTTAAAAGGCGAAAAGAATATTTTTGGTTGCATTAAATTTTGCTTCGTGTGGAAAAAATTTCAATTGCTTAAATTTCAGAGAATCGGAATTTCGTATTTCGAAGTTTTCAAACCAAAGAACCAGTTTTCGAAATTTCCAAATTTTTCTATGCATCGAATTGGAAGTCATAAACTACTTAACTGCAGATATATAACTACTGCGGGTACAAAAACATTTTCTCGGCATTAGGAACAGCAGAAACCGTGCAGGAAAATTCTGGAAAATGTCTATCTATAAACGTTACAGCTTGGATAGACACGATCAACTATAGGTTTTCTCTTATACGTTCGTCGGAACACCTTTTTAATGCTTCATATGAAATACGATCCGATACGACAGATAAAAAACGCGTTTAAAGAAGGATATTACACAGTGAAAAATTTATAAATGTAGGACACATATACCCGCTACATAAATATCGGAACAAATGATGACGACACAGGGATGTTAAACTCAATCGTTTGGGGACCGAAATTGTTTACGATATGCAATAAATAAAAGAACGAGAAATATCGAATTTACTGTATGTTAAACTCCTCTTTCAAACGTTTCAAGTTATTTAAATAAATTATACATTGTTTTCTGTTTTCCGTTGATTTGTTGCTTTCCAGTTGATCTGCTCTCACGTTAAATACTAACAAAAATAGTGACATCAAAAAAATGGTGTTACTAATTTTTTTTTCTACCTCTCAACGTTTGTTTTTATATTTACTAATTAGGTAAATATAATTTTCGGTTTAATGTATAATTATAACGCCCTTTTATGTTTTTTAGAAACGTTCTTTCTAATGTTAACAAAAATTGTGCAGATTTAAAAATTTTTTTCGGATAGCAGTGGAATTTTAATTCGAATTTATTGTTTTAATAATTATTTAATTACTGTGATACGAACAAATAGAATTTTAAAAATGGGAATAAGGAAGAAAAAAATTTTTATCGGTGCAGAGCGACTGGAACCCCGGAAACCCGGCAACCCTTGATACTGTGTGACAGAGGTAGTTTTTAATTCAACATCTTACATGCGAGTAGATAACACTTTTAGCAATTTTCCGAGATATTTTTAATAACGTACTCGTTATCTGGTTATTCTCATCATCCGACAAATTGTGAACTCTTCGTGAACTGCACACTGACAATGAGTGCAGAGTATACACTTAATATAGTGATTTCCCTCAGCTACGTCAAGAATAGAGCTTCGCCGAAGGAAGATGGAAAATGATGCTTCGTTGCTCGAAGAATGTAAATGGGTTAAAATTTGATGTTCGTCTTTTACATATCTTCCTTGATATTTTCCTCTCTCTTGGCCTGTATTTCCCTTGCATAGTTCTCCATTTCTCAGAAAGTATGTATAAAACTTTAGAACTCCAAGATTCTGATGAAAATTCGTTAAAAGCAGGGCAACGTGCAAATTTCCTGCTGCTATTTTTCTACGGCGAGGAGGAAATTTTTAGAAATTACGTTCATGAAGTTTTAAACGCGCTTGATTATTTTTGGCACGCACCGATAAACAATAAGTGGCAATCATCAACGAGGACCAAGTTTGATCTGAATTCAGTAACATTTTTCATTTTGGAAAATACCAATAGTTCAATAATTAGGCAAATTGCAGTTCCTGGCCAATCGTCAATGCAAGTATTCTATCAATAATACCCACAGAATCGGGAAAATGTTTATTCTGAAGACAGGTAAATATGATACCCACTTCTCAGGTGACAAACCTAGGTTTGAAATTCAAGCAAGAACTTACAGAACTTCTTTCCAAGTGCCACTCCGTTGGTTCGGATTTCATCTGTAACTGTAGTTGGCATAATTGCTAGGATAAGTACTCCTATATATTAACTATGTATGTATATGCGAATTAATTTTATTAATTAGGAATTTTTGATAATGTGGTGAAGAATAAGGTAATTTGAGTTTTCTTATTCAAAATGCAAAAATTAATATTTTAAGGGGTTACATCTAGTTGGCGGTTGAAAAAAAGGTATGTTTTTGTGAAATTTTTTTGGGACAGTGATTGCAGGTTTCGAACTGTTTTTTCTTCATAGTAAAGGGTATATCTTCGACTATGTTTCATAATTTTTTTATTTAAAAAAATCCACAAATGTAGGAGATACAATACATTTCCCTGACCGCTGTTCAAAAAAGGTCTTCTGCGGTGACCACTGTATCTTCCATCTCACTCGTCTTAAATGAAAAAATCAAATAGATTATGTTTTTGCATCGTATTATCTAGTACTTAATGGAAGGATTTTAGAAAATATTAATATTTGAAAAAATGGTCGACGATTCAATGTGGAAGTCCAAATTTTAATGAAAAAATCATTTCATTTTCGTCGAACATTTTTCCAAAAATTAATATTTTCTCAAATCCTTCGATTAAGTACTACATAATACGATGCAAAAACATAATCTATTTGATTTTTTGATTTTAGACGAGCGAGGTGGAAGATACAGTGGTCACCGCAAAAAACCTAGCTGTCCGGGAAATGCATTGTATCTCCTACATTTGTGAATTTTGTTCAATAAAAAAATTATGAAACATAGTCGAAGATATACCCTTTACTATGAAAAAAAAACCAATTCGAAACCTGCAATCATTTTCCCAAAAAAAAAATTCACAAAAACACGCCTTTTTTCGGCCGCCTACTAGATGTAACCCCTTAATAGCTTTTCTTAAACAAATGCAATTTATTAAAAATGAAAGTGTATTGATATTGTAGCACTCAAAAGAAAGCTCCACGTTTTGAAAAACTTTCTCACAACTTTATTAATGCGACTTCTCCTTTTGATGGTTCTTTGTCAACTAATTCCTTCTTCTTTTTTATCAACAACATTCACTTCTTTTATAAACAAATGGCATCCTTCATTGACCACTCATTCATATTCATTCACACTCCATTTGTTACTATTTTGTTTCGCAATATATTTATTGTTGTTATTATTGTATATACAGATCATTGTTATAATATACATGTAAAATATATAGTTAGCGTATATTTCCTAATATTAAAGGACAGGCTTCGCTCAAATTCACGGTGGTGCAATATTACTAATAATAAATACATAGAAAAGGACGTTTTTTCATAATTATATACCAATTCAGTATAAGTAGAATTAAATAACATATTGTAGATAAAATTAAATAATAATATATTCAATAATATATCCAATTACTGAAAATATAATACTATAAATTCTAGAATTTGGAAATGAATGATTAGAAAATAAAATTTTCATGTCTCTGTTTAGAAAAAAGGAATATATTGAAAATTCTATAAATTTGCGTTTTCTATTTTAGATACATAATTTCTATTTTCTAAATTCCACAACCTATAATTTTCTGTTTCTGGAAAATAGAATATTAGAAATTCAAGAATTTGAAAGAAAATAATCAAAAAATGAAACTAATTTTGTTTCAGAAAAATAGAAATATCAGAATTTCTTTATTGTTTGGTATATTATTTGGTACACTATTATTACTTATTATTTAGAATTTGGTATAAAATAATTAGAAAATAGAATCTCTAATTGTAAACAATATTCCATTTCCAATATCTGAGACTTTGTGATATTCTATTTCTAGTAAATAGAAAATAATTGAAAATATATTCAATAACATACCCGATTGATAGATTCCCATTAGAAACTTCAATTTCAATAATACTAATATTACAAATCGAACCGTCATACTTGTAATCCTTTTGGGATAGCTGAAGTTCATAGATATTCGAAGTAGGTCGAATCCCGACCGGAAGTGTGGATGCCGTTTCCACGAAGAGGACCTCCAGGTGCCGTAGTTGTAATATAATTCCGTTCCGATTCGCTGATAGCCATTATTTGGTAGAAGACCCAGCGGGTTGGCTAATTGAATTCCCTTTTTTGTCCACGTCGCGTCGGGTAAAATCCTCGGAAGGAACAACACGCGTTGTTCAACATTTCCGGTTGAGGATTCCCTTTAAAAGGAAGTTCGGAGCTCGGAGCAGGTGTTGAAATGGCGCTGCGGGGTGGGCATTCTCTAAAAGAAAGTGACAAGAAGTTGAGAAGAAACAGACTATCGTGGAATTCAAGTAAAAGCCTTGAGGCAACAATTGAAGCTAGACACTAATTGAATTAAATTCGAAACTTTTCCTCGAGTGTCTGACGTAAGAAAGGAGAGAGTTAGAAGAAAGATGAGCGTATATATGTGTGTGTGTATATATATATAGATAAAAGTAAAGCTTATACAACACACTTTAGATGTGACCAAAGTAACGGTACGTTATGGTTGCGTCTTATGGTATAGGTTAATCCATAAGGGATTTCACGAGTTATTAGCTGAAAATGGAGGGTGAAGACAACAGGGGAATACTCTTAGCTTTTGTAATATCTTTCTTCCAGCATTTTTCTTTGGTGTACCACTTTATCTTTGTCGGACTTGTTTTCCGGTGGAAGAGAAAAACTGGGACACTTTCTTCCTTTTTTTTTTGTTCATTCATCGACTTTACTTTATTAAACCAACCCTTCGGCTCGACACAATTTTTGAAGAACACGTTCGGTTCGGCTTTCCGAAGTTCAACCGGGGATCGAATTATTTCGACTACGGCAAATCAAGCGAAGAAATGATCGTATATAAATAATAGGAAATCGATGGGAGAAAAATAGCTTGTATAGGAAAAAGAAAAACACGTCAAGTAGGAATTGGTAACGGCTTGGTACCGAGCCAAGCCAATAAAGCCTGGGTCAGTACCGAGGACGTATTGTATACAATAAATTCCTATTGGGGACGTACGATTTTTCCATACGAGAATTTTTCCGTTTCGTTGAGCCCGGTATCGATTTTTAATAAGCTCATTAATTATTAGATATTTTACAGACACGTGGAGGGTTATGAATAGATTCGTAACAACGAATAAAACGATTTTTTTTATTATATTTTGAAATTTAGTGCCGGGTATTAATGTAACGTACGAAGTATAACTATTTCTACGGTTAACTTTTGTCTTATCGTTAGAAAAGAAAAATATTTAATTTGGTACAAAGCGTCCCAAGGGTAAAGAAATTTTGAAAGACATTTTTTTATGAGGGAGATATTTTTGTTCATGAAACTGCTCATTTAAGGAGGTTCTACCGTTAATAGATTAAAAATTAAGAAGTTGATGAAAATTTACACACTGGTCAATAGTATCTTTTAAAAGCTGTAACTAAATTCTTATGAGGCTACACAGCCCCAGAACTGAGAAATAAATAATTTTATTTTACCAATTTTTACATTGAATCTTATGGAATCTCACGTTATTGTCGGGATATGAAATGAACAAAAATTGAAATTATTTTGACAAAATTTGTAGTGATAGAAGAATAAATAAAGAAAACATTGCACCTTGAAAGAGTGCAATTCACAGCTTGTAAAAGTTATTAAAAATAAATAACTACGTATGATTTTCATCGACGATCAGAGCTTAGAAGATTTGACAACGTTGCATTCGATATACATGCGCGCACATGCGCTATCTCTCTCACTCAGTAGTCACTGTCCTTCGTCTGCTATAATGTTCATGTTTTACAGGTGCCAAAATATTTACGTTTATTTTAAATAAAAACATTTTAAATCAAGACCGTCTTAAATCATAACCTCTTTTATTTCCTTTAATGATCATCTATAATCACAAACTTACAAAAACATAACATTTTAAATTATAAATCTAACCTCTTTTATTTTCTTTGATTTGATAATCACAGCTATAATATTGAAGCCAGGCCAATTTTCGTTTCTTTTACAATGTCCTCAAGGGAAAGAATAGAATTGCAGTTTTTGCAAATTAGTTGCTTTGCAAATGTTTGGATATAAACTATTCTGCTGCCTTCAATAACTTTCAAGTTTGTTGCATTTTTGAGGTTATTCACGTCAAGCTTTTCTTTAAACATTTTTTGTATATTTTTCCCAATTTGTTGCCGCTGACACCGTTTTTTATAAACTTTATAAGTAACTCTTTTTCCTTTCCAAAAAAAGTTTTGCTGTTTTTAACTTATTTTGTTATAACCAAATTTCACATGGAAAGTAAACAAAAATAAAATGTGATAAAATAGTGCCGCGTTGCCAGATCCATCAGTCAGAATACGGAAGTCAAGCAAAAGCTGACAGCTAGCGGACAGCTACACTGTTTTGACTAGTTATGTACCGGTAGAACCTCCTTAATTACACATTAAATATTTTAGAGGTACTGGGTACACTATAATTATTATAAATAAATAAATCGACAACAATCGATTAAGGGGGAACAACAGTGTGACAGTAGTAGAAATAGGCGATATTTATGATTTTTTTTTTATTCACTCATGTACTCCACAAATGTCAGTGTTAAAGGGTTAAAGAATACGTACTTTGAACTCCGTTTAAAAATTTTTTTATAAACAAATATATATTTTGTAGTACATTTACAGTGGTCGCTGTAATACGCTGCACGGAAGAGGCGCCTTACTGATTGTCATCATAACTCGCTTATCGATGATTTGAAAACCAAAAGGAAAACATTGTTTTAATCTATATTAGTATGGCTTCAGTTAAGCGTACCCGATTTTTGAAAAACGAATTATTGTTAAAATTGCAATTCTCCAAAGAAAATTCACAAAAAAAACCAAAAAATTCTTCCTTTCAGAGAGAAAAAAAAATAGTAAATATGAATATATCAAAAAATCCGTACGCTTGACTGAAGCCATACTAACATAGATTAAAACAGTGTTTTCCTTTTGATTTTCAGATCATCAATAGGCGAGTTATGATGACAATCGGTAAGGCGCCAGCGTATCTACAGCGACCACTATAAATGTACTACAAAATATATGTTTCTTTATAAAAAAATTTTTAAACTAAGTTCAAAGTACGTATTCTTTAACCCTTTGACACTGACATTTGTGAAGTACATGAGTGAATAAAAAAAAATATCTTAAAAATCGCCTATTTCTACTACTGTCACACCGTTGTTCCCCCTTAAATGATTTTTCAGCATTTCACAAAATTATTGTATTAACTATATTAATTCTTAGAAAAATATTATGGATCAAAAGTATATTAATTTCTCTCACAGAGGAAGTCTTGAGTTTCATTAAATAAATCGAAGACCATTTTTTCCCTGCTCGTCATTAAAAAGGCATTTTGTGAAACAATTTAATATAAATAGCGTCCGATATTTAGTGTAAAAAAGGGAACTTGCACCAAACTCGGAACAAAAGAGAGTAAATGAAAAATCTTAAACAATTAATTTCCTTTGTTAACTCCTGGAAGCTCTTTTAGGATCGTTTAAGTCCATAATGTGAGCGGAAAAGAGGAGAGAAGAAAAAACAGAGGGAGGAAGAAAATAAAAAGCCACAGCGTGGTAATTTTTTCTCCTAGGAGAAAGATCCACCCACGGTAACTTGAAGGAAACTTAGAAAATAAAACGAAAGGAACGTAGAAGGAACGGCTTCTATCTCCGTGGGTGCCTCTTGATGTATTCCAGATTAATGCAAACGGCTAATGTTATGTTAATGCAGCTCGCGATGGTATTAGTGGGTACCGTAAATACGGTGCAACGGGGAGTAATCCGCATGTTAACCGATGCATTTCGAACTAGCAAACCTTACCTTCATTTTTTCTTTCGGTTTATTTTTTATAACTATATTTTCATAACAGTATTATTGAGGAACTTTGTTTTCATCGAATAGATAAGCTTATCTTGTAAAAGCGGGGCTTTGTTCTATTTTCTATTTCCCAGAAATTATTATTTTGTTGTTTCTGGAAAATGGAAAATTAGAAATCTAGGAAATTAGAATAAAAAATTAAGAGAATGGAATTTTCAAATATTCTGTGTTTCGAAAAAAAATGTTCCCTTTTTCTATTTTTCAGGATTATAAATATTTATTTTTGGAAAATACAAAATTAGAAATTCGTGAATTGGAAGTGAAATAATTAAGGACTAGAGCTTTTTTTGTGCTCAGAAAATATGTGTAGAAAATTTTACGAATTTTCGTTTTCTGTTTTCTATTTTAGAAAAAGTAAATATTCTATTTCGTATATGCTAGAATTTATATGTCTCAGTTTTTGAAAAATCCAGAATTATAAATTTGGAAATTTGAAGCTAAATAATTAGTGAATAGAATTTGAATTTTTTTGTATTCAGAAAATCTATTTGTAGAAAATTCTACGAATAGTTAATTTCTGTGTTCTATTTCACACAGAAAAATATTTAATTTCCTGCACTCCGCAATTAATAATTTTCTGATTGCGGACAACAGAAAGTTAGAAATTTCAGAATTTGAATTTCAAAAAATTAGAGATTATAGGAGTTTATTTATAACAATATATATAAGAATATATCTGTTACCAAATATGATTGTTTCCATTTCCCGAGCGACTACTAAAAACTTCTGAAAGCATAAATACTTGATTCTTTTACTCTCAAGCCCAAACTCGGTTCCAATTAACAACAGCCAATTCCGAGTTTTGGAAAAGTTCGTTTATCCACTTAAAAGGTGAATTCTGAACCAAATAATGCAGTTATAAACTTTACTTTTAGCGGAAACTAGTAAGAATATAATAGATACAGACAAGGCGAAGTATAAGATATGTCATTATAAAATTTGCATTTAAACTACATTGTGCAATGAATGCAGCCGCTTGCTCTCCCTTGGAAGTTGCTCAAAAGGCTACTACGATACTCTTATCTTTGCTTGATTCTTACATCGATTGTTTGTCATTCCGAAGACTGGCTTCCAATTTAATAAAATCCCCCCTTCCATTAGTTATTGAAATTCAATACCCAAGTCTCGAGAAGTCAATCAAAAATTTTAGCAGCAGAATCTGGTTTTGAATGGGTCCAAATAATGGAAGAAATCAAACTTCCAACTTTGGACATGTAAATTAATTTTTAGTATTTTTTTACCCTAAGGATAAATTGAATTAAACATATTTAGTTCGGAATAATTTTGAGCATAATTAAAGAAAGCCAATGTATAAAAAAAAGCGAAAAATATATTTTCTAAATTATCTGTATTAATTTATGTATTCATATTATATGAAAATTATGTTTTTGTATTGTCTAATTTTCTGTATTAATATTTTTCAAGCTATTTCAATGAAATATATAACAAGTCTATTAAAATGTACGATAAAATATGTAGACAATGAATACATTCGAGAGTAATGTTTCTTCTAAAATTTTTATTTTTTAATTTTTAAAAAAATATATTTTTACAATATATCTAATTAATAATATAAATATATAAGTATAGGCACATATGTAATATTTGAAGACTTCCAAAAATCTTCACATGAAAAATTGACACTTTTATTTACATTAATATAAATTTATTAGTTTTAGTCTAGTTTTATTCTATTAAGGGGTTACATCTAGTTGGTGGCCGAAAGAAAGGCGTGTTTTTGTGAATTTTTTTTGGGAAAATGATTGCAGGTTTCGAACTGTTTTTTCTTCATAGTAAAGGGTATATCTTCAACTATGTTTCATAATTTTTTTATTGAAAAAAATTCACAAATGTAGGTGATACAATGCATTTCCCGGACCGCTAGGTCTTCTGCGGTGACCACTGTATCTTCCACCTCACTCGCCTAAAATCAAAAAATCAAATAGATTATGTTTTTGCATCGTATTATCTAGCCCTTAATCGAAGGATTTGAGAAAATATTCATTTTTTAAAAAATGGTCGACGACAATGAAGTGATATTTCATTAAAATTTGGACTTTCACGTTCAATCGTCGACCATTTTTTCAAAAATTAATATTTTCCCAAATCCTTCGATTAAGTACTAGATTATACGATGCAAAAACATAATTTATTTAATTTTTTTATTCTAGACGAGTGAGATGGAAGATACTGTGGTCACCGCAGAAGACCTTTTTTGAACAGCGGTACGGGAAATGCATTGTATCTCCTACATTTGTGAATTTTTTTCAATAAAAAAATTATGAAACATAGTCGAAGATGTATCCTTTACTATGAAGAAAAAACAGTTCGAAACCTGCAATCATTTTCCCAAAAAAAATTCACAAAAACACACCTTTTTTTCGGCCGCCAACTGGATGTAAGCCCTTAAATTACAGTCCGAATATATTCAACAAATGCACCAATAAATGTATTTAAGTATCATTATTATCCGCCAAATATGTAAAAAGGAAACCATCAAATATTTGTATATTAAAAAGTATATTGTTCAAGCCATTTCCATGAAATGTGTAATAAATAATTGATTATTATAAATATATAAAATATTATAAATAAATATATGTATCAATATTTATCGTAAAACATGTAGATAATAAATACATTTATGATTAATAATTGCCTTAAAATAATATATATTAGCATGATATCTAATTAATATGAGAATATGTGTATATAAACACGTGAAATTTGTTAACGCTTTACAAATATCTTTTCGCAAAAATTCACAATTTGACTCACGTTAAGGGAAATTTGTAAAGAGTATTTCAATTTTATTTTATTATACTAATTTTTTTATTTCTATTCCCAAAACTGAAATAATCTATTTTATCAAATTACAGTCTGAATATATTCGACAAGTGCACTAACATAAGCCATACGTGGAAATATAATTATCCACCAAACACATATAATAAATCTATACATAATTTATATACATATAGTAAAACAAATCTACATATTTTTTTCCATGGGGGTGGAAAAAAATTTCTTATACGGTACCACACATTGCAAATTACACACATTGAAAAATACACGTGAAGCCTGTAGAAATGCTCATAGGGAAATCCCGTTACCATAAGCAGCCCATATCGTGCGAGAATGTGTGAAAGAAGGACCGACAGAAGTACGGAGGTTTTCTTTGCTCGTGATTGCAATACTTGTCTTATTGAAAAGCAGAAAGCAGTGGTGCAAAAAAAAATAGGAGATACGAAATCGGAAAAGGGATCGATGCACGTTTACGTAGGTACATACTAAAAATGCCTTGCATGGAATTCACCTTTTACAGACTGGAGAGACGCTGGAAATTTATAAAGTGGAATTTCCGTATATTTAAACAAGGAGTCGCACACCATTTAATTATCCGGCTTTCCTCCATTCTAATTCTATTCGTTATCCTCTAATCGCGCTACGTATCACGAAAACAAAATTAGAACCTTTGGATATTCCATGGGGTTTGCTGTATACGTGCATTATATAGCTCGGATCCCAAATGCAGATCATTTCTACACGAGTTTCTTCGTTCAGTTTCCATTGCAACTCGTATATCAACTGTTTCCTCGCATCAAGGAAAATTTTGCCTGAGAAATTCTCAGCGCGTCCTACTTATTTGGTAAATTTACGCGAAATTAATCCAAAACCTTTCAGACTGCAACGTGCATGCATGTTTGTCGCATTTACTTCCATGCAATGTATATGAAAAAGAGCAGAGAAAGGGGGATGCTCATTTGACTGCATTCTACCAATTTTCTTCCTTTACATTTTCTGTATATGTAGCATCGGGGTTACATTCCCTTACTAATCCGCGCGAGCGGAATTCTAAGTAGGGAAGTCCATTTACTCCACCGGAAATTAACCAAGATTTCATCGTCTCTTTCTTCGAATTACAAGTGGGTTCATTTGTTTTGCATTTGGATGCATTCTACTAACTCCCCGTTGTTTTGTTCAGCTTTTAGCCAAACCTTCGCCAAATGAATTCTTTTTTCCAACTTTCGGAATTTCTCCAAACACCAACCGGGTTTTGGTACGTAAGTACGTAGATCTGTACGTATGCGAGGATGCAATTATCCGAAACGTTGCAGTTTTTATATACATAAGCGCATTTTTATCGTTTTATTTGTTCGAAACTTTTAATCAATTTTTATTGCTCTAAAACAGGGGTTTGATTTTTGAATGAGTCGAACAATTTTATTAAGTATCAATAAAGCTTCTGTAAATACTAGGATTTTCCTAGACAATGCTGCAACAATTTTCTCATTTCTCCAAAGAAATGCAATTTTTCAATACATTGCAGTTTGAATCTATAAGTATCTTCTGCTCATTTCGTTCCAAATTGGCGTTTTAAGTTTTGAATGATAAGAACAATTTTATTGAGTATTAAGGGGTTACATCTAGTTGGCGGCCGAAAAAAAGGCGAGTTTTTGTGAATTTTTTTGGGGAAAATGATTGCAGGTTTCGAACTGTTTTTTCTTCGTAGTAAAGGGTATATCTTCGACTATGTTTCATAATTTTTTTATTGAAAAAAATTCACAAATGTTGGAGATACAATGCATTTCCCGGCCGCTGTTCAAAAAAGGTCTTCTGCGGTGGCCACTGTATCTTCCACCTCACTCGTGTAAAATCAAATAGATTATGTTTTTGCATCGTATTACCTAGTCCTTAATCGAAGGATTTGAGAAAATATTAATTTTTTAAAAAATGGTCGACGATGGAACGTGAAAGTCCAAATTTTGAGGAATAAATCACTTCATTTTCGTCGACCATTTTTCCAAAAATTAATATTTTCTTAAATCCTTCGATTAAGGACTCGATAATACGATGCAAAAACATAATCTATTTGATTCTTTTGATTTTACACAAGTGAGGTGGAAGATACAGTGGTCACCGCAGAAGACCTAGCGGTCCAGGAAATGCGTTGTATCTCCTACATTTGTGTATTTTTTCAATAAAAAAATTATGAAACATAGTCGAAGATGCCCTTAACTATGAAAAAAAACAGTTCAAACCTGCAATCATTTTCCCAAAAAAATCACAAAAACACGCCTTTTTCCGGCCGCCAACTAGATGTAACCCCTTAATAGAAAAAAACTAGAATATTGTTTACAAATTTATATTAATGTAAATAAAATTGTCAATTTTTCATGTGACGATTTTTGGAAGCCTTCAAATATTATATATGTGCCTATACTTATATATTTATATTATTAATTAGATATACTGTAAAAATATATTTTTTTAAAAATTAAAAAATAAACATTTTAGAAGAAACATTACTCTCGAATGTATTCATTTTCTACATATTTTATCGTACACTTAATTATGAAACACAGTCGAAGATATACCCTTTACTGTGAAAAAAAACAATTCGAAACCTGCCATCATTTTCCCCAAAAAAAATTCACAAAAACACGTCATTCCTTCGGTTGCCAACTAGATGCAACCCCTTAATGAAATTTTTACAAATAATAGGAATCTTTAGAAAATGCGTGTAACAATTAATCTATTTCTTCACAGAAATGCAATTATCCAAAAGCTTGCAATTTGTATTTAGAAATACATTCTCGGATTGTTTTTATTTTTTCAAATTAGGACTGCGATTTTTGAATGATATGAACAGTTTTTGTTAAGTGCATCAATGAAGTTTCTGTAAATAATTGCAATTTTTTACACTGTCGTGCATTAATTTTTCTGTTTCTATATATAAATCCAATTATCGACCAGATTACAGTTTATATCTCTGAGGAAATTATCGTATCGCTTATTATTATATTATCCTAAATTGTTAACTATAGAAAAATTAAAATTTGTACATTTCTCGAAATTCGAAATTGGGTTTGTAAACTCCTCCATACGTCTCGCCTCGTGGCTGGTCTCGTCGATTCATAAACTGTATTCCGAATGGATCCTCAGCATCCTCGTAGAATGAAAGAAATGACTCCACTCCTAAATTTCAGGAACACAGGCCAATTTTATTTGTATGATATCTTTGGGGGTCGTGGTACAATTTCCAACAATCACGGTATCTTCAGGCGCACGTGGCCTTATCGTCATTAGCCTTTCTTTTCTTAATTGAAATTATTCTCCCAAACACCGCTGATTTTTGTCATTAGAATGTTTAAAAATTAATGATATTAACAATTTTAGACTTTTGCTTTTCTCGTAATAGGTCCTTCTGCACGAATTATCGAGCGGTGAGTGGGACGAGTAACTTTACCGCTTCGTTCACTTCTGATTATTTCACCTTTGACTGTATATAAATAGATTCACTTCTCTCAGATTACAAAACAAATATAACTAAAGTAATTTCTAAGAGATGGCAGTACCATTACCGGTTTTTCGAGTGATTCATGGGCGATAGATGTTATCTGATATATTTTTTCGGAAAATCCACTACAAAAATCCTATTAAATATTAATGAAATTTCTAAAAGTAGTAGAAATTTTTCCGGGAGGCGGTGCAATAATTTTCTTGTTTCTGTAGGACTCGAGAGGATAAAAAAGGACAGAGTAAATTGTACGATATTGAATCTAAAGGTTAAAGATGTGTTTGAACAACAATCCGAGACACTAGATGAAGAAAACCTGAATGAAAAGAAATACAGGAAAAAGGGGAAAGGGTAAATGAAAGAAAAGGAAAAAGGAGGACTCACCTCCACCGTCGTTGCGGTCGTCCTGCCGGAAATAGACGGTACAAGTTTCGATCGAACATAGTTCTCTTGCTTCTACCAGGATTTAATTTCCCGCAGCAGTTATTTCTGTCTCTTGGAGAGCCAACTCTTGCTTCTTTTCCTTCCATTCCTATCGAAGACGAATAGGAAAAGTCAAAGAAACACACGGGAAAAAAAAGAAGAAGATTTAACATCGAGTAGTCGAAGTACACACTGCTACCACATGTACTGGAATCAGTATCTTTGTATTAGTGCTTTGGTACTCATACGATTGTTACTATACTACTGTAGGCTCTATGTTTGTCCAGAATTTCTTCAGGTGCCAAGAAAAAAAAATTCAGGAGCAATGGATGCATTTTTAACTGGGGTGAAAATGTACCAGCAATTTATGTAATTACGCAACACCTCTTTTATTTTTTTTTATAATTTAAGAAAAATATATTTTCTAAAAATATGTATGTAATTCTCAAAAAAGATATGTTTTCTAAACAAAAGAAAATATATATTTAAATTTTGTTTCCCCTATGGAATTTAACGCAATTAATATTTTTCGTCATAATAACAAACACGCGGTTGTTGGTTCAAAGGGATAGGGAAGAAATTGACTCGTGAATCTTTGAAGTCGTGACGTAAACCTTTCTTTAAAGACAGAAGACTCGAGTTTTACCGTAAAAGTTGAAGTTTTTATACCACACACGCCTGAAGCGTTCCGACCTAAACTTTGGATGAAGCTCTTTCAACTTTCTCACGAGCACAGAGGAGGTTTCTTTCGAGAAATATTTGAGAATTTTCCCTCCTTTAGTTTATTGAAGCCTTTTAATGGCAAACATATTCTTATTCCGTGGAATTTCAATGGATATGTATTTTTTTTTATTTGAAAGTAGTCGAGACATTTTACTGTCGCTTCTCTAAAAGTTAATATTCCTTTTTTTAAATATTTCCAATGATGACGTATTATTATTATTTATTTTGGAATACATTTTTAAACAATTATAATACATTTCGTAGATACATTTTGTGAGAATGAGCTCTCTCCTTCCTCAAGAAATCCAAAATTTGACTAGGCCTTTTAATCAATTTTCCACCACGTCTTTGAGTTTCTTCGAAAGAAGACTCTTCACATTTGAATAAATGAAATTCCTCAATTTTTTTTAGGACAATTTCGTGAGGCAATTGTCAAAAATTTTGTAAGACTTACAAATAATTATTTCGTGGTTTAGGAAAATGAATTTTAATTATATTTATTCCTTTGCTTTTTTTATATTTTCGGGCAATACAGGATTGGGAAGATCCTTTGATTTCCGACCGTTCGTCTTTGACGATTCTGTTCTATGTATATGATCATTCATTCACGGTTGCCTATTGTCAGGCGCTCATTTACAATATTAATTTATCAGTCAATGCGTGGTACCATTACAATTTCCATATAATCGGATTCCATTGTAAAATATAATTTTGAATATATGTAGAAAAGTATGAAAATATAATATGGAAGCATATTTATTGTAATAGACTTTCATATATTTAATATTATTATATTCTACACATACACGCACACACACACACACACCCTCTCAGGAGATAAAACGACTCCGACACTGTACTTTGCACATACAAAAAGTTTTATCCTAATGTTATTCACTGCTTGTCTTCTTAGGAAAGTCTCGAGACTTAAAATAGACTTTCTACTTACTTCTGTAGATTTCCATGTACTTGAGAACCCAAAAAGTAAATAGGAAATCCATTTCACGTTTAAATTTGTCTTATCAGAAGAAGTTTCTTCGCTTCATGGGCTTTTTTCTCTGTAAAAACTTACAGAAATTCGTATATTTATGTAAATTTCACCGAGGGAGAATACAGAAGTATGCAATTTTCTTCTGGTTCGGGAAATTCGAGCAACTGGTGCATAAAAATGATATTTCGAAATATCCGAGGGCAAAGAAAAATATAATTTGTAATGTTGGCAGTGCATTAATTAAGCTGTAATGAAGCTGCAGGGAAAGCTACCAGGGTATACTCATTATATACCTATAGAGTACACAAACGTGAAAGTTGATCCCCTTCTATGAAACGCGTATCTTATATCTTTGGGAAAGACTATATCATGTAGTTTACAAGGGAAGTAAATGGCAACTGCAAAAGCGTACTACCTACTTTGGGATCTAGGAGTTTCCGGAAACTCTATATCCCTCAGTAACTCGTGCACTCGGCTAAAACGCAAGGCACGATTAACATTAAATACGACCCCATCGTGATTCTTAATGTCTCCATTTAAATTTTCATTTTCACCGCGAATTTTTTTACAATAACGTTATTTGCAATTTCGTTAATTCGAAATTCCCACGCAGAATCGACTATATTAATGTATATTTATAATATAGTGTATAAAAAACCGCGGGACTCTTGAATTGCGATGGGAATTAATTATCAATTTTGCATGAAAATTTCGGAATGGGACAATTTCATGGGGACCTTAAAATTGCAGAATTTCAAGATTTCACGGAAATTAATAAAATTAAATTCCCAAAGAAAAATAAAATCAATTTTAATTGATATACATACTTATTAATTTACTTGTATACAAAGCAAATAAGATATTATGTTTTGATATATATTTCAATATTAAATTGAAAAATTGAAAACTTGACAAGAATACATCAGTTTTTTTTTTCATAATTATTAATTTAATTCGGTAGAAGCGCATATCGAGTACATAGGCATTATTACCAAGTTTTCCGATATCAAATAAAATTGCATACAAAAAAGGAACGTTAGGTGCAACGAAAAGACATGGAATTTCATTAGAAACATTTCAGGTTTCGATTATCTTTAAATACGACTCCGTCGTGACTCTTAAAGTCCCTCTTTAATTTTTCATTTTCACCGCGAATTTTTAGATAATAACGTTATTTGTATTTTTGTGAATTTGAATTTCCCACGCAGAATCGAGTATATATATAATACATATAATACAATATACATATAATAAACCGCGAGACTCTTGAATCGCGATTCCAATTAATCATCAATTTTGCAAGAAAATTTCGAAATGATAACACTCCAATCTGAGCAATTTTGTGGAAATTTCGAAATTGCAGAATTCGATATTTTTAGATAGATTTTTTGATTTAATAAAATAAAAAATAAAATTCTCAACGAAAAATAAAATAAATATAAATTGATATACATACTTATTGATTTACTTATATAGAAAACAAATAAAATATTCCATTACAATAAATTTGAATATTAAATTGAAAACTGAAAACTTTAAAGAAAAAGACATCAATTTTATTTTCCATAATTTTTCATTTAAATCGGTGGAAGCGCATATCAAGTGCGCAATTATTATTATCAAGTGTTCCGGTGTCAAATAAAATTGTATACAAAGAAGAAAGGTCGGGTGCAGCGAAAAGTCGTGGAATTTCATTACCAACATTTCAGGTTTTGAGCAGAGCGATGTGGGACGATCGACTTTGTTGCGATGCGCGCAACCGCACCAATCGGTGGTTCCCGATATCGGAATTCGATCTTTATCCTCCCTTCAAGCTACCGAATACCCAATATATATTG
The DNA here is from genome assembly GCA_949825005.1 of Gasteruption jaculator. Lineage (NCBI taxonomy): Eukaryota > Metazoa > Arthropoda > Insecta > Hymenoptera > Gasteruptiidae > Gasteruption > Gasteruption jaculator. Next base: position 3,506,050 of record OX463767.1, read on the forward strand.
CCCTTTGACCGATCGACAACACGTCTGAAGCTCGCTTTCTTCTTCTTCTTCTTCTTCTACTTGCATTTTCCAAGCTCGTCAGGACTTCTTCTTTCCACGACACGTTCGACAGTTATTTGTTGCCAAGTTGTTCAACTGCATCTTCAAGAGAACAGTAACTGTTCGTGTATTTGTTCGGAAATTATTATCAAACTCCTTTTATCAGCCTGTTTTTGGGAAAAAATTTTGGGGAAAACCTGTTATCGGGGGTTTGAAGATAAATGAAATCAAGAGACACGGTAGTGTCTCGAGACAAGTTCATGCATGAATTGGGCGAGGGCGCAACCGTGTATCTTTTCTCGACCGAACTAGGTGCGGGCGCATGAAAAACAGCCGACACACGTTGTGTATATACACAGCTTCAACCTCCAGACATTCAAACGCAAAATGTCCACTAAGTTATATGAGTTTCTCTGTATACATACACGGCTGGATGCCTCTATACGCTCACACGAGATTTGCAACAGACAGTAGCGGCTAAATGGGGGGTTTTCTAGGCCCTAGGTGTATGAGAAAAATTTGCGACAGATAATAATATTTGCAAAAAGGAGACAAATCCCCCTAAGAAACACCTCTGGTGCAAAAAAGTCGAGACAAGTTCATGTATGAAAAGGGATCTCTCTACAAAAAGCATTTTGAAAATCTTCGGCCAGACAAATTAGTTAAATCCGATAACAATAGACAAGTTCAAATTTTCCATTATATCCATATGAGTTTTGAAAAACTTCGGCCAAATAAAGTTGTGAAATCCGATAACATTAGACAAGCTCGTTTTTTCCATTATGTCAATACGAAGTAATTACGAAATGGAAAAATTTTTTTCTGTTTACGTGATTAAAACCGGTTTTGAACTTGTTGGGCCTCGAACAATTCAGATGTTTGAGTATGATGTATAATCATTCATATTATTATTATTTAATCTGATCTTTACTAATTCATAATGGGGTAAGAATAAATTAAATTATAACATATTTATTGCTTATCGTTTGGGTTCGGGGCCCGACAAGTTCAGTACCGGTTCTAATCACGTAAACAGAAAAAATTTTTTTCATTTTGTAATTACCTCGTATTGACATAATGGAAAAAACGAGCTTCTCTAATGTTATCGGATTTAACTACTTTGTCTGGCTGAAGATTTTCAAAATGCTTTTTGTAGAGTGATCCCTTTTCATACATGAACTTGTCTCGACTTTTTTGCACCAGAGGTGTTTTTTAGGGGGATTATAATTATAATTAACAATCAGTTCATCTCATATTCGTCTAACGTTTTGTAGACGAAAGAATAGTTGGTGATTTTTCAAATCTCAATAAAATATGGTATTTTATTAAAGTAAAATATTAAAAGAAAATGAAAAATTTATTTGGGGAATTTTTGTTAAAACGCCATTTCAAGCATTTTAATGATAACAATATTGAATATACTAACATTTTGATAGTAATAATATTAAATATAATAATGCTACAGATATTGAAAAAAATTGTTTAAAAAATATCAATTGTGAAAAATGGATTTTCATGATATACTTTTATTAAACAACAATTACTACATAATTATTTTTAAAAGCTCCTAATTCTCTTGAACAATTGTTTATTTAAATAAAAAGTTCTTTTTAGAAACTCAGCAAGTCACTTCTGTGATAAGACTTCTGAAATACCTGCGATCTGACTTCCTGACGATGCGGGTTGATTGCAGCAGCTTGTGCTGCACCAAACTCTAGTATGCATTTTGTTGTTAAATAGAGTTCCTTGTTTACGTTTAATTCTCGCAGATTCGGGATTCTGTCAAACCCTCACTCACATTGTTTCGGTATTGTATTAAATTTCTATTGTTCATGTTTCGCAAAGTTCATAAAAAATATTGGAAAGCAACTCCATTTATCGTATTATTCCACTTGCGGAGCACAGTGGAAAACGATTAATTTCAAAGAAAGTGCCTCTAAAAGTACTGTTATTCGTTGATATTATTAATTACGAGGGGAAAAAAGAAGATTAATGTCTTCGAATAAAGCTTACGTCTACTCCTTTAAGTTTCTGTAAATACATCATAATTTATTTTTCAAAACGGTTTTCTCTACTTCGAATGCACAAATTTTTAGAATAGTTTGAAAAAATCTCATGAAAATCCCAATTTTATATAAAATTATTGATATAATACAAGAATTTATAATAATTTAGGGAAATTTTGGTTTAAATGCTTTTTAAGGCATTTTAATAACAATAATATTCAATATAGAAATGTTTAACATTATAAGGGTAATAATATCAACTATAATAATACTAAAGAAATTAACTACAATAATTGATATTTCAAAGAATAGTTTTCCTCCAAAATAATTTTGCACATTATATAAAAATTGAAAACTGGTTATAAAATTAAAAAATGGTAAACCCGATTTTGGTGAAATTTTTTATCAAGGTAAAAAGGTAGAATTGGTGCAATTAAACAAGTTTCTTTCTAAACTAATTTTCTACATTTTTTTGTAATTGAAATCCGAGTAGAAAATAAAGAAATTAAAACCTGATTAACGCAGATTTTTTGGTACTAATAAAAAACTGAGTATTATAAATTTTTACTCATTTGAAGAGAAAATATTTTGCCATTATACATTTTTTATAATAGAAAATCGGTTGCAAAAGAAAACTGATTCTGGCTGATTTTTTTCCTTCAAGATAAAAACAAGAATTTATAATTTTTACCCGATTAAGAATAAAATATTTTCCCATTACACATGAGAAGATACTAAAGAGCGTAGATTTACGTCACCGGCAACAAAAGTGCTGACGCACAAAGTAATTATACATTTTGGCTAATGTCTGCAGAGATATTAGATTTTTGGTATTTTCAAATTCGATTACATTTATACAAAATGAAAATTCACATGAATCCCTAACGAGGCGCATAATTCTATGTGTGGTTATTAACATTCATAACATGACGAATAAGCACAAAGACTTTACATCTATTTCAACGTTGAAACTGTTTTATGTAACGCATGAAGTAATATAGTAGCAATGAATTGTATTTCATTAATTATTTAAAAGTGTTTTGTTCTTCAAATTATGCAACGCTCCGATAAATGTAATTATACGTTAATTCTGCGATATGCGATCGCACGTAATCAGTTAGTATGTTTTAATTAAAAATCTCCTCTCGTAAATAAATGCAAGTGACAGTTCCCGAAATCATTTATAAATTGCATATTTACACATTCGCATGTTTGCTGAGAATGAGTCTCTCGCTTCGAATTCAAAAAGTTTAGAGGAATAATTTATCGGTTATTTACCCGTTAACGCGGAAAACATTTATCCAAGGTTTCACATTTTTTAAAGCAATTAAACGAATATTATTTACATCATTTTTTATACTACAAATAACATTTTGGAAATACTAAAATTATTCTTATTATTGCAAAGTAATATATTGAAATACATTATCAATGACATACGTTATTACCAATGATATATTAATGTTCTAATACAAGAATTAACTTTTACAAAATATATCAGGTCGTCAAGAATGAAATTTATAAAAAAAAGGCAAATTTTGCTGATAACTTCTGTAGCGGGACTACCGTTAGTTGTAGCCACGAAAAATTTATCAAAAAAAGAAACCGAATTTTATCGGCAGTCCCGGCAACAAACTTCCACACTCAGAAGTATGAGGAAGTTGCTATAAAAAAAGAAAACAAAACGAAAGAATCTAATTCCAAAAAAAGGAAGGTTGGGCGCCAGTCCGTTTCCGGACACGGAATTCTTCTGAGGGGGCCCAAACTAACTCAGGAAGGGCAATGAGACCCCTCAGAGGGAATCCGTTGTTTGGACAAAAATGAAATAAGAGAGGTCCAAACGACTTCGTACTATGTTCTCATATTTTATTCAACAAAAATTCGCGGGAGTTAATTTCTAATACAATGAACCGAATTCTGTAATACGACGAATATCATATGAAAGAAATACAAAAAAAAATAGAGATGTGAGAACAATAGTAAAGTTTCAGTTATATCACAGTTAATACGCGTAATTACAAAAGCGTTATGATTGAATACACTAGATTTTCCGATTCCCGAATCGATTATCGCGATCGAACAACGTATCTTTCTCGAAATCTTAATTCTAATCGATGGAACCGAAAACACTCGGAATTACAAATAAAAGAGAACAATTTAACAATTGATAATCAAAAATTATGGTTTAACGGAAGGTTCCAGAAAGGTAGTTTGAAAGGAACTAAGGTAGACGGGAGTTTTCAATAGGAAAGATGATTTTGAGTCCTTAACGGACTTCAAAGATTTTCCATAAATACAGAAATTAGTCAGGATATTACCTGAGGAGACTTGCCAAGAATTCTCATACAGGAGAAGAACTGCACTCACCGCAGGAACGTCCTTCCACACGAAAGTGAATATTCCCGAGCCTCCAACGGAAGAATTCCCAAAGTTTGCTCAAAATCCAAGATTTCCGAAATTTTCGCAGGACACCAGATTTTCTCACGAAGTTGACTCGACCAGCGCTCAAGAATCTCTCTCTAAATTTCGGAAGTGTCCTCTTCACGTGCCTTGATAGCGCCATCCTTGAGTTATAGCGGATTCCGGAATTATTATTCTCAGGGGGTAATTAGGATATTATCTCCCCGTTTGTCGTTATCGACCGGTCATCCGTGTAGATCGCTAGATGGCCTTAGACGATCTAGCGAGGGCATTGTTGTCCTTGTTGCTCCCGAAAGTTAGCCTCAGTGCTCTCTTTTCCACTGATAGTGCTGTCAAGAGTACGATAGGACTTTGGCACAGGAGTCTTCCTTCCTTCTTCGTTGCTCATAAGGTCACAGGCGAGATCCTCTTCGTCTTCTTCATTTCTCCTCTTTGTGCGGGTCTCCGTATGAGTCCCTTGGCAAGGGGACGTAGAGGAAAGGGAGTAGGTACGGGAATGTCGATAGGATATTATACAATTTAGATTTGCAATACAAAAACATAATTCAAAATATAATGATAATAACAATCTCAATACTTCCTTGTGTTTTCGGGGAGATTCCTGAGCGTTTGCACTTTTCTAAATCTCAACCCGAAACTATGTCAATGTAATAATTTTTAGCTGAAAACAAAGAATTCTTCGAAAAAACGTTAGAGATATCATAAATTATCAAAGCAATAATAATCCTAGTAACTGGAGAAAATCTCCACGTTACAAATCCCCCCCCACTAAAACTGGACGTATTCGTCGCGAGACGGCCAGTACAGCATTACGTTCTCATGCATGCGAATTATGGCAAGAAGGTAGGTGGGAGTAAGGAAGGTAGAATTAGAAAGAACATTGACTCAATTTAAGGTCTCTTTATACCTTATTATTTCCGAAAGAATAAATGAATAACATCAAAAGTAAGTTGTATTACAAGAAGTTATTGAAAATCTTAATTATCTTCGCTTAACAAAAATAACGGGAGTACTGCTTTTCCCAAAAGGAACGGAAGTTTTGGTCCGTAATCTTGGCAAAGAAATTATAACGACGTTCCCCTAGGTTTTCTAGAACGAAGGTTATAATCGGTAGGACTGTTAGTTCCGGGATTAACTGAAGGTTTCTGAAGTGGAGTTTTTCGAGGCCTTCCTCGTCGCCTAACTAGTGCGGCTGGTGTTTCGAGAGGTTTGTCCTTATCCGAGGAACTATTTTTCGCCCGAGACGCAGGAACGCGATCCTTAGTACCGGCCGAAAACGGTTCTACAAACGGCTTCAAATCTTCTACATGAACTTTTCGCACGAGTTCATTATCTGGGTCCCTCAAATCTACGACGGTTGGCGATAGGAATTTCGCGATGACGTACGGTCCTAAATATTTGGGAGCCAGTTTGGCGGCGAAATGATCTACTCCGGACGAGAGGAAACGAACGCGTTTCATAACTTTATCTCCTAGTCGGAAAGAAACATCGCGACGGTTCCGATTGAAATAACGCGATCTTTTGGCAAGAGCAATGCTCATGTGCTTACGAACTAAGTCCTGTAAGGCAGAAAGTCTCTTTAGCCGATTAAGCCAAGTAGCGGGATCGGTAGGCGAAATATGTTCAGGAGTGGTATCATTCGGCAAGACACGCGAAAGTTGAGGATGTCTACCAAAGTTTAAAAATGCTGGAGAGACTTTGGTAGTAGAGTTATCGGCAGTATTAAAGGCAAACGTGAATTCATGCAAGTGAAGATCCCAATTGCGATGATCATGGCCGACAAAGGACATAATCATGGCTTTCAGAACCCTATTCACTCGCTCGACGGGATTTGCTCTCGGGAAATAAGGAGGAATTCTTGTCTGTTTAATGTTAAAATCTGTACAAATTTTAGATAGCGAATGATTTACAAATTCCGTCCCATTATCTGTCAGCAAAAATTTTGGTTTTCCCCATCGATTTAATATTAATTTCTCGAAAGCGAGACCAATTGTAGTTCCGGTAGCTTTCCGTAAAGGGCAGCACTCGATATATTTTGTAAAATAGTCTTGAAAGACTAGGATATATCGATACTGTCCCTTACTAGGAGGTAGGGGGCCCATAACATCCGCGGCCACGACAATCCAAGGACTTTCCACGTTTCGTTCACCCATTAAACCGGGTGGACGTCTCGGTGGTACTTTAACCTGCTGACAGACCAGGCAAGAACGTACATAAGAAACAGTATCGGAATAGATACCAGGCCAGTAAAAGTTTCTTGCCAGTCTGTGGTAGGTTTTCTCTATTCCGAGGTGGCCGGCCTGAGGAGTGTCATGATGTTCGAAAAGAGCCCTTTCCCTTAGGTGAAGCGGAAGTACTAACTTCCACGGATCAGAATCAGGGAAGAGAGGATCTAGTAATGGGTCAGGATGGTGGTAATACAATTGATTTCCACTCACTTGCCAATCCGGGAATTTATAAGGAAATTTTTGAACATCCTCTAAACGTTTATGATACCAATGATCGGGAATATCGGTAATAGCGGCAGTACTATCGAGATGACCTTCAAACATGCGAGATAGTGCATCAGGTACACAATTCTGTGATCCCTTTCGATGTATAATTTCGATGGGCATCGCTTGTAATTGTAGCGCCCATCTCGCGAGTCTTCCGGTTGGATCTTTTAGATGGTGTAGCCACCGCAGGCTGCTATGATCAGTTATCACCGTAAAGGAGTAACCTTCAAGATAAGGGCGTAATTTCTTCACTGCCCAAATAACAGCTAAACACTCCTTTTCGGTGGTGGTGTATTTCCGTTCAGCTGCAGTGAGTACACGATTAATAAAGACGATAGGGTGCTCCTCTCCATCCTGGAGCTGAGTGAGGACAGCACCTATAGCGAAATCGCTAGCGTCCGTTTGGACGGTAAACGGGAGTGAAAAATCGGGACGAGCGAGAACGGGAGTTGTCGTTAAGGATGTCTTCAAGGCTTGAAATGCAGCTTCCTGTTCTTCGCCCCATATCCAAGGCTCATTCTTGTGTAGCAACTTCACCAATGGCAGCTTCAAGATTGATAAATCCCTCAAAAATCTAGCATACCAGCCTACCATTCCTAAGAATCTTCTTAGTTGCTTTATCGTGGTTGGTGCTGGATACTCGATGATTGGCTGGACTCTTTCAGGATCTGCTTTCAGACCATCCTTATTAAGAAGATATCCTAAATATCGCACTTCAGTACATCCAAATCGACTCTTCTCCCGATTGATCTCCAAGTTGGCCTCCTTCAATTTCTCTAAGACTTTTTCGATCCAATAGACATGAGTCTGAAAGTCGGCGGTAGTGATGATGATGTCATCTAAGTAGGCGAATACTTGGGGTTCCATGTCGGGAGTGATAATTCTGTCGATGAGCTTCTGAAACGTCGCTGGAGCATTGGTGAGTCCGTACGGCATCCTCTTGAATTGATACAGCCCTCTTCCAGGAACGGCGAATGCAGTTATTTCGCGACTCCCGGCTTCCAGCGGGATCTGGAAGTACGCCTGACTGAGATCCAGTGTGGTGATGTACTTCGCAGCGCGCAATTTATCCAAGATAGAGTCGATATTCGGAAGCGGATAGGTGTTTTTCCTAGTAACCTTGTTCACTTCCCGGTAGTCAATACAAAAGCGATATTTTCCGTTTGGTTTCGGGATTAACACTGGGCAACTTAACCATGGACTCTCGGAAGGTTCGATGATATCGTTCCTCAGCATTTCGTCCACTTCTGAGTGAGCTGCTTGAAGAACTTTTGGGGAAATCCTTCTAAGACGTTGCCTTATCGGCTCATTATTTCCCACGTCGATGCGATGTTCAGCGAGAGTCGTAGTTCCTAGAAACTCTCCTGGAGGCGGTAGTGTCGAGTCCAATAGTTCCTGTAGTTGTTGATACTGCTCTGGAGTTAACTCCTGAATTCCCGCGCAAACCGATGGTTCCTGAGGGATTGCCGAACTCTTCTTCTGAAAAGGGTACGATTTTCCAGTTCGAGCAGACCAGGTTCCCTCTTGAAAATTAATCTTCATCCCGTGGATGCGGAAGAAATCTATCCCTAGGACGCAATCGTAACCCAAAGATGGAACTACACGAAAAGTTACTGTTTTTGGGACTCCCTCGATGGGAATTCTCAACTTAACCGTTCCCGCTACGGGAATAGTATCGTTATTCGCAACGAAGACGGAAAAATCAGCAGACGTAATGTGTTCCTTGAGTAGATGTCCAGGTCGTTCTCCTAAATAACAGTGCGTTGCCCCGGAGTCCACTAGAGCAGGAAAGGAATGATCCATAACATGTAATGACATGAAGAATCTAGGATCTGATCCAGTGGCAGCTCCTATGTCCTCGACAGTCGGCAGTGGAGGTTCTTGTGGTGGTAGTTCCTCCTGAATTGGTGGTACTGCAGGCGGTAGCTCTGCAGTAGGCGGTAGGTTTGCGGCAGGCGGGAGTTCTGTGGGGGCCCTAGGGGGTTCTGAGGGAGCAGGGGCCTCTACTGCTGCCCTCTTTTCTCGTTTCCCCCTTGGCAACGAGCACAGCTCGAGACGTAAACTCCAGGTTCCCCACAACGGTAGCAGAAGATACCCCTATCTTCTGAACAATGCTGATACCGATGTCCAATCTTGTGGCAATTCCAGCACTTATCCTCCAGTAAGGCTTCTCGGGAGTTGGCTGGTGATACTCGGCGTCTTCCTGTCTTTCTCCTCGCGCGTTCGGCTGGGGACAAGTTGACATCAGCATGATCCCTCTCTGGAATTTTCATCTTCCGAGGTTTTCGGGACGCGGAAGATTGTACTGCAGCAGCTTTTGAGCTTCTATCTTCTCTTGACGTGGTACTCCGATCCGAAGAGCTGGATTTGGTGGGCCTGATAGCAGATAATTTCGCTCGTCTAGGTCCTTTCCTCCTCTTTTTCTTCGTTTCCCATGGTTCCTCTTCTGGTCCCTCCTGAGGAACGATAGTGGTCATGGAGGTTACCGCGGGAGTTCTTCGTCGGAATTTTCCTTCCGGTTCATCTGGAACGTACGCAGTACTCGGCAGAACACAATTAGCAGCGGAAGGAGGTGGGCGATAGTTCTTTTCACATTGTAGGAGAGCTTCCACCTCTTTAGCTTTCCTTTTTAATTCCTTGAAAGTGGAAACTTGTCGACGTTTAATTTCCTTTCGGTATCGGGGATGCAAGTTGAAACATGCAAGATCCAGTTGTTCCCGCAGCGATAGTTTCGGCCTCAAATGGTCCATCGCAACTCGAAGTTTGGCGATATAATCGGCCACTTTCTCCTTCTCTCCTTGCGTCCTCTGGTGGACGTAGTTCCGGAGATGTAGTTGGTACTCTTCACTGGAAAAGTGTTGACGAAAGGCTTGTAGGAAGGTATCCCACGAAGTCCAAGTTGTGCTTTCGCTCCTATACCAGGAACTAGCATTTCCTTTCAATATCGCAGGAATGGAGCGTAAGATATCGGCAGGAGTGAGGCCAGTAGCCTTGCCACACTCTTCTAATCTTGAAATGAAGTCTTTCGGATCCTCTGCGGGTTTACCAGCAAAGGAGATATTCCATTTCTTCAAGACGTCATACGCTTTTCCAGTTGTCGTAGATGTCGTAGTCCCGAAAGGTGAAGCAGGCCACTGCGAATTGTCGAAGATGCTGTCTTGACGATAGGGTATCCTCACACGGGAGTCTTCCTCTTCTTCAGAAGAATCCGTCTGCGTGCTGCTATCTCTGAATCTTGGACACTGATCGGACACTATACGAGTACTGTGTAAAATAGGGACACGAGTTCTCCTATTTGTCGCTCGAGTTCGGGAGTAGGTATCCGCAGGTGTATTAGTACCTGTTTCGAATGTAACGCGGCCCGTATGGTTGGGTAAATTCGGTCCTAATACCTTGGCTTTTAGCGCTTGGAAATCACGAGCTAAATCCCGAATTGATTCCTGTAACATAGAAATCGGATCGGCCCAATTTCCTAATGTTTGCCCCGTGACAAGATGATTTGAAAGTTCTTCACGGGCATCGGGTCGCGGAACACTAGTTTTAGGAATTGTCCCGGTATATTGAACGTTAGAGGTCACATTCGATGCAGTAGTTGTGACCATAGGCATAGTAATCGCGGAGGTAGTTACGGTAGTTGTCGCGGGAGTTACACTAGCGGTTGCTCCAGTTGAGGGAAGTAGAGGGTTCCCTATTGTGGGTGGGCTAGTCGTACCTAGTTCTTCCCTAAGACCGATCACATAGGTAAAGGGATCTGTTCTACCCCGTTCGTCTACTTCCGGATCCCAGGGTACATCTGCCGTATCTAATTCTACTCGCAAAGTATATCGGATTAGTCGGTCTTGAAGATCTTCCCAGGATCCTTCTGTACTTAATCGACGGGTATCTAGGGTACGCAAGAGTTCCTTCGGGGTGAGGCCGGTTACGAAATCTATCGTAGCCTCTTCCACTGTCCTCATTGCTTCAGGGGCATCGCTAGCAAAATATCTACCACCGGCAGCCATAATTACAAAAACGCGGGAGATTGAAAATTATAAAAATGGTTGAAATTTGCCGCGAGTACCGAAAACTATTTACAATAGTAAACAAGAATAAATGTTACGAAAATATCGATAAGGAATTTTCTACAACCAAGACAAAGTAAACTTATGATTCGATTCGTTAACAAATAAAATAATATTGCAGGGTAAAAGTTATATTACCAGAATCGAACCCTGAACTTTAATGGTAAACGTGAATTATAACAAATAAGTCTAGATAGTATTAATTTACTAGAACACGGAATAAAGAGAAATTTTTCCTAGAATATATTTTAACAAAAGAAATCGAAATTCAAAAATGTGCTAAAGTCAACTAACTAATAAACAAAAATTTAATTTTCTCGGAAAATAATTTTGAGTACGAAAGAAAAGAATTGAGGATCACAATTATTTCTCAAATGCAAACGAAGGAACAAATTTAATCTATCCTTTTATTTCGATTCCACAGGTACCGAATATTACGAAAGATAATTTCTATTTAGAAATAGTGGCTTTATAACATACGGGAGTGACAATATATTACACATCAAATAGGCAGGATAAGAAATTATAAATTCAGAATATTTTATTTCGCAGAATTGTAGTGTAACATAGAATTTCTCTCAAGGCATAAATTCGAGTATATCTCACGGTAGAAGTGACTTTGACTAGAGCGATCAAAAGAAAATCAAAACAAACATCGACTCGGTCTTTGTTCGTTGTACCAAGGACGCGAGCTAGAGAGAATTTCTAAGACACTATCTTTTCAGCAATTATAATATAAAATTTCTAGAATTCATAAAATTACACAAAATCAATTAGAAAATATCAATTTCGGGAGTAATTTGTTTTTGCGAAGACAAAAAGACTTTCAATAAAATGCACAAAAAAAAAAAAAAATAAGTAAGAAATTGCAAAAATGTGAACAATAATTTGGCTTTGTGGGCCCCACGTTGGGCGCCAAAAATTTGTAGCGTTGCTACAATTTTCGCGCAACGTGGCAAAATAACAAAAAAAGTCCATACAGAGAAATTTAAACGTTAGTTTGGCTTTGTGGGCCCCACGTTGGGCGCCAAAAATTTGTAGCGTTGCTACAAATTTCGCGCAACGTGGCGAAATAACGAAAGATATAAAAGATAGTTAAGCTATTTTACTATAAAAAAGTTAAGTTGGCTTTGTGGGCCCCACGTTGGGCGCCAAAAATTTGTAGCGGGACTACCGTTAGTTGTAGCCACGAAAAATTTATCAAAAAAAGAAACCGAATTTTATCGGCAGTCCCGGCAACAAACTTCCACACTCAGAAGTATGAGGAAGTTGCTATAAAAAAAGAAAACAAAACGAAAGAATCTAATTCCAAAAAAAGGAAGGTTGGGCGCCAGTCCGTTTCCGGACACGGAATTCTTCTGAGGGGGCCCAAACTAACTCAGGAAGGGCAATGAGACCCCTCAGAGGGAATCCGTTGTTTGGACAAAAATGAAATAAGAGAGGTCCAAACGACTTCGTACTATGTTCTCATATTTTATTCAACAAAAATTCGCGGGAGTTAATTTCTAATACAATGAACCGAATTCTGTAATACGACGAATATCATATGAAAGAAATACAAAAAAAAATAGAGATGTGAGAACAATAGTAAAGTTTCAGTTATATCACAGTTAATACGCGTAATTACAAAAGCGTTATGATTGAATACACTAGATTTTCCGATTCCCGAATCGATTATCGCGATCGAACAACGTATCTTTCTCGAAATCTTAATTCTAATCGATGGAACCGAAAACACTCGGAATTACAAATAAAAGAGAACAATTTAACAATTGATAATCAAAAATTATGGTTTAACGGAAGGTTCCAGAAAGGTAGTTTGAAAGGAACTAAGGTAGACGGGAGTTTTCAATAGGAAAGATGATTTTGAGTCCTTAACGGACTTCAAAGATTTTCCATAAATACAGAAATTAGTCAGGATATTACCTGAGGAGACTTGCCAAGAATTCTCATACAGGAGAAGAACTGCACTCACCGCAGGAACGTCCTTCCACACGAAAGTGAATATTCCCGAGCCTCCAACGGAAGAATTCCCAAAGTTTGCTCAAAATCCAAGATTTCCGAAATTTTCGCAGGACACCAGATTTTCTCACGAAGTTGACTCGACCAGCGCTCAAGAATCTCTCTCTAAATTTCGGAAGTGTCCTCTTCACGTGCCTTGATAGCGCCATCCTTGAGTTATAGCGGATTCCGGAATTATTATTCTCAGGGGGTAATTAGGATATTATCTCCCCGTTTGTCGTTATCGACCGGTCATCCGTGTAGATCGCTAGATGGCCTTAGACGATCTAGCGAGGGCATTGTTGTCCTTGTTGCTCCCGAAAGTTAGCCTCAGTGCTCTCTTTTCCACTGATAGTGCTGTCAAGAGTACGATAGGACTTTGGCACAGGAGTCTTCCTTCCTTCTTCGTTGCTCATAAGGTCACAGGCGAGATCCTCTTCGTCTTCTTCATTTCTCCTCTTTGTGCGGGTCTCCGTATGAGTCCCTTGGCAAGGGGACGTAGAGGAAAGGGAGTAGGTACGGGAATGTCGATAGGATATTATACAATTTAGATTTGCAATACAAAAACATAATTCAAAATATAATGATAATAACAATCTCAATACTTCCTTGTGTTTTCGGGGAGATTCCTGAGCGTTTGCACTTTTCTAAATCTCAACCCGAAACTATGTCAATGTAATAATTTTTAGCTGAAAACAAAGAATTCTTCGAAAAAACGTTAGAGATATCATAAATTATCAAAGCAATAATAATCCTAGTAACTGGAGAAAATCTCCACGTTACAAATCCCCCCCCACTAAAACTGGACGTATTCGTCGCGAGACGGCCAGTACAGCATTACGTTCTCATGCATGCGAATTATGGCAAGAAGGTAGGTGGGAGTAAGGAAGGTAGAATTAGAAAGAACATTGACTCAATTTAAGGTCTCTTTATACCTTATTATTTCCGAAAGAATAAATGAATAACATCAAAAGTAAGTTGTATTACAAGAAGTTATTGAAAATCTTAATTATCTTCGCTTAACAAAAATAACGGGAGTACTGCTTTTCCCAAAAGGAACGGAAGTTTTGGTCCGTAATCTTGGCAAAGAAATTATAACGACGTTCCCCTAGGTTTTCTAGAACGAAGGTTATAATCGGTAGGACTGTTAGTTCCGGGATTAACTGAAGGTTTCTGAAGTGGAGTTTTTCGAGGCCTTCCTCGTCGCCTAACTAGTGCGGCTGGTGTTTCGAGAGGTTTGTCCTTATCCGAGGAACTATTTTTCGCCCGAGACGCAGGAACGCGATCCTTAGTACCGGCCGAAAACGGTTCTACAAACGGCTTCAAATCTTCTACATGAACTTTTCGCACGAGTTCATTATCTGGGTCCCTCAAATCTACGACGGTTGGCGATAGGAATTTCGCGATGACGTACGGTCCTAAATATTTGGGAGCCAGTTTGGCGGCGAAATGATCTACTCCGGACGAGAGGAAACGAACGCGTTTCATAACTTTATCTCCTAGTCGGAAAGAAACATCGCGACGGTTCCGATTGAAATAACGCGATCTTTTGGCAAGAGCAATGCTCATGTGCTTACGAACTAAGTCCTGTAAGGCAGAAAGTCTCTTTAGCCGATTAAGCCAAGTAGCGGGATCGGTAGGCGAAATATGTTCAGGAGTGGTATCATTCGGCAAGACACGCGAAAGTTGAGGATGTCTACCAAAGTTTAAAAATGCTGGAGAGACTTTGGTAGTAGAGTTATCGGCAGTATTAAAGGCAAACGTGAATTCATGCAAGTGAAGATCCCAATTGCGATGATCATGGCCGACAAAGGACATAATCATGGCTTTCAGAACCCTATTCACTCGCTCGACGGGATTTGCTCTCGGGAAATAAGGAGGAATTCTTGTCTGTTTAATGTTAAAATCTGTACAAATTTTAGATAGCGAATGATTTACAAATTCCGTCCCATTATCTGTCAGCAAAAATTTTGGTTTTCCCCATCGATTTAATATTAATTTCTCGAAAGCGAGACCAATTGTAGTTCCGGTAGCTTTCCGTAAAGGGCAGCACTCGATATATTTTGTAAAATAGTCTTGAAAGACTAGGATATATCGATACTGTCCCTTACTAGGAGGTAGGGGGCCCATAACATCCGCGGCCACGACAATCCAAGGACTTTCCACGTTTCGTTCACCCATTAAACCGGGTGGACGTCTCGGTGGTACTTTAACCTGCTGACAGACCAGGCAAGAACGTACATAAGAAACAGTATCGGAATAGATACCAGGCCAGTAAAAGTTTCTTGCCAGTCTGTGGTAGGTTTTCTCTATTCCGAGGTGGCCGGCCTGAGGAGTGTCATGATGTTCGAAAAGAGCCCTTTCCCTTAGGTGAAGCGGAAGTACTAACTTCCACGGATCAGAATCAGGGAAGAGAGGATCTAGTAATGGGTCAGGATGGTGGTAATACAATTGATTTCCACTCACTTGCCAATCCGGGAATTTATAAGGAAATTTTTGAACATCCTCTAAACGTTTATGATACCAATGATCGGGAATATCGGTAATAGCGGCAGTACTATCGAGATGACCTTCAAACATGCGAGATAGTGCATCAGGTACACAATTCTGTGATCCCTTTCGATGTATAATTTCGATGGGCATCGCTTGTAATTGTAGCGCCCATCTCGCGAGTCTTCCGGTTGGATCTTTTAGATGGTGTAGCCACCGCAGGCTGCTATGATCAGTTATCACCGTAAAGGAGTAACCTTCAAGATAAGGGCGTAATTTCTTCACTGCCCAAATAACAGCTAAACACTCCTTTTCGGTGGTGGTGTATTTCCGTTCAGCTGCAGTGAGTACACGATTAATAAAGACGATAGGGTGCTCCTCTCCATCCTGGAGCTGAGTGAGGACAGCACCTATAGCGAAATCGCTAGCGTCCGTTTGGACGGTAAACGGGAGTGAAAAATCGGGACGAGCGAGAACGGGAGTTGTCGTTAAGGATGTCTTCAAGGCTTGAAATGCAGCTTCCTGTTCTTCGCCCCATATCCAAGGCTCATTCTTGTGTAGCAACTTCACCAATGGCAGCTTCAAGATTGATAAATCCCTCAAAAATCTAGCATACCAGCCTACCATTCCTAAGAATCTTCTTAGTTGCTTTATCGTGGTTGGTGCTGGATACTCGATGATTGGCTGGACTCTTTCAGGATCTGCTTTCAGACCATCCTTATTAAGAAGATATCCTAAATATCGCACTTCAGTACATCCAAATCGACTCTTCTCCCGATTGATCTCCAAGTTGGCCTCCTTCAATTTCTCTAAGACTTTTTCGATCCAATAGACATGAGTCTGAAAGTCGGCGGTAGTGATGATGATGTCATCTAAGTAGGCGAATACTTGGGGTTCCATGTCGGGAGTGATAATTCTGTCGATGAGCTTCTGAAACGTCGCTGGAGCATTGGTGAGTCCGTACGGCATCCTCTTGAATTGATACAGCCCTCTTCCAGGAACGGCGAATGCAGTTATTTCGCGACTCCCGGCTTCCAGCGGGATCTGGAAGTACGCCTGACTGAGATCCAGTGTGGTGATGTACTTCGCAGCGCGCAATTTATCCAAGATAGAGTCGATATTCGGAAGCGGATAGGTGTTTTTCCTAGTAACCTTGTTCACTTCCCGGTAGTCAATACAAAAGCGATATTTTCCGTTTGGTTTCGGGATTAACACTGGGCAACTTAACCATGGACTCTCGGAAGGTTCGATGATATCGTTCCTCAGCATTTCGTCCACTTCTGAGTGAGCTGCTTGAAGAACTTTTGGGGAAATCCTTCTAAGACGTTGCCTTATCGGCTCATTATTTCCCACGTCGATGCGATGTTCAGCGAGAGTCGTAGTTCCTAGAAACTCTCCTGGAGGCGGTAGTGTCGAGTCCAATAGTTCCTGTAGTTGTTGATACTGCTCTGGAGTTAACTCCTGAATTCCCGCGCAAACCGATGGTTCCTGAGGGATTGCCGAACTCTTCTTCTGAAAAGGGTACGATTTTCCAGTTCGAGCAGACCAGGTTCCCTCTTGAAAATTAATCTTCATCCCGTGGATGCGGAAGAAATCTATCCCTAGGACGCAATCGTAACCCAAAGATGGAACTACACGAAAAGTTACTGTTTTTGGGACTCCCTCGATGGGAATTCTCAACTTAACCGTTCCCGCTACGGGAATAGTATCGTTATTCGCAACGAAGACGGAAAAATCAGCAGACGTAATGTGTTCCTTGAGTAGATGTCCAGGTCGTTCTCCTAAATAACAGTGCGTTGCCCCGGAGTCCACTAGAGCAGGAAAGGAATGATCCATAACATGTAATGACATGAAGAATCTAGGATCTGATCCAGTGGCAGCTCCTATGTCCTCGACAGTCGGCAGTGGAGGTTCTTGTGGTGGTAGTTCCTCCTGAATTGGTGGTACTGCAGGCGGTAGCTCTGCAGTAGGCGGTAGGTTTGCGGCAGGCGGGAGTTCTGTGGGGGCCCTAGGGGGTTCTGAGGGAGCAGGGGCCTCTACTGCTGCCCTCTTTTCTCGTTTCCCCCTTGGCAATGAGCACAGCTCGAGACGTAAACTCCAGGTTCCCCACAACGGTAGCAGAAGATACCCCTATCTTCTGAACAATGCTGATACCGATGTCCAATCTTGTGGCAATTCCAGCACTTATCCTCCAGTAAGGCTTCTCGGGAGTTGGCTGGTGATACTCGGCGTCTTCCTGTCTTTCTCCTCGCGCGTTCGGCTGGGGACAAGTTGACATCAGCATGATCCCTCTCTGGAATTTTCATCTTCCGAGGTTTTCGGGACGCGGAAGATTGTACTGCAGCAGCTTTTGAGCTTCTATCTTCTCTTGACGTGGTACTCCGATCCGAAGAGCTGGATTTGGTGGGCCTGATAGCAGATAATTTCGCTCGTCTAGGTCCTTTCCTCCTCTTTTTCTTCGTTTCCCATGGTTCCTCTTCTGGTCCCTCCTGAGGAACGATAGTGGTCATGGAGGTTACCGCGGGAGTTCTTCGTCGGAATTTTCCTTCCGGTTCATCTGGAACGTACGCAGTACTCGGCAGAACACAATTAGCAGCGGAAGGAGGTGGGCGATAGTTCTTTTCACATTGTAGGAGAGCTTCCACCTCTTTAGCTTTCCTTTTTAATTCCTTGAAAGTGGAAACTTGTCGACGTTTAATTTCCTTTCGGTATCGGGGATGCAAGTTGAAACATGCAAGATCCAGTTGTTCCCGCAGCGATAGTTTCGGCCTCAAATGGTCCATCGCAACTCGAAGTTTGGCGATATAATCGGCCACTTTCTCCTTCTCTCCTTGCGTCCTCTGGTGGACGTAGTTCCGGAGATGTAGTTGGTACTCTTCACTGGAAAAGTGTTGACGAAAGGCTTGTAGGAAGGTATCCCACGAAGTCCAAGTTGTGCTTTCGCTCCTATACCAGGAACTAGCATTTCCTTTCAATATCGCAGGAATGGAGCGTAAGATATCGGCAGGAGTGAGGCCAGTAGCCTTGCCACACTCTTCTAATCTTGAAATGAAGTCTTTCGGATCCTCTGCGGGTTTACCAGCAAAGGAGATATTCCATTTCTTCAAGACGTCATACGCTTTTCCAGTTGTCGTAGATGTCGTAGTCCCGAAAGGTGAAGCAGGCCACTGCGAATTGTCGAAGATGCTGTCTTGACGATAGGGTATCCTCACACGGGAGTCTTCCTCTTCTTCAGAAGAATCCGTCTGCGTGCTGCTATCTCTGAATCTTGGACACTGATCGGACACTATACGAGTACTGTGTAAAATAGGGACACGAGTTCTCCTATTTGTCGCTCGAGTTCGGGAGTAGGTATCCGCAGGTGTATTAGTACCTGTTTCGAATGTAACGCGGCCCGTATGGTTGGGTAAATTCGGTCCTAATACCTTGGCTTTTAGCGCTTGGAAATCACGAGCTAAATCCCGAATTGATTCCTGTAACATAGAAATCGGATCGGCCCAATTTCCTAATGTTTGCCCCGTGACAAGATGATTTGAAAGTTCTTCACGGGCATCGGGTCGCGGAACACTAGTTTTAGGAATTGTCCCGGTATATTGAACGTTAGAGGTCACATTCGATGCAGTAGTTGTGACCATAGGCATAGTAATCGCGGAGGTAGTTACGGTAGTTGTCGCGGGAGTTACACTAGCGGTTGCTCCAGTTGAGGGAAGTAGAGGGTTCCCTATTGTGGGTGGGCTAGTCGTACCTAGTTCTTCCCTAAGACCGATCACATAGGTAAAGGGATCTGTTCTACCCCGTTCGTCTACTTCCGGATCCCAGGGTACATCTGCCGTATCTAATTCTACTCGCAAAGTATATCGGATTAGTCGGTCTTGAAGATCTTCCCAGGATCCTTCTGTACTTAATCGACGGGTATCTAGGGTACGCAAGAGTTCCTTCGGGGTGAGGCCGGTTACGAAATCTATCGTAGCCTCTTCCACTGTCCTCATTGCTTCAGGGGCATCGCTAGCAAAATATCTACCACCGGCAGCCATAATTACAAAAACGCGGGAGATTGAAAATTATAAAAATGGTTGAAATTTGCCGCGAGTACCGAAAACTATTTACAATAGTAAACAAGAATAAATGTTACGAAAATATCGATAAGGAATTTTCTACAACCAAGACAAAGTAAACTTATGATTCGATTCGTTAACAAATAAAATAATATTGCAGGGTAAAAGTTATATTACCAGAATCGAACCCTGAACTTTAATGGTAAACGTGAATTATAACAAATAAGTCTAGATAGTATTAATTTACTAGAACACGGAATAAAGAGAAATTTTTCCTAGAATATATTTTAACAAAAGAAATCGAAATTCAAAAATGTGCTAAAGTCAACTAACTAATAAACAAAAATTTAATTTTCTCGGAAAATAATTTTGAGTACGAAAGAAAAGAATTGAGGATCACAATTATTTCTCAAATGCAAACGAAGGAACAAATTTAATCTATCCTTTTATTTCGATTCCACAGGTACCGAATATTACGAAAGATAATTTCTATTTAGAAATAGTGGCTTTATAACATACGGGAGTGACAATATATTACACATCAAATAGGCAGGATAAGAAATTATAAATTCAGAATATTTTATTTCGCAGAATTGTAGTGTAACATAGAATTTCTCTCAAGGCATAAATTCGAGTATATCTCACGGTAGAAGTGACTTTGACTAGAGCGATCAAAAGAAAATCAAAACAAACATCGACTCGGTCTTTGTTCGTTGTACCAAGGACGCGAGCTAGAGAGAATTTCTAAGACACTATCTTTTCAGCAATTATAATATAAAATTTCTAGAATTCATAAAATTACACAAAATCAATTAGAAAATATCAATTTCGGGAGTAATTTGTTTTTGCGAAGACAAAAAGACTTTCAATAAAATGCACAAAAAAAAAAAAAAATAAGTAAGAAATTGCAAAAATGTGAACAATAATTTGGCTTTGTGGGCCCCACGTTGGGCGCCAAAAATTTGTAGCGTTGCTACAATTTTCGCGCAACGTGGCAAAATAACAAAAAAAGTCCATACAGAGAAATTTAAACGTTAGTTTGGCTTTGTGGGCCCCACGTTGGGCGCCAAAAATTTGTA
This sequence comes from Gasteruption jaculator, assembly GCA_949825005.1. Classification (NCBI taxonomy): domain Eukaryota; kingdom Metazoa; phylum Arthropoda; class Insecta; order Hymenoptera; family Gasteruptiidae; genus Gasteruption; species Gasteruption jaculator. The sequence continues at coordinate 3,526,697 of OX463767.1, forward strand.
GCGTTGCTACAAATTTCGCGCAACGTGGCGAAATAACGAAAGATATAAAAGATAGTTAAGCTATTTTACTATAAAAAAGTTAAGTTGGCTTTGTGGGCCCCACGTTGGGCGCCAAAAATTTGTAGCGGGACTACCGTTAGTTGTAGCCACGAAAAATTTATCAAAAAAAGAAACCGAATTTTATCGGCAGTCCCGGCAACAAACTTCCACACTCAGAAGTATGAGGAAGTTGCTATAAAAAAAGAAAACAAAACGAAAGAATCTAATTCCAAAAAAAGGAAGGTTGGGCGCCAGTCCGTTTCCGGACACGGAATTCTTCTGAGGGGGCCCAAACTAACTCAGGAAGGGCAATGAGACCCCTCAGAGGGAATCCGTTGTTTGGACAAAAATGAAATAAGAGAGGTCCAAACGACTTCGTACTATGTTCTCATATTTTATTCAACAAAAATTCGCGGGAGTTAATTTCTAATACAATGAACCGAATTCTGTAATACGACGAATATCATATGAAAGAAATACAAAAAAAAATAGAGATGTGAGAACAATAGTAAAGTTTCAGTTATATCACAGTTAATACGCGTAATTACAAAAGCGTTATGATTGAATACACTAGATTTTCCGATTCCCGAATCGATTATCGCGATCGAACAACGTATCTTTCTCGAAATCTTAATTCTAATCGATGGAACCGAAAACACTCGGAATTACAAATAAAAGAGAACAATTTAACAATTGATAATCAAAAATTATGGTTTAACGGAAGGTTCCAGAAAGGTAGTTTGAAAGGAACTAAGGTAGACGGGAGTTTTCAATAGGAAAGATGATTTTGAGTCCTTAACGGACTTCAAAGATTTTCCATAAATACAGAAATTAGTCAGGATATTACCTGAGGAGACTTGCCAAGAATTCTCATACAGGAGAAGAACTGCACTCACCGCAGGAACGTCCTTCCACACGAAAGTGAATATTCCCGAGCCTCCAACGGAAGAATTCCCAAAGTTTGCTCAAAATCCAAGATTTCCGAAATTTTCGCAGGACACCAGATTTTCTCACGAAGTTGACTCGACCAGCGCTCAAGAATCTCTCTCTAAATTTCGGAAGTGTCCTCTTCACGTGCCTTGATAGCGCCATCCTTGAGTTATAGCGGATTCCGGAATTATTATTCTCAGGGGGTAATTAGGATATTATCTCCCCGTTTGTCGTTATCGACCGGTCATCCGTGTAGATCGCTAGATGGCCTTAGACGATCTAGCGAGGGCATTGTTGTCCTTGTTGCTCCCGAAAGTTAGCCTCAGTGCTCTCTTTTCCACTGATAGTGCTGTCAAGAGTACGATAGGACTTTGGCACAGGAGTCTTCCTTCCTTCTTCGTTGCTCATAAGGTCGCAGGCGAGATCCTCTTCGTCTTCTTCATTTCTCCTCTTTGTGCGGGTCTCCGTATGAGTCCCTTGGCAAGGGGACGTAGAGGAAAGGGAGTAGGTACGGGAATGTCGATAGGATATTATACAATTTAGATTTGCAATACAAAAACATAATTCAAAATATAATGATAATAACAATCTCAATACTTCCTTGTGTTTTCGGGGAGATTCCTGAGCGTTTGCACTTTTCTAAATCTCAACCCGAAACTATGTCAATGTAATAATTTTTAGCTGAAAACAAAGAATTCTTCGAAAAAACGTTAGAGATATCATAAATTATCAAAGCAATAATAATCCTAGTAACTGGAGAAAATCTCCACGTTACACTTCATAAGTTTCATCCTTGACGACCTAATAATTATTATTATATATATGATTTACTTTATTCAGGCATTCGTTGAAAACTTGAATCTTATCTAAAATTATTTATATACTGCGATAATTTAATTGGGAGAAATTTTTGATTAAATTCTTTTGGGGCATTTTAATAATAATAATATTGAATATGCTAACATCTGACATTTTACTAGTAAAAATAATAAACATAATAATACTACAGATATTTAAAAAAATAGTTTTCCTCTAAAATAATTTTGCGCATTTTGTAAAAATTACATTCTTAATACAATTATTAACAATAATATATTAATATAGTCATTCAAGAGCTAACTATTACAAAATGCAATTGGTATTATAAATATAATTATTCTATTAACATTGAAATTAATATGGTGAATGCTTACCCATTTAAAAAAAATGACTTGTAGTTAAAAAAATAATTTTTCCCCAAACTAATTTTCCGCAGTTTTTTATGATAAAAAAATGTATATCTTTTTTATTATTTATATTATTTTGGTGAATCCTGGCAAAACCCTTTGAAGTAAAGAAAAACGATATTTAAAATCAGAAGGAATTAACCCATTGACTGCTAAAGGCGTATATATACGCTTTGACAAGTTCATCAATATATACGAAAGGCGCATATATGCGCCCTTAATGACTGACATCTGAATATTGCCGCATATATTGATAGTTTCGTGCAAGAGTAAGCCGCAGTCAAAGGGTTAAATAAAAAATCGCTAATATTAAGGGAGTATAGGACCAACTGATAGAGTCAATACACAAACGCTCTCTTTTTAGTCTTCTTCTTGACTAGTTTTGATGTGGCAGATTGTGGTAACACTGTACTATGTTTCGAAGCGCGCAATTTAGCTTAGGACACACTGCAGTTTGCAGGTTAGGATGCGTGTTTCTTGTGCCGTAAATACTCCTAATATTCTCAGCTAAAGTCTGTTGCTTTTGCGTCTCTGATTATATACTCTCTCCGAAACTTTCTTGCTTTTTCAATAGAATACTTTGGGTTTTTCTTCCTCTTGAGAATCCTCGATCATTTTCTTCAAAAAATAAATCTATATACGACACACAAGAAGCATAACGGATAGACTATACACTATAGAGATAAGTTCACGCGGACGAGATCGTATCGTTGCAGTGTTGCCAACATAAAAAATTCTAATAGTTGAATAGTATATATGCAATGTTATTTTTCGTCATAAATTATTATTTTTGATGTATTAATAATCAATGAATCGATGTTTTTCAACTTGTAAATTGATCCTTAAACATTACTTTTATTACATTAAAAGTTTCATCCTGATTTCATCTTCACGATTGCTAAAATATATATAAATAACTACATAAAATGCAGTTTTGCATAAGAGCCTGTGTTAAATATACGAATAAATGATTACTAATATCTAGCTGAATAGCTAACCCCACCTCCTAAAAATTTAACAGAGCTTCTTTTATGCATATATTTTATAGTATATAAATTTTCATAATTTTTTCATTGTTGATTCTTAATGGTGTAGTACCTCCATAATTAACCAATTTCTTAAAAAAAAACAAACAAGCAAAAAAACCAAAAAAACCGATTTTTATTAAACTATTTATACATTTGTATCTATATACCTTATGTACGTAGATGGCAAAAGAAGCACTTTTGTTTTCAAAGGAAGTTCCTTAACGTGCTTTTTTCGTTAGTGGAACTTCAATCTTTCCCTCGTCGTTTTATTCCTCATTTTCCCTTATAAACGCAAAACTTGGAAAATTTCCATAAAACTTTTACCCTCAAGCTAGAAAACAGGGCAGGAAGGAAGGAAGGAAGGAAGGCAGAAACGAGTGACGGTAACATCATCGTCTCTGCAAATATTCGTCGAGAAGTAGATGAGAAAGGTTCGTCGCCTCCGCGCGAGTAAATTACACACTGGCCCTTTGATCTCGCTGAAGATGGGATCTTCCGTGCAAGGATACAGCAATAGAAGCAGTAGCAGTAGCGGCAGCGGCACGACTTAACTTAACTTTGTTGCTTTTTTGCTCGAAATTTTATTTCAAGTTCCTATCGCTCTCCGGAGCCGTAACTTTTCATATACGTCAAAGGTTATCTTCCTACGATCTCCCGTGGAATCCTGTGGCGGTTCGGCGAGAGTGATTTTATTAGAAAAGCGGAAATTGCAAAGAGCTTCGGGGTAACGTGTAAGCAGGACCCCGCAGGCATACTTCGCTCCTTTTTGTCTCGATCTCTCTTTCCGGTGGTTCTTCTTTCTAAGTCTCCTCTTTTTCTCCAACTTCACGGGCTTTCAACTGCTGCAGAGCAGAAAAGGATGATTTTTTATGACGCAGGACCTTTTTTTTACGACTTATAAAATCTATGTTATCTCGCGAGTCTCATTCTCCATGTCCCCGGCGCTTTCTCTTCTTTCGGAAAATAAAAAGGAAAATGAATACGTCACGCGAATTGTCGGGAGGAAATCTTTGGAATGGCTTTCGGCCATCCGTTACTTACTTTCCTGCACATGTATGGACGCCGCGCTGGGGAATGGAACGAACGTTTCCCGAATTGATGAATCGCTCAATTTTAATGGAATTCCGTGGATTTGCATTTCGTAGATAAGACGCTTTCTAGAAATACAGTAGCTAATATGATTTCCAACGTTTGAGGTATCAAGTGAAAAATGGGCGATGACTTTTTTCAAAAGAACTCATTTTCTCTCTCTCTCTCTCTCTCTCTCTCTCTCTATGTTTAAGGGGTTACATCTAGTTGGCGGCCGAAAAAAGGCGTGTTTTTGTGAATTTTCTTTTGGGAAAATGATTACAGGGTTCGAACTGTTTTTTCTTCATAGTAAAGGATACATCTTCGACTATGTTTCATAATTTTTTTATTGAAAAAAATTCACAAATGTAGGAGATACAATTCATTTCCCGGGCCGCTTTTCAAAAAAAGGTCTTCTGCGACGACCACTGTATCTTCCACCTCACTCGTCTAAAATCAAAAAATCAAATAGATTATGTTTTTGCATCGTATTATCTAGTACTTAATCGAAGGATTTGAGAAAATATTAATTTTTGAAAAAATGGTCGACGATTGAACGTGAAAGTCCAAATTTTAATGAAAAAATCACTTCATTTTCGTCGACCATTTTTTCAAAAATGAATATTTTTTCAAATCCTTCGATGAAGTACTAGATAATACGATGCAAAAACATAATCTATTTGATTTTTTCGGTTCGGGAAATGCATTTTATCTCCTACATTTGTGAATTTTTTTCAATAAAAAAATTATGAAACATAGTCGAAGATATACCCTTTACTATGAAGAAAAAACAGTTCGAAACCTGCAATCACTTTCCCAAAAAAAATTCACAAAAACATTCCTTTTTTTCGGTCGCCAACTAGATGTAACCCCTCAAAGTAAATATGATTGAAGAAAAGTCGCTTCTGGTGTTATAATTCTTCGTTAGTCCTATTGATATTACTAGTGCTTTGTAATTGTTGTAAAATTAATGACCTTGTGAAATTAATTGAAGATTAATCACCAACTAAATAATTTAGATAATAATTCTTAAGAATTTATTACAATCTTTTTAAAAATGAAACCATGAACAAAATAGCATGAAGAATATATGTGTCACATGTTATATTCCTTTCAGTTATCGAAAATTTGAAAAAATTATTATTATAAAACAAGTAAAATTATTTTTAGACAAATTTAAAAATTGGTTTAATAAATATTGATTTTATCAACTGGAAAATTAAATTTTGTTATTTTACCTCTTCTCTGATTGAGGGATTCTATAGCGAATAAATTGTTATTAAATTTTTGTTCTTTGTATTATTGACAGTAACTATAATTATAATAAACTATAAACGTCCACGTATGTGGCCAAGGGCGTGAAGAGGTTAAAGATTATCAAGATTTTTAAATAGCAATTTTAGTAATTTCTCACTTAATGGAATCAATTTTTATTAAACAAACTTTTAAATTTGGATGGACTGGAAGGTAAGGTTGAAACGTCACAAACAGTATAGAAGACAATAAGCTATACGAGGTCTCCAAAAATAATGAAGAATTATCATAAAAATTGTTGTTATTTTTTTCAAATAAAAGAAGATAAACAAAAATATTCAAGCGACTGAAAGAGAAGTGAAAGAAAAATACTCTATAAAAAATGAATCCCTTTTATTATAAAGAATCTTTATTTTCTTTAATTTTGAATGGACATTTACTTAATCCAATTTATTTCTTCTAAACAACAAAAAATAGGTAAACGCATATGCGCTTATTCAACATTGTTTTATTTATCTATTAATATTTAAAAAAGTGATACATAATTCATTTCTTAACTTTCAACCCACAATTTATATTTGCGCACATACACACACACACACATACGTCTCGGTACAGTTTTCAATTACTTGTCATTTCCCAGCTTCCTATTAATTCCCATTCGATACGTCGAATCGTATCGACGCTGATATCGATACCCAGCACCCAGGTACGTTAGTGGGACATTGATAACACATTCTGAAAACCTGTACTTCTCTCTCTCTCTCTCTCTCTCTCTCTCTCTCTCTCTCTCTCTCTCTCTCTCTCTCTCTCTCTCTCTCTCTCTCTCTCTCTCTCTCTCTCTCTCTCTCTCTCTCTCTCTCTCTCTCTCTCTCTCTCTCTCTCTCTCTCTCTCTCTCTCTCTCTCTCTCTCTCTCTCTCTATATATATATATATATATATATATAACCTCTCCTCTGATTTGCTCACTCTCTCGACCCATGCGAGAATCGAGGCTTTTCATCGAAGTTAACTAACCGGAAGTGACGAGAAGATAGGCGCGTTGAATACGCTTGGAAAACTTTGCTTCCTCGGTGGTGACCTGCTGGAACTCTTCTTCACCCTCTATAGGATGCAATACAGGAGAAATGATAGTTATTCTACGACCTTCTTTCGCTGCTCGGAAATGAGGGAATGCTTTAAATCGTGGCGCGGCGGCGGTTTCGTTTTACTGCCGATGCCGAAGGAGGTAGCGTCGAAGGAGGACCATCGATCACTTTCTCATTCCTTCCGTTCGCTATGAGAGACGAAAGCGCGTGAAGAAAAGCAAAAGCCCTTTTTCCCGTCTTCCTCCCCATTTCCACCGTCTTCCGCTCCTATGGGAAACTAAGGGCATCTCGCCGAAGTCTGACAGTTCTAATTACGCGGGCAAACTAATAGACCAACTTCAAACAATACCCCGCCGATGTATTAATGACTTTATACTTGAGCGACAAGCCGATCGATTCTGATTTTTCTACAAAAGAACTTTATACATGTAATAAACGCACGCAAGCTCCACGCGTATGGGTGTGGGTACATGCAGGGGGTGGAAAACGCGGGGGTTGAATTCAATATCCCATGCAAGCTATGCGCTTATTAATCTTCTATATATACACGGACGCATGCATGAGCCTCTGTGTGTGTGTGTGTGTGTGTGTGGATTTCACTTGGGTGCATATACGGTTCCACGTAGTAATGATTCCTGTACCAGTTGTACAGCAAATTGGACGCCATGAGGAATTTACGAACTATATCGCTAAAATTTCTATTACGTTTATTTTACCCGTCGCATAGTTTTTAGCTACGCTAACTATGGGATAAAGTCTTTTTATCCGAGCTCAAAGGTTATTGAAATTGCAGCAGCGTGCAATTTAGCAAAAACGAGAATTTTCTGATTATTATACGTATAATGCTTGAAAATTGAAAAAAAATGTAATGCAGTATAAAATTTCGTTTTCGTTAATAATTTGATAATAATTTGATTTTTGTAACTCAGCGAAAATGACATTTTTGTATTGTAGAGCACTATGTATGTAATATTTCAAAGTCGAAAAAAAAATCGTAATTTTATAAAAATACCCGGTTTTACCAATAATTCGTAATTTGTAATTTTTGTGATATTCAAAAATGTTTAATATAATTATTTAATAAAAAAATTTGTTTTCGCGAATAATTTGTAATTTAGCAAAAACGAAATTCTTTTAATTTTGAGTACTGTATATCTATATAATACTTTAAAAAATTGTAAGTTAGTATAAAATTTCGTTTTTGCCAAAAATTCGTAATTTTTGTAGTTTAAGAGAAATGAGATTATGTTATTTTGGAGTATATGCATATATAATACTTCAAAATGAAAATGTTATCCGGGAATAATAATTATTTGAATTGTAGCAGCGTAAAGTTGAACAAAAACGAGATTATTTGTTATATATAAAATATTCAAAAATTTTAAAAATTCTTGTTTAGTAAAAAATGTTGTTTTTGCAAAATAATATCAAATTATTGTTGTTTAGCAAAAGTGAGATTATTCTATTTTAAAGTATTCTATACAATACTTCAAATAATAAAAATTAACCAGGCTCAAAGGTTATTGAAACTGTAGCAGCGTAAAATTTAACAAAAATAAAATATTGTTTAATTATGTGTATGTAATATTAAACAATTTTTTAAATAATTATTCAGTATAAAATTTCGTTTTTGCCAATAATCTGCAATTATTTGTAGATTAACACAAACCAGATTTCTTATTCTGCAATATTATTTATATTGCTCCAAAATTTTTTAAATATCGCAATTCCCAAATTACAATAATTACAAAATATTTTCGATTATTATTTGAAGATTAGCGCAAGCCTCATTAGGGCATATTGTCGATTGGCAGGAACAATAGAGCACTTAATGGGAATAATAATAGGCTGGATTTAATATCGGTTTGGTGTTTGTATAAAACTCCGACTCCGAAGCCTTCTCTCCTCCAGCCAGTCGGCTATTATCAACAATACAGAGAGATAATATAAGCGTATATCACAAATAATTCCTATTTACTAATTCCGATTCGTATTAAAGCTTATGGGGGAACGTATAGTTCATTCCCTAATATTTGGTCAGTATATGTCTCTGTCATATACTATACATAATATGGATTTATAATCATCCAAGAAAAAAGATAATCTAGTACAGAATATATGTGGATATACTCAAACATGTAAAAGTATGCGAATGTTTATATTTTACGAATGTAATAGAACAAAGTAATTCTTGGGAAAAAAGTATTTTTTTTCTTTGGAAAAAGTTTCACTCGAATGAAAAATATCGTATTCGATTGGCCCAATCAAAATTATATATTTAAGGGGTTACATCTAGTTGGCGGCGGAAAAAAGCGTGTTTTTGTGAATTTTTTTTGGAAAATGATTGCAGGTTTCGAACTGTTTTTTTTTTCATAGTAAAGGGTATATCTTCGACTATGTTTCATAATTTTTTTATTGAAAAAAATTCATAAATGTAGGAGATACAATGCATTTCCCGGACCGCTGTTCAAAAAAGGACTTTTGCGGTGACCACTGTATCTTCCACCTCACTCGTCTAAAATCAAAAAATCAAATAGATTATGTTTTTGCATCGTATTATCTAGTCCTTACTCGAAGGATTTGAGAAAATATTAATTTTTGAAAACATTGTCGACGATTGAACATGAAAGTCCATATTTTGATGAAAAAATCACTTCATTTTCGTCGACCATTTTTTCAAAAATTATTATTTTCTCAAATCCTTCGATTAAAGACTAGATAATACGCTGCAAAAACATAGTCTATGTGATTTTTTGATTTTAAGCGAGTGAGGTGGAACAGACAGTGGTCACCGCAGAAAACCTAGTGGTCCGGGAAATGCATTGTATCTCCTACATTTGTGAATTTTGTTCACTAAAAAAATTATGAAACATAGTCGAAGTTATACCCTTTACTATGAAAAAGAAACCAATTCGAAACCTGCAATCATTTTCCCAAAAAAAAAATTCACAAAAACACGCCTTTCTTTCGGCCGCCAACTAAATGTAACCCCTTAAAGGGATTCCATTATATTATATTTCGAGATACACATACAAATATTAATTTGACATAAGATATAAATAATAAGTGTAATGCATATATACAAATACATGCACAAATTTTATTGAAGCAAATATATTATGCCCCCTCTTTAATAAAAACAAACACCGTACATTTTATTTACGTGACTCTCATTGTCAGCTTTTTAATTAAACAATTCTTTCCTTCAGTAGATAGATATTCTTTTTTGTCGCGTGGAGACTCCTAACATTCTGTTAGACAAAAATTAATTCCATACTATACAGAAATTCTTCGTTTGCGAACTCAGAGCTGTTGAATTGCACTGGAGCACAGGTCAAATACCTCAGATTGTCAGTCCATACCTGCTTCGTCATCAAAATACATCCAATAGAAACCATTTTCGGGCACTTCGTGGTTCCAAAAGACAAAATTGCAATACTTCCATTTTTAGAACTGGATCCTGATCGCCAGCATTTTTTGGGATCGTATGGCTTCAAGAAAGTGCCAGGGTTTTTCGGAACCCTTTGGCAACAAAACAATGCTAGAATTTTTTGAGATTCTCTGGCAACGCAACAGTGCCAGGGTTTTTTTGGAACCCTCTGGTAACGAAACAGTACCAGAGTTTTTTGGAACCCCATGGCTCCAAAACACAAAATTGCAATTGTTCCATTTCTTTTTCCATTCTTCTGGGTCCTGACAAAAAAGTGCGTACCGCAAAAACTCTAATGAAATTTGCAATCAAAGTCCAGCAGGCGTTCCACTGGGTTCCTACGTGCGCGAGCCTCCCAGTGAGGGTCCAAGTTTCTGCATGAAGAGAATAAGCCAATAAATGCCAGTTTCATTTATTCTCGAATCTACGAAGGGCTGATGAATTTTTCTCCTCGGGCCAATCACTGGAGTGCCAATCACTCAATCCAGTTTCTCCAATCGAGGCAGGTTTTCATTTTCGCAAGGGCGGAAAATTTTCTTTCTGAGGAGGAAATCTCATTGGTTGTTTCAAGGGTGAAACAAAAATAGCGGAACCGTTGTCCCATAGGTGGCTGGAAATTGATCGTTTCGGTAGTGGGAAAAGTTGGAGCCATGCTTCATCTTAATTGGCTTAATGCCGACAAGTAACGGCGTGCCAACACGGGCGTGCCTTTTTCCTCTGTTCCTTTTTGCCTTGCTTCCTACGAGAACGAAACTTTTTTAACTCGACTTTTAGGATCGTTAGAGGGAAATTATGAATTGCATTTCGCGTCAGGTAGAAAAACGAATAAAAAAACTTCCCCCCCCCCAACTATATTTCAAATCACGTGGACTTGAATGTTCCGGAACATATTCCTCAACGAAAAAAAAAATAAATGAAAAGCAAAACCAGAATGCCAACAATAACAAAGGTAGAAAAAAATAAAACAAAAAAATTTGGATCTTGATTTGACAGTGATATATATCGCGGGTGAAAAAGCCTAGCAAAATGAACGAAACAGGGAGGAGAAAAAAAATTGTAACAATTCATGGCATAAAGTGGTGACAGGTGATACTGCGTTTTTCCATCCCTTTCCTTTTTTTTCCTTTCCCGGATCGTGGACTAGGCGACAGTTAAAACTTGTGGCAATAATAGCCTCGAATTCAATGCCAGGTTTGATGGCACCGTTTGCCATCAGAGTTCTAATTACAGTGGTTTCTTTTATTGACCCCGTGAGCAAAAAAAATTATTCAAGCATTCGTGTTTCCAATCGTTCGCTCGGGAGCGATTCCCGGCACAGAAGCTGGCGTTTCCATAACCGTGGCAATATCATGGCATGGTGGGCTTGATCGCACATATTAGTATAGGTCGCTCGTTACGTGTCCAAGCATGGAAACACGAATTAATATGGCTTTGCTAGGCGGTGGCGGTGGCGGCTCACCAGTTTCCCAACCACCCCGTTAAGAATTTATGTTTCATGGCAATTAAGCGAGCAACGAGCGGCTTAGAAGGGCTGTTATGGCCGTGGTATTCCCTCACTTTTGTGTTATTACTTGCAATCGATATATCGAATCCAATCGGCAGAAAGTTTCGAGAAGGTCCTTACGAGAAAAAAGATATTTTTATGTATTAGCGGATTATTCAACAACATTCTATTGTATTAGGATTGTCTGTGTGATTATACTTGTGAAATATATATGAAGAAATTGGAATGTATAGTTTTTGAAAATATTTTCGCGAAATATAAGGTAATATAATTGTAGATATATTGCTAGAATATATTTTGTAAGTTGATATGTGTTTTGCATATATTCGCAGGTATATTGTATTCAATTCGATGAATATAAATATATGTATGTATGGTTATAAATGTTTTTGAAAAAACATTTTAATATATTTATAATACATTTTATGCACATATCTTCCTCTATACATATTGTGACGATGCATTTTCTAATGCATTCGCTATGTAAAATCGACGAGACATTAGAGTAAATAAGAACTCTCCCAGAGACACCAGTTAGGGATCTAATTGTATTTTACGGACGCATAGACCTCACGAGGGCGCTGTGACCACCCTAAGAAACTGAATCGTTCCTTACGGCAATATTCTTTTATTATATTCCGTCAAATGGGGAGAGTAAAAGACGGAGGAGAAGGAGGACCACCCTCAACAGGAAGGAAAGAGGCCTTAAGACCCAGAAGGACAAGAAATCCAGATAACGCCTCGACGGATACGGGGACGCCTTTATTCGTCTGGAGAAGGCGCTAGCAGACGACACGAAAAAGCGATGACGTCATCCTTCGGGCCTAACTTCAACGATCTCCAGCCGAAACTCGTCCTAGACAAATTGGCGACATCTGGCAGGACTCGTAATCAATGATAAGCGGTCGATCACCCGCTCTATCGTGATACGGGACTACCTTATCGACCTAGATCCTTTCCTGCCGGAAGATATTAGAATTAAGGAACGATAAAGGTGCGTAACCCCGAAGACATTTTGTCAGTCGTCCCGGAACTCGTGTAAGGTGTGCTGGGAGAGATAGAAAGCGGGAAAGATCGAGAGTCCAGGATCTATTACGAGAACTTGTACCGCTTCTCCTCGGACGAGAGAAAGAGAGACAGATAGCGAGGATCGAGGAGGTTACGAGATCCTTTGGTTCCGGTGAGTGCACTCTGCATAATTGTTGGGATTCGCGGAGGTCTTCGGGGTTTCCACCGAGTGCAAGGAAGCCTCCTTGCCCGTGGTGGATGAACGTAACTGCACGCAGCGTCCTTCGAGGTTAGGGTGCGTCCGGTAACTAATTCGGGCGACTGCACCAATTGTTGTTTTGTTATTCAACTTTATTAAGATTTATATAAGTGTTCTATTTGTCTTGAAGATCGCTTATAGCGAGAATTGTTGTAAAGATTGCTATTTCGAAAAATGGTATTCTGAAGCCAAATTATTAAGGGCGAATTATTATGATTATTTGTCGAAGCCCGATAAAGATTCAACTTTGTATTTATTTCTTTTTATTCATTAAATTCTTATTTTCTTTTATATATATATATTGAGACGATTCGGCTGCTACCTTAGGTTCTTGCAGAGAGAGGTGCAGTCGGATCTAGAAGGATTCGTGTGCTGGACGGGTTTGAAAGTCAGAAATGAAGAAACCGAAATAAATTTTAAGCCAGAGAATTCTTTAAACTACTAATATTCGTTTATTGAATTCCCGGTTACAATTGTACTTTATTTAAAAATCGAGAATTTTAATTCTTTTAAGTCTTTTAATGATTTTATAACTGACACTCTTTAATTAATTTAATAAATTAATTTAGTCAATCATATTTCCCCAGGATGGGAGGTTTTCTTCAGGCGGATTCGGTATCGAGGGGCTAGACGCAATGCTAGTGGCTTCGATACCGAGAAACTGACTTCGAGGAGGGCTGAACGCGATGTCAGTGGCTCCTCTGGGTCAGCTGCGGGCCAAAAAGGATCCCCTTGATTCCTAGAAGGGCTAGACGCGATGCTAGTGGCTTCTAGGAACTGGAATACAATCGTGAGGGCTGGACGCGATGCCAGTGGCTCCCTATTGCATTCGTTTTAAGGGTGATGGCAAGGATTCCTTCTTGGAAGGGCCAGACGCTATGCTGGTGGCTTCCGAAAGTACTTGCAATTTGGAAAAGGGGCTGGTGCAATACCAGTGGCCTTTTCCAAATGCGGAATTTGGAAAATGAATTTCCTTTCTGGAAGGGCTGGACGCAATGCCAGTGGCTTCCGGAAATAAAACACAGTAGAAAGGGCTGGACGCTATGCCAGTGGCTCTCTACTGTATTCCCTTTATAGGAAAGGATTAATTTTTTACCTCGTGTGAAGGGCCAGACGCTGTGCTGGTGGCTTCTGAGGTATTCGCAATTCGAAAAAGGGGCTAACGCTATGTTAGTAGCCTTTTTCGAATACTAGATAGGAGGTTCTTCGAAACTTTGAAAAAGGGCTAACGCTATGTTAGTGGCTTTTTCTTCTAAGTCTCGAAGAGGAATTTGGAATTTAAGAGTAAATTCGTCCTGATCGCTTTGATCGTGGGACTACTCTAATTAAATTGAGATTTGCGCTTATTGCTGTTCTCGGAGCTCTTGCTCATATGAGACAGACGAAGCATCTGCTTCCTCAGAGCTCCTGGTCTTGCCTTTATAGGACATCCTGATGGCATGCGGGAGCCGATTTTGTCCTACCTCTCGGGGGCTCTTCCTCGAGAGGGGCGATTTCCTAACGGAGAGGGTATATTTCGAGTCCCGCGCTTAAGCGTCACATTGGGGCATTTCGAAATTCCTTCCGTTAGGCACGGCTCCCGCGCCTGCTATAGGCTGCCTTCGGAGCCATGTGGGGCAGACCAGGACTCGTGGGAGATGGGGCTCACGCCTATCTTAAGGATAGCGCGTGATAGATAACTTGATTCGTCCTAATTGGACTTGTTCTAATTTCCCTCAGATTCGCCAGGACGCGCTATATGCTAATAGCTAAACTTGTCCAGCGGTTATCCATCATTGGGAAATTAGAGCTATTGATCTATATCGGAAATAGATCTTACTTTAATTTAGTTTTAAAGATGGCTGTTAGCGGATGGCTGACAGCCGTGAACATAGTTAATATTTTATTTTAACAAATAAAGGAATAAATATTTAATGGAAAAATTAATAAGTTTATTTTGAAAAATTATATTGAAAAATTAATTATTTTACTTAATAATATATCTGGTGAGTACTAACCGATATTTTGAATTTCTTCTAATTCTGTGAGGCAGAATTAGAAGTTATTTTATTATTTATTTTTTATTTATTTTTTTTTTGATTGATGGATGGATAGATGGATGGATTTTTAATTATGCAACGTTCTACCAATTCGATAGTTGGTGGAACGTTACAATATATTTAGTTTCAAGTTTCTTTAGTTTTTCTCACCAGACCCCACGTTTCGTTCCCCTCACCGACAGGAGTTAGCCTTGCTGATGAGATTTGGGTCTTCCTGGATCCTTAGAATAGTGTAGAGATTTTGATTCGGATAGCCGAATCTGGCGCCCAATTTTGTCATATAAGAATCCAGGAAGCCAAAACTTATCCCTGAACATCCCGGCCATAAAGATCCAACGTGGACTGGAATAGCCTCACGAATGGCGTTCCAACGTGCCATATATAAGGATTGAGAATAAGTATATTCTCACAATATGTATGTGCCCATAATTATGAAAGTGGTGTAAGTCAAGATTTGAAAAAGATGAGATTTTCAGTTATCTCGCATCGTTTTATCTTGCAACACAGTTTTTTCTTTATTAATCAAGAGCAATAAAACTCCAACTTTCAACGTTCCAGATTGTAAAAGATTTTTTACTTTATTTAATAGAAACCCTTTAAATTTATCAGCACAAAAAACATATGACTTGGACCACTTTCATAATTATGGGCATATATATAAAGTAGAATTCGTTATATACAAAAATATGATACCAATAACATTAGTTCGACTAATATTTCTTTACATCTATATATGTCTTAATATACTTTATAATATACATTTGCACATATTTTCATATATTTTAGCATATATTTACCTCCATGGAAGTAGGAATATATATAGGGTGTCCCAGCTAATTTGACCACCTTGAATATATCTAGCAACACTAAGCGAGATATTCAAGGTGGTCAAGCTAGCTGGGACACCCTGTATATACCGGGTGAACCACGAATCGTGATCAGTAGAGATTACGTTTTTATCACTATTTGCATGGTTTCTACTGATCACGATTCGTGGTTCACCCTGTATATATATATACATAAAATGAACTCTCCAGGATGTTCTAATACAGAAATTTCCAATATTATTTGTTATGATTTCGTTGAACATTTCATTGTTGCTCGGTGTTTCAATATTTTGTACATGTTATTTCATGGAAAGAAAACATCGGTGTATTAAATTCGTTATTTTCACAGTACACATATACCATACATGTATATGGAGTAGACACTGTGACTCTACCTACACTTTCTGTTGATTTAACTTATAAGCCGGAAGCTGCTACCCGTTTGGCTATAAAATGTTGACATGGATGTAGAAACCGTGTAATTCGTCACGTTAATGAAATATTACCAGTCTATACGGCAGTTGAATTTCTCCGGGGTTTAAGTATAGGGTCTTCCATTAAGAGGTTCGGTTTTAAAATTCGCGGTATTTGTAAACCGTCAAATATATAGCGCTCTTATCGGACAACTGTTAAGTAAAAAGTATACGATTTAAGGAAACGGAACGATATACGCTTCAACAACGAATAGGAATAGTGAGAATTCACTATAAATATGGTGAAAATTTCGCGGAGACAATTCGTAGAGTTCGTGGTGTTTTTGTCACTATAGCACCTTCTCGCACAGCAATTGTGAACGTAATTAAGAAATTTGAGAAAAACGGCCAAGTTACTGATGTAAAGACCGCAGTTCGTACTCGTCGTGCCAGGTTAATCGAGAACATTGCTGCTGTAGCTGAAAGTGTCGCAGAAAATTCAGGTTTATCCATTGCAAGACTTTCGCAACAATTAAGGGGGTAAGGTCACCTATAAAAGAAAAAAGTATATAAATTATTTTTCACATCTTTTATTATAAAACAAACATTTTATAAATATACATTAAAAATGGTACTAGTAAATACTTACTAAATTATTTTTTCCATATCCCTAGTATGTAGTATAAACATACTAGAGACATATTAAAAATTTCCATTTGTCGTAAGGTTCGAGGAGCACCGATTGTCTGATTTGACTCCGCAATGGCTCATTTTCTTCGGAAGACTGAAATTGAAAGATAAATAAATTAAAGTTTGCTCTTAAAAGTGCAGAATCCAAAAATTAAGGGTACAAGAATAAAATTCAAGTATGGTACTAATACAAGAATAAAATTCAAGTATGACGCTGTGAAAATTTGTTTTTTCGCGCCCACGAGAGAGAACGCCCGCGCTTTCACATTGATCATGCGCTGTAACATTCTTATTTTAAATAATTCCGGGAAACGAATTTTTTCCTAGATACTACACATGCCAAGGTAATTTTTTATGAAATAAAAAAAAATAATTAAATAAAATATAGGTGACCTAGCCCCCTTAAGCAACTCACAAACCAGCCTACATCGCATTTTGCATAAAGATCTTGGCTTGCATGCGTACAAAGTGCAGCTGACGCAAGAATTGAAGCCCACAGACCACGCACAACGCCTTAAATTTGTTGATCATGTCTAAGAAATGCAGTCAGGTAACCCTGATTTTTACGAGAAAATTATTTGTGCAAAATCGTGATGCAAAACTTCCTAAAAAGGACGACTATTTGTCAGAAATCTCGAGATAGCAATTTACCAAATATCGTGTTCCACATTTAATCGTAGGGTTTGTATTTTAAATTGGAATAAAGATGTCAGAATTTTTCTTCAGAAAAAGGTGTTTGTTTTAATCATTTAACACGTTCGGCCCCAAGCGTGATTCGGTTGAGTTTCTCACGGGCCCAAATTTTACTGTTGGCGCACCATAACGTAAAGCGTCACCCATATATGGGTGACGTGGTCCCCACGGAAGCATACCCGTCACCCAAGTACGGGTGACGCGGGGCCAAACGTGTTAAAATTAAACCTCTTAATGAAAGACCCTATATAATGGTATTGTTGATTACACTCGTATCTCTCCGAAAATATCGAGTATCCCAGGGAAGAACCAGGAGCATTTGAAACTGTCAGTGGCACCGAAACCTTGTTTTGTTTCATTTTTCGGTAGTAAGTAAAATATAGTAAATTGAATAAAGTGAGTGAGTAAAATGAAATGAAAAAAATCGTACCTTTTTCTCCAAAAAAGGACGATTTGAACACGAAAAAATGAAATAATTTTTTCTCGACATAATGGATTTTGGAAATATTTTCCACGCATCGAGGCGGGATCGAGAGGGAAGGGAGCATATACCGGAAAGTAAAACGAGATTGTGAGGCCAGATTGTTTCAATGCAAGTGCAGTCTGCAGTGTAACGCGAGCAAGAACAATGAAATTCATTATGCGCAGATCGCGACTGAAACCGGAAATTCCCTTCGATTTTTCCTGATGTGACTTTTTTTTCTTCTTGCGACGCGTCGGTGGCTCCGGTTACGATTCCGAAGAAGAGATGCGTGCCAGAAAGCTGATATCTTTCAGCAGGCTGATAATACTCGGGGAGAATTGAAATCGAAGCGGTTTGGATTTTAAGATATTTCGTATTATTATTATCATTATTGTTATAATCATTCTATATAAGTATTCTATTTATATTAATCATAAATTATCTCAATACCAATATAAAAAGTTTATTGTATTTCGTCGAAATGGCAATAATAATCAGAATTAGTTTAAACAATTTATTTCTAGTCCTATTCAACAATTTCCGAAACGTTTATTACTATTATTATTAATATTTTTGTTGTTGTAATTATTATTCATGAACGGTTTACTACTATTTCGTATTATTATTTTGAAAATTATTATAACAAATGAACCACTAATACTTGACAATGTAAAAATTGGATTCTCTTTTTTTGTATCGATTTCTTTATTATTGCTATTATGCTGCAATGAAAAAGTCGTATCCTCTATTTCATTCCAGCTCAATTACACTAAAATTTGCAGTCTCGAAATTGCAATAACGCTTTTCGGTACATAAAAGGTTTTTTTTTCCTCTAAGAGGATTGCATTAGGTCGTAACACATTTTTAAACGATTACGTAAATATTCTCTTTAAATTATTACAACTTTCTATCAGTATCTGTACCTAACTGTAATTTATTCAACAAAGGAGTTGGCTGTCTGTGGAATTGTTCTCTTTTTGTATTGGAAACGACCACGTGGCAATGCGATCTATATTCACCCTATATTTAACGTGTAAAGTAGATGCATTAATTAATAAAGTATCTCTCACTCTATTTTTGTCTCTATCTATATATGTTACATATATATTTTATGGTAAGCGGCTATAGAGTATATGTAGTACATAAGTAGACGTTGTTTCATCCTTTTACTATTTTATTGAACCCTTTTATATACCATTTTCGATTTCGTACAATTAATATTAATGATCCAGTTATAAAAATTAATTAATTTAATGCGATTCGAATTTTATTAATCATGAAAATTCCTTAATTATTGTTTCTAATGTTATAAGAAAAAAATATCTAAGGAAATTAAATGGTAATAAATTATGATCCAGAAAAGTAATAATGCGTTAAGGGTTTTTGTAGAAAAATACGAGATTCTTCTTAAATCTTAAGAAGTTTTTAATTCACTACAACTTTTAGTATTCTATAAATAATTGCAAGAATAAGAGAAATTTTTTTATTGAACAAATTGTGGGAAGGATAATATGAAAAATATTTCTCTTTATCGTCGTATCATTTAAATTTGTCATGTTATTATTCACATATTAGAATAGAAGTGATTAGATTTAAAGGAATGTCGTTTTACGAAAATAAGAATATTTTCGAGAATTTCGGACCCGCAAAATTCAATGTGCACGTAATATATATAAATAAATATATACAGATATATATAAATATATCATATTCTGACGTAATGATATATGTTCGTAGAAGTCAGACCTGAAAAGCGTTTATTCCATGAAAGTTATATCTTCCACGGATACAGCGAAACATCATATTATTTCCATCTCCGAACTGCGAACATTCTCCCATTTGCATATGCCGAATTTTGTTTTTCCTTATAAACCGCTGGCATCTTGCCATACGAGTACTCCATTCCCACGGGAGCTTTGCAGCCGTGGATCAAAGTTTGTTAATGAAAAAGTTGCAGCTTCCGCTAAAAATTGTTATTAAGAATTTCGCAAGTCGCCATTAACAACTACTCAGATTTTGTACGATTATTATTATTGTGATTATTATTATTATTATTATTATTATTATTATTATTATTATTATTATTATTATTATTATTATTATTATTATTATTATAATTATTGTACGAATATAATTTAATATTATTGTAATGGAAGAAAGGAGAGAGGGACAGAGAGAAAGAGAGAGAGAGAGAGAGAGAGACAGAGAGACAGACAGAGAGATAGAGAAAGTGAAAGATGGGTAATAATTGTAAGAGAAAATAAAAAAGTTCTAGTAAAACCGCATAATATACCACAGTTAGCGTTTAATCATATTAAAAAACAACGTGAAACAGAAGTAAGTACTTGCATATTCTGTTACCACGCGCGGAACTTTCATTTCTAAGCAATAAACTTTCATTTGATGGTATGACAAATATTAGAGGAATAACACCGCAAATATTTCGTAGTACCGTAAGGGAATTACCGCAAGCTTTATAAACATTCGTCGTCGTCGTCCACTTTTCCTTTTAACTGAATTTCCTTCCGTCTCTGAATGAATTGTTGAATCCTAGAAAAATAGCTAAAACCAACAATGGATTAATTTAAAGGAAACGTAAATTTTACTTCTCCTTTTAATCATTCTTCTTTTTATTGAGAATTAAGAAGGAATAGAGGTAATATTGTTACAATCTTTACAATTGAAATATTTTATGCTGCAGGTTAAGTTCAGGAAAGAAAATGTTAATAATGAATATTAGTAATGGGTTAATTTAAAAGAAACATAAATTTTACTTTTCAATTGATTGTTTTTTTATTGAGGAATAGAGAAAAATTGAGGTGCTATTATTATATATTTTTATAGATTAAATTATTTCAAGTTAGAAGTTAAGAAAAGAAAATGTTAATAATAAAAATTAACAACGAAAATCAATATACATATTGATTTTTTATTGAAAATTAGAGAGAAATAGGGACACTTTAATTATTTTTAATATGATTAAAAAATTCGATGCTGAAAGAAAAATTGAAAATGTTATTAATGGTAAATAATACAAATTAGTAACGAATTAATGCAAAAGAAACGCAACATATTTAAATTTCTTGTTAGTATTTTTTTTAATTGAAAAATAAGGAGGAATAGGTACACTATAATTACTTTTTTTAGAATTAAGAAATTTCACGCTAGAAGAAAAATTGAAAATCTCGTTGATGATTAATATTAAAAACTAATAATGGAGTAAATGAAACAAAACAACTTTACTTTTCTTTCTATCAATTTTTGTTGAAAATTACACGGAAAGATGGACCCTATAATAATATTTACTTCAATTTGTTCAATTCTATGTGGAATTATTCTTTATTTTTCTTGGTTTTTTAATTAATAAGAAAAATAAAGGATATATTTATTGCAACTAAAATCTTTCATGCTGGGAGAAAAATTGAGAAATATGGCACGGATGGTTAATAACACCATGCTAGTAGAAGTATGAAAACGTTACAGGAAGAAAATACGATACTGGAGAATGAGTTCAGAATTTCCAACACTTCGACTTCGGAAGTTGCTAAAATATATGTCGGGCGGGCAGAAACATTCTTCGGGTGGAGCTACGTGGTTAGGAGAAAAGCGGGATCGAAGAAGCGTTACGTCTCCATCGTGGTGAGACATCGAGCAACTTTTAAAGTGTCGTTATCAAGCGCGTATCTGTATCTCCTTTCTTTTCTTTTTGTTTCCCGTCTGGATTTCCACGATATATATAGGTATACTTGCGACGATTTTTCGTGTCTCTTTATATCCCTCTCTCGTATCCTCGATATTACGATATTGGGCCAGCAGACAGAAGTTGCTTCTTTGTCAAGAATTTGATAACCAGCCATCGAAAAAAAATTAATAATAATAATAATAACAATTGGTGTCCTGATTCGAATCCTTTACCAATATCTTCGTTTGCTAGATATTCAATTTTTACTTGATTATTATGAAAAAATGAATAATTTTTTGCAATTTTAAATATATCCAATTTTCATTAGATATATTTTATATTTTTCGGTATGTTTTCTTTTTTTTTTATTTTGAACGTCATGAGATTACAAATTTACAGTAATAATAATGATAATGATATATTGGACAAGAAATGGATTTTAAAACTTTCGTTATATTTTTTTATAATCATTACGACCAAATTAAATTGTATCGCTACAAAAATCTACACTGAATAGTGAAGAGGGTCTTCAACTCCGTTCCGAAACGTATGATATTAAAGTATACGGAAATAAAATATACTAACATTATATAAGGTTTACTTTAAGGGGTTACATCCAGTTGGCGGCCGAAAGAAAGGCGTGTTTTTGTGAATTTTTTTTTTGGGAAAATGATTGCAGGTTTCGAATGGTTTTTTTTCATAGTAAAGGGTATATCTTCGACTATGTTTCATAATTTTTTTATTGAAAAAAATTCACAAATGTAGGAGATACAATGCATTTCCCGGACCGCTAGGTTTTCTGCGGTGACCCCTGTATCTTCCACCTCACTTGTCTAAAATCAAAAAATCAAATAGATTATGTTTTTGCATCGTATTATCTAGTCCTTAATCGAAGAATTTGAGAAAATATTAATTTTTGAAAAAATGGTCGACAAAAATGAAGTGATTTATTCATAAAAATTTGGACTTTCACGTTCAATCGTCGACCATTTTTTCAAAAATTAATATTACTCAAATCCTTCGATTACGGACTAGATAATACGATGCAAAAACATAATCTATTTGATTTTTTTATTTTAGACGAGTGAGGTGGAAGATACAGTGGTCACCGCAAAAGACCTTTTTTGAACAGCGGTCCGGGAGATGCATTGTATCTCCTACATTTGGGAATTTTTTTCAATAAAACAATTACGAAACATAGTCGAAGATATAACCTTTATTATGATCAAAAACACTTCGAAACCTGCAATCATTTTCTCAAAAAAAATTCACAAAAATACACCTTTTTTCGGCCGCCAACTGGATGTAACCCCTTAAAACCAAGTATTTACAACATATATTATATTATAAACCAGTTAAAAATTAAAAGACATAATATTAATGATAATAACAACAACAACAACGACAATATAATAATACTTAGTCGCTTAGACACTGCCGAATTATATAAGAATTATTTTTTAATTGACACACTAATTAATTCATTTATTTTAATCAGCTTTTTTCTAAAAAAAAAAGAAGAGAGCAAAGTTACGCACTTTTCAATGCGGATTCCTGTAGAATATATTTTTATCCGCTCGCCCCTTTTGTTCCACATTACCTCATGCATGCGAATTATGACAGCAATTTTATGGTAACGGTTTTCTAGAAGAGACATGACTGCATTGTGCGAAAATATGCAACTAAGTACTAAACGTTGTAGGCAATAACGAGATCAGGTTTAGGTACATGCGTCTCCATGTATTCCACTAATTACTCGAGCGATGCACCAAAATGAAACTTGATCTTGTCGAGTCTGGAATCGAGCTACTGCGAAAGTCTTCATTCCATAGTTGAGATTCCTAAAATTCTTCACAATTCATCTCCCTTCCTTTGAACAATTCCGCTTTTTTTCGAATTTTTTGTAGAGAAATTGGCAACGAGAATCTCTTACATTGACACCCGTGACGTCTAGAGTGAGTGTCTATTACTAACCCGAGGCACTCAATTGGTGGCTACGCGAAAAAAACTACAGGTCAGAATTAGCGTAAAGTTGGGTGGAATTTTAAAATCAGTAATTGCCAAAGTTTTGAAGAAAAAAAACCCTAAAATTACCCAGTAACCGTAAAGTTACTCAGTAATCCTAAAATTTACCCAATAATCCTAAAACTGTTACGAATTCAAATTCGTTCCAAGAGTTTCTGGAACAATTCTGGTATTCGGAATTTGTTTTTAAGAAGAAACGATCGGAGAAAATCTCTGTAACGAAACCAGCGCCGCCTAGAATGGATATTTGTTACCAACACGAGGATCTCGATTCGTGGCAACAGGGAAAAAATTACAGATCAGAAATTACGTAGAGTTGGATGAAGTTTTAAAATCAGTAGTTGCGAAGGATTTGACATTTGTTGTCACAGAATAATGAATATCAGGTCGATTTTAATGAAAGTCTTCCATAATGAATTCAAAGTTGATCTTGATAAAAATGTGTATTACGTTTCGAGCGCGTGGGATACAAGGATAGCTTTCATTTATGTGAAAATGAAAGGAAAGTGTCGTATAACTTTTTTATTTTTAAAAGATGATCAATGACTATCTCTTCAAGAAACGCGTATATTACTGGATTCTTTATACCCCTTGGCACGGTTCCAGCTGCGCTTCCGGTTCGTTACGTTTACTACTTGTCGCATCGCTTTCGAACAACTCCATGTCGTTCGTGTTGTATGACTTTGTGTTTTTAATTGAGACACTTTTTTTATCCTTTTATTCTCCCATCTTCTACTTTTTTTCTAGCTTTTATTTCCTTTGAAGAAATCCTCGACTATATACCGTCCCAGCATTTTACATAAATCTTCTACAGGGAAGGTAAATTATTTCCCCACTTTTTATTTAAGGGGTTACATCTAGTTGGCGGCCGAAAAAAAGACGTGTTTTTGTGAATTTTTTTGGGGAAAATGATTGCAGGTTTCGAACTGTTTTTTTTTCATAGTTAAGGGCATATCTTCGATTATGTTTCATCATTTTTTTATTGAACAAAATTCACAAATGTAGGAGATACAATGCATTTCCCGGACCGCTAGGTTTTTTGCGGTGACCATTGTATCTTCCACCTCACTCGTCTAAAATCAAAAAATCAAATAGATTATGTTTTTGCATCGTATTATCTAGTCCTTAATCGAAGGATTTGAGAAAATATTAATTTTTGAAAAAACGGTCGACGAAAATGTAGTAATTTTTTCATCAAAATTTGGACTTTCACGTTCAATCGTCGACCATTTTTTCAAAAATTAATATTTTCGCAAATCCTTCGATTAAGGACTAGATAATACAATCCAAAAACATAATCTATTTGATTTTTTTATTTTAGACGAGTGAGCTGGAAGATACAGTGGTCACCGCAAAAGACTTTTTTTGAACAGCCGTCCGGGAAATGCATTGTATCTCCTACATTTGTGAATTTTTTTCAATAAAAAAATAATGATATATAGTCGAAGATATAGCCTTTACTGTGAAAAAAAACAGTTCGAAACCTGAAATAATTTTCCCCAAAAAAATTCACAAAAACCCGTCTTTTTTTCGGCAGCCAACTAGATGTAACCCCTTAACAAAATTCAAATGTATCGAATTAGAAAAAAATATATCACGGATACGTTTTGTTATTCTGTCAAGTTTCAACTTTGTGTAAATATAATCTGGGAGATTGAGGAAGAAAAATTAAGAAATTTATTTAGAAAACCTAAAATTACTTTCATTGAATTTTACTAAAATTTAAAACGGAGACACTTTCTACATCTAGATTCTATTTTTGTTTTTAAGAAAATGTTTGTTATTTATTGCGCTGACATTTTACAGAAAATATTTTACAAATTTCGTTTATTGGGAAAATAAATTATTAATTCCTTAACTAACAAAATTCGAATCTATCAAATTAAAAGAAATATCATAGATATTTCTCGAAAGGTAATTCCTTTAAATAAAAAAATAGGGGGTTGTAAACAAAAAATTACAAAGTGATTAAAAATCTGAAAATTGAGCAAAAATTTCTTTCCTTTAAATACTTTGTTAACATTTAGTTCTAATTAATTAACTGAGAGATTTACTGAAATTAATCCTTTTATTATTCCATTTTATACTTTTTGTCAGTTTGAATTTCCTTTGAAAAATAATACTGAATATATACTTCCTATAGATATTCTTTTTAAAACTTTTTTCCATTCGAAAAATAAATAATTCTATTTCTTATTTCATAAAATTCGATTTTATTAAATCAGAGAAAATCGTTACATTTATTATATTTTAGTAAGCTCGAAATGCCTAAATAAAATTCATAAAATTGTTAAAGAAAAATTCCCTATTTATTCGATAATTCCAAAAATGCTAAAAGATGTCTTTTATTATCATTTGAATTATTTGTTAAAATTATTATTTACATTCAAATTATCACTTCTCTTATATTTTTTTTCTTCCTGACGCTTTCCACTCGTTTGGGGTAATTTTGATTCCTTACTATTGTAAATTTTTCCGTGAACACGATAATATTTTCCTATATAAATCCAAAGAAATCGTAACCTTTCGTATAAATTGAGAGTTAGCTAATTCTTCCAACTAAAATTGACCGAACATGTTCTTGAAGAGCTTGCAGAAAAGGGAGAGAAAAGGGAAAAACCGAGGGACGAAGACGTAGGTGCGAAAACCAAGGTTCTCGAACCGAAAAGGAAAAAGACAGAAGAGAAAATGCTCGAGGGAAAAACAGGAGCCGGGTGTGGGTTTGGCTCGTAAATTGGAGTGTTATCGAAGGCGCGAAGTAACGAGGCGCGTCGGTCTCTTCGTTTTCTCAGGGGCGCGCCATGAAAAGCATCGTTTTCCATCCGTACTACACCCTCTAACTCTTTTTTTATCTTTCAATTTTATTTTTTACTCTTTCCTTACTTTTCCACCCCATCCCCCCTCTCTCTCTTTCCCTCTTTTTTTTTTTAACTTTCCACCACTAAGTTGCACGATGCGGGGTCTTCTTATATTGGAATTTGTGTGGACAGTTGTGGTACCCGAAGGTTCAGGTGTAAATTAGGAAAAAGTAGAGTTGCGGGAGTTTCCTATAGTAAAAGTTTGCAGCGACTCTAGCGTCCCTTATATTGTCTCTTATGATACCACTGGGGTTCCTTAGCATTCCCACGTGTCCTGATATAAGTTCACCCACGGTGTTTCGCAGTAACCTCCCAAAGTTGAAGCTATGGAGCAAAAGTTCGCGAGAAATATCGCCTTTATCATCAGATTAGTGAAATTGCTTATTTTCTCTTGCCTACAGAAGTTACCTCCCGGGGCAGAAAATTCAGCCCAAGGAAATTGATTGATCGCCTACGACTGAATCGCGTTATTCTTGGGACTCGAAATTTTCCGGGAGATTCGTAGGTACCATGGATTCATCTTTAATGAGTCCCCAATGCAATCGATAGCTGCATACTCTCATTCGCATTCAGAAGCTTCCTATTAATGACGTTACATTCTCTGCAACGGAGCTTCCTTAGGCTTGCAAGCAACTTGGGAGTTTTAGTGATTAAGAATCGCACATACCCGCAGAAACGACGAGAGAATATGCCGTCTGTCGACTCCACGTTCCTTTTAACGTTAACAATACAAAGGAAATACGGAGGTACTTTAATTAAGAAGTTGCACGTATAAAGAGCGTGTTATGTAAGATCGGAAAAACTTGAGTCGACGAAGCTTGCGCCAGCTCAGCTAATAATTCCTCCCCCGTTTTCATTGTTTACGTGGAGTGTCCTTTGGATGCTGATCGCTATCTCCCGTCATTTGTCTGACGTCTTTGTGTAACCCTCTGCGTCGAATTATGTTTGCCAGAACCACCCCGTTTTTCATTCAGGCCCCGACAAATACCACCTTGCAGCTATTTCATTAGTTAATTAGTCATCATTTGTCACGTGGGAAAGAATATTCCCTCCAGTCGTTCCATCACCAGGGAATCACGGCTGGAGACGTCATTAGACCCCAGTTCAACGCTAAGAGGCTCCGAAATTGCGAATTCGAAGTTCTCCTCGCTTTG
This sequence comes from Gasteruption jaculator, assembly GCA_949825005.1. NCBI lineage: Eukaryota > Metazoa > Arthropoda > Insecta > Hymenoptera > Gasteruptiidae > Gasteruption > Gasteruption jaculator. The sequence goes on from OX463767.1 coordinate 3,554,375, forward strand.
ACGAGGATTCGCTACGACGGTACCGAATGGAATTTTGAAAGTCTATTTATTAGTTTATTCAGAAAAACGAATGTTTATTTTTATTTGAAAACTATTTACTGAAAGGACAGTATTTTGTTTAAGAACTACCATGTTACTAGTTTATTACTATTTTCATTTTTATTATAGGAATTTTTGTTTTATTGGAAAACTATTTATCGAAAGGATACTATTTTACTTAAGAATTACTATATCACTATTTTACTACTAACTTTATTACGAATACTATTATATTTTGTTGTGTTATAATATAATAGTTGTTAGAAATATAGACTAACTTTTGTATTTCTAACAACTATTATATTAAAAGACAACAAATTATAATAGTATTCCTAATAAAATTAGTAGTAATACAATAATTCTTAAGGGGTTAGGCCACTCAAGAGGCCGAAAAAATAGGACTTTTTTGGGAATTTTTTTTAGACAAACTATAAAATAAATCGCAATTACGAAAAAGGGTGTTTATTGTACATATCATCGACTGTATATACTAATTTTTTTGAAGCGATTATGTTCAAAATGGCGGCTGTGCAGCGTTTTTGCGAAGACGCCTCCGTTTTTCCAGGCCAAACTGCCGGAAACGCAGCGCCTGTAATTGTTTAATTATAATAAGACAGTTACTATTTTTCGATTATATATTAGAGCAGCCATAAAAGTACATATCACTTTTTCGATATATTGATTTTTGACAAAATGGCGCACTTCTGAAAAAAATTGCCAAAAAAATCGTCGGAAAATTATTAATAACAAATGAACTATGCAATATAAAAACAAAGTGATTTGTACTTTTATGGGTAATGTAATTTTATAAATATATTTAAAATTTCAAGTTAATCGGTTGAAAATTGTCTGAGTTCTGTTTCCGGCAATTTTGAAAAATGTAGTTTCGAGATAAACGCGTTTGAAGTTTTGAGTAGTTGCTCGCTGCGGATCGGGCGGCCGTGTACTAAAATTCGAAAATCCAGTACTTTGAGATTTGTCCCGGCCATAATCTTTTGGGACATCATTTTTGAGATACCAAGGGACATTTAAGACAAAAAAATCGATTTTTCGAAAATCCTAGAGCGGCCTAACCCCTTAACTTACTTATAGATGATTAGATCTAATCTGATGATAACAATATCGATATTTAAATAAAAGCGTTGTAATAATCACATTACACTTGGAGGCAAATTCGGAAGAATTCAATATTACTTTGTTTTACATTAGTAGATCCTTCTGCGAGAATAATAAATCAGAATTTTTTCCGCAAATCTTGAAAAATTTAATATAAACATAAAAAATGTCCAAATATTCCTGGAACGTTCAAGATTTATAAAATATTTATTATTAACTTATTTCTAAATAACTAAATTTAATTGGATTACGTAATAACAATATCGTATTCTATTTGAACTTCGCAAACAATTTATTAAAATTGGGTGTAAATCGGCAAAAACGAGAATTTGATAAGTAACAAAATTGCAAGATTTTAATATTATTTTCTTTTAATTTAGCAAATTTTATGTAGAATTTCACATTTATATAATTCTTAAGCAACATAATTTAAAAATAATAAACCTCGAATATTTAAAATCCGCAAATAAATTGCAATTAGATTATTTTTGAATAACTAAATTTTACTAGAAGATCCGACAATATCGAAATTTATTTAATCTCTGCGAATAATTTTATCAACATTAAGAATAAATCATTCAAAAACAATAAAAATTACACGAGTCAGAAATTCGCAAAGATTTAATTTTATCTTATGTAAAAAGCATGACAGAACTTACTGCGTGGCTATGATTTTTTTTTTCAAGATATGTGTAATTCATTACACGAATTCCCACGTTTTTACGAGAAAAGTTGCCGGGGAAAATGTTGATAATTTATCATGGTTATAGCATAACTCTTCATAATCTGTCATCATTAGAGCATAAAAGCAGCGGTAGTCGGTCTTATTTATGATAAATACAAGCATTTTTTGCAACACATTTTTCTTTCTCCGCATTCTGAATAATTTTCGGTATTTCCGTAATCGATATTGCGTTTCCTTCCTCCCAACAACAACAACAACAACGACAACAACAACATTCCCGACGTCCTTTTTTTTTTCTTTACGTGGTCGGTGGAAACTCGGTCCTTTGAAAATGTCACGTATCCTCGAAACTCAATTTCCAGGGCGACTTTTCATTAATTCATCCGATAACCGTTGAAATGTCCGATCTACTTAAAAAACAAGTTATTCACTCTATAATCCGCACTTCGACGTTTACAAAAGTTCAAAAGTTCCAACCGTTAATTAAAATCTGTTCGAATTAACTCCGGCTTCCGCCCTCTGAGGGTCACAAATGAAAGTAAATAAGGGCAAATTCGCAAACAATTCTGAAGCGTCGGAAGTCAACATGAGGATATTCAAATTGAGAAATGGGAGGTCATGTATATACATGACTATATAAATTTGAGTATATGTACACACTTATGTATATGTATGTAGGCGGAGAGATAGGGTGACGTGTACCCCTTTGATCATCGTAATACGAGTTTGCTGGTGTCCAGTGTTGAGTGTATCGGTAGGGTGAGGGGGTGGATTTGAAAGTTTCTCAACTACAGGGATGTCACGTATGTATACAAATAGCAACGCGAGCTTTGAGATGTTATTTTCTGCTGGCGAGTAAATTTGAAAATTAAGGGGGAAGTCTGTTTCGCTTAATACCCCTGGCCATACGTAACCCGAATGTTTTCATAAGGGATGAAAATCAAAAGGGGTCCGAATCAGCCGTGGTATGAATGGAATTTATTCCATTATCTCAGAAAGTTTAGGGTAATTTCGTTTTGAGGAATATTTGTAACACAAAAATATGGTATTTTTTTATAATAATAATAATAATAATAATAATAATAATAATAATAATAATAATAATAATAATAATAATAATAGAAATAGAATTTATTTCATACTGATTCTACTATTTTAAAAAATATGTACCAACTGTATTTTAAACAATATCATCAAATCACGATAAAATGCTATTTTTTTACAATAACAATTATTGTTTCATAATAATAAGAATGTAATTTATTTCACACCAATTTCCATCTCTTATAAAATCTAGACTAACTTTAATTACAAAAAATATAAATTTTTGAAATTTTGGAAGTAATAATAATAATTGAATGGGTCGCTTCAAAAACGTTGTAAGGTACAAATTGCAAATTGTTAAAAAACCCCCGAAAATAAAAAAAATAACCCGATGGTGCAATAATAATTGTTTAAAAAAATTTGTACCTTACAACGTTTTTGAGGTGACTCATTCAATTATTATTTCATAGAAATATATTTTCATTTTTATTACAGGAATCTTTGTTTTATTGAAAAACTATTTACCGGAAGGATACTATTTTACTTAAGGGAAGAGGCCACTAAAGGATTTTCGAAAAATCGATTTTTTTCTTGGTCTTAAATGGTCCTTTGGTATCTTAAAAATGATGTCCCAAAAGATTATGGCCCGGACAAATCTCAAAGTACTCGATTTTCGAATTTTAGTACACGGCCGCCCGGTCCGCAGCGAGCTACTACTAAAAACTTCAAACGCGTTTGTCTCGAAACTACATTTTTCAAAATTGCCGGAAACAGAACTCGGACAATTTTCAACCGATTAACTTGAAATTTTAAATATATTTGTAAAATTACATTACCCATGAAAGTACATATCACTTTGTTTTTATATTGCATAGTTCATTTGTTACTAATAATTTTCTGACGATTTTTTTGGCAATTTTTTTCAGAAGTGCGCCATTTTGTCAAGAATCAATATATCGAAAAACTGATATGTACTTTTATGGCTGCTCTAATATATAATCGAAAAAAAGTAACTGACTTATTATAATTAAAAAATTACAGGCGGTGCGTTTCCGGCAGTTTGGTCTGGAAGATAACGAAGGCGTCTTCGCAAAAACACTGCACAGCCGCCATTTTGAACATAATCGCTTCAAAAAAATTAGTGTATACAGTCGATGATATGTGTAATAAACACCTTTTTTGTAATTGCCATTTATTTTATAGTTTGTCTAAAAAAAATTCCCAAAAAAGTCCTATTTTTTCGGCCTCTTGAGTGGCCTAACCCCTTAATAATAAATAATTTCTAAGTCTTGAAAATTCAGGATATATATGCAAAATTATTTCAATTTTTTGGTGATATTCTTGAAGTTTTGGGGGAAAAGTTCGAATTTATTTAAGACTCCCGCGACTGAACTGGATAAATACAAAATTCGAGTGTCCCGTAGCTGCGATTACAATAATTCTCGCGCTGGAATTTACTAAAACAATATTCCTCGGTGGCGAGTAAATCAGAAAGTCTTCAACGAAAATTCTGGAAAGCTAATATTTTCGGAGAGAGTTGATTTTCCATTTAAGGGCGTGGGCGAGAAGGAAAGATAGGCGATCATCTAACCCTCTTTCGTTTCGGAGTTAAAGGGGAATTTCCTCTTGAGGTATTAATTTTTACAGAACTGGGTGAAAAATGTTACCTCGATACCCAGGATATGGGAAACACCCAGTCCGAGTTAAATCTCGTAAATTGACCGGTTCTATTAAAATATCTTTGCAGAAATAAAAGGACGATATCCGCGGATTCTTCTGCATTAAACAGTAAGTTGGATATGTCAGGATAATAATTCGATCATTTGTAGGTTAAGCCTTCGGGGTAGGAAATAACACTTAATATAATCTGAGCATTAGTCCTCTAATCCTGTCGCCAAACCCCTTTGGTAACTCGACTTTCTCTCACCCAATCGTTTATTGGAAGATCTTCGCTCTGATTCGTTCACGGCGTAATCTTATTTGATCGCTGATAAACTGATTGCTTAGAATGTTTGTTACTTTCATTTCAAACTCGGAAATTTAATCCCCGTTCCTTCCTGAATCTTCCCTTCGAGCGTCTAGTTTTTTTTTGTTTTTGTTTTCATTGATTTATTTGGGAACGAGCAGAGGAAAGGTAATTGTTTACTTAAGTAAGAAAAATGATTTGACATTTTTTTGTAATGGAGAGAATTTCGCGTGAAGAAAAAATATTCTTCATAACAAAAAGTCGGTTGCTGGCCAAAAAATCTCACACCAGTCTCCCAATTATATTGAAATAGAAAAAAAAAAAAGAAATTTTCGATAGTTTTTCTCTTTTTATTAGTTCTTATTTATACTGAGTCTTCGGATGTTATTATTTTTTCAAGAACAAGGTTTTTTTTAAATAAATTTTATAATTTTTGTTGTTGTTGTTTCCAAAGATGGTAACAATAATACTTTAACACATATGTGTGCGTGTATTAAATAAGTAATTGTTTAATGAAATAATAATATTCAAATGTACAGATTCTAGAAATACTTTAGTATAAAAATTTTTGATTATTTTATTTTGTTTATACATTATATAGGGTCTTCCATTAAGAGGTTTTATTTTAAATTTCGCGGTATTTGTAAACCGTCAAATATACAGCCCTCTTATCGGTCAACTGTAAAGTAAAAAGAATACGATTTAAGAAAATAGAACGATATACGCTTCAATAACCGATAGAAATAGTGAAAATTCACTATAAATATGGTGAAATTTTCGCGGAGACAATTCGTAGAGTTCGTGGTGTTTTCGTCGCTATGAAGCGCCTTCTCGCGCAGCAATTGTGAACCTAATTAAGAAATTTGAGAAAAACGGCCAAGTTACCGATGTAAAGACCGCAGTTCGTACCCGTCGTGCCAGATCAATCGAGAACATTTCTGCTGTAGCTGAAAGTGTCGCAGAAAACCCAGGTTTATCCATTGCAAGACGTTCGCAACAATTAAAGATCTCACAAACCATGCCTACATCGCTTTTTGCATAAAGATCTTGGCTTACATGCGTACAAAGTGCAGCTGACGCGAGAATTGAAGCCTACAGACCATGCACAACGTCGTACGTTTGTTGATTATGTGTAAGAAATGCAGGCAGGTAACCCTGAGTGTACGAGGAATGCGTAGTTGTGTTACCGGGCGGCTACGTGGTTGTGTTGTCAGGCGGCCGACCGTTACAAAAATGTTAATAGGCTATTTGCCCCTTTGTTTTTTCGGCGTAGCAACTGCGTAACGCGCCTGGAGCAAGCAGTGTCTAAGTAGCACTTAGTGTCTAAGAAGCAGTCAGTGAGAAGAGGTGATCGGTGTCATTTGAAATATTAAATTGTTTTTTCCAAAGGTGACCTCATTCTTATTTTTTTCCCTTTCCTATTATTTACTGTAATAATGACTATTGGTCAAAAATCTCGAGGTGGCAATTTACCAGATATCGTGTTCCACATTTAATCGTAGGGTTTGTACTTTAAATTGGAATAAAGATGCCAGAATTTTTGTTTAAAAAAAGGTGTTTTTTTAATAATTTAAAATGAAACCTGTCAATGGAAGACCCTATAGTAATAGTTTCTACGGATGTTTTTCCTACAGACTTACGATAATATATTCAAATATATGAAATAAATAATACACAAAGGAAATAACAATTTGGTTCATAAGAGAAATTAGAAGTTAAATAATAATGAATTAAATAAAATTATGCTAATTAGATAATACGTTTACTGGAACGGAAATATATTAATATTTTACCGGCGGATTCTATTTAATTCCTTGAAAATTTTATTTAAATTATTTCTTGGTTCCTTTTAAATAATTGTGGAAGTCATGGTCAATTAATTATATGGATTCTATTCTCGTAATTATCACGTCGAAGAATTTTGTTCGCGTAATTGGGTCACGATTAATTTTTAATGGACTGTAAAAAGCTCCAATATTTAAGCTCCACTGATGCATACGTAAGCATGTTCAATTGACCAACATCCAAATGCTGAAGATTCCGTGGCGATTTTGATGGAAAGATGTTTTTCACGGAAACCTGAGCGCGAGATAACGAAGAACATATTGAAAATAGCAGCGGTTTCGTAATTTGCATATTTATTCTATCTCACACATTAATTAACAACATTTCACTAGGTCGATGTATATTTTTTATCATATTTTTTTATTAAATTTCCTTATTATTTCTGCTACGTTTGTTCAACTGTTGCAGAGTTTTTGTTACAATCTTTGCTAATTAACAAATATTGATGATCGATATATTATTAATTAAATAATTGTTTCCCAAAACTTGGGGGGCTTCGAGTTATCGTAAAACTATTTATTTTAGATGAAAAAATATATACAAATAGTATCCAAATAAATATATGTAGAGTTAATTAACTATTGGAATCAATTACCCATTAATTATGAACATTTTACTAGGTCGTTATATAATTTCCATCCCGTTTTTTATTAATTCTTTTTAATATTTTTGCCGTAGTTGCTCAACTATTGTAATCCTAGCAAAACTTTTATTATAATCTTCGTGAATTAACAGATATCAATTGATTAACACGTTGAGCGCGGCGCCGGTCCCTGGGGACCGACACTGAACTTTCCATTCAGGCCGCGCCGATTATGACAAATGCAATGGCGCATACCATTGCGACCCACGCGGCGTGAATAGGGAGTCATACAAATTTGTCGCCGCGCTCAACGTGTTAAATAAATGTTCTTTCCAAAATTCTAGAGGTACAAGTTATCGCATGAATTATATAGTATTCCGTATAATTATCGTATAATTATACATAACTTTAATTATAGATGAAAGAATATACATATGGTAACAAAATAAATGTATGTAAAAATTTTTTTTTCTAATTGCGTTAATTTGGAAACTGGGAGTTTCTCAAACGAATATTTTTTTTTTAACCACCACAGCATCCGTTCTTTTTTTACTAGGACTTTTCCCCAGTGATTCAAACTTATCAAGAAAGCAACTAAGATCGTGTCCATTAAAAGCCCATATATGGTCATCGAATTGCAACCAACTTGTTCGGAATCCAACCAAGTGGAATTGCAGATAAGTTTCTTCTTTTTCCTGCCCCTCCTTTTTTTATCCCAAATATATAAGTCCTATCGGTTATCAGGGCGGCCTTAAATCCTTCGCGTGGCGTTCACGGAAAACTCCCCAGCTACAAATCCTCAGGGTTATTTTTTGTTTTCCCTTTCCCACGTAGGTACATATGTGCACGTGCACGAGTGTGGGTACGTGTGTGTATTTCATTAGGATTTTTACCTTGCCTGCATTCCGGTAGGCTGCTATATGAAATGCTGGCTGTTGCTGTAAAATCAATATAACTCCACCCTATTACTCTCTCCATCCCTTTCTGTGCTTCCTCTGTCCCTGTCCCTTTTCAGTTTCTCAATGAAATTTCTCCTGCCGAGTTTCAGAACGTTAATTATTGTATTTATAAATTAATCCCGCAATGTCTTGATCCTGGAGATCAAGAAACATCCAAACTCGCTGAAACAAAAACCTTCCATTTAAACCACTTTTATTGTATTATAAAAAATATTAAAATGTAGGGCAAATTTTGTTAAAATATATTTTATCTAATTTCAAACCTCTATTGAACCTATTTTTGAAAATTCGATTCTTCCTAATATTTTATTTACGAAAAAATTTAATTTTAATTGAATTTTTGTTGAAGTTTTACTGATTTGAGAATTAAATCTGTAATTTTAATTTTCTATAACAAAAAAAATCCATTGAAAGCGAAAAAAGGAAACGACGAATTTCCCATTTCTCTAAATTCTGGAATCCAAAAGTTGTCAAATTAGGGTTATGGCTAACTCGAATTGTTACCTGTAATTCAATTAGCCAATATTTAAATCTTCGCTATGGAAAATTTGATATTTTATGAAATATCCATTTTTTTTAATGAGACATTATGGCAGAAGTTTATTAACAATTAAAAATCTTATTAATGAGATATTATATCAGTGGTACTGTAATTACGTAACGTTTTAGTCATTCCTCTTCTGCAGTTAGTTAACCTAACTGAGATAATGAGTCGTGTTCATTACAGGGATGAAAAATCGTGCTAGTCAATCGATTTCTCGCAGAATGTCACGAAGCTGCAAAGACAGGTATAACAGTCGCTGCTGCATTCGATTCGACAATACAAGGTTATCGGTTCTTATCTAACGTTAGTAACAGTTAGTAGAAAAAAGTTGCGATTAATTAATGGAAGCAACGATATCTGTCCTTATTATTTGTTTAATTTTAAGGGGGGAGGGTCAAGTAAATAACCGTTTTTTCTCGAATTATTTTTGTAGAGTGCGTAATAAATATTTATTTAAAACTAATTGCTTGTTATTTTGTAGCATCTAAACAATCTATATAAATTTTTTCATGGAAAAATATTCATAGATTACTGAACAGCAGCTGCTTGAAATTGGCTTCTCGAAAATGCGCTGTGCAGCGCACAGATCGCTCTAATTATTTGAAATCAAAGATCCATTAATTTTTCGTTAAAATATAGTAATACGTTTTGCGTGAACCCATTTGAAACAAAAAAATTAAAAATTTCACGTCGCGTTAAAAAAGAAGTCGCAAAATCTTGTTATAAAAAAATGTTTAAAAACATTGTTTATTTAAATTTTTATAAAAACTTTTAGGTTGATGCAAAGAGGAATAGTTTAGGGAATATTTTGTGCAAAATTTCATAGCAATCGGCTGAGAAATCTCCAAACTACATTGCACGGCACACGAAATTTTGCGTTTTGAGAAAAATGCGTTCAAAGTATATATCTGCGCTCCGTACCGTTCGGAGCACATCACTTTAACGACACTGTAGGTACATTTAGACTTAGAATTTTTAACTGAAATAGTCGAAGCACATTCTCCAGATGGTAAACTAATTTTCTAGGCAAAAAAGAAAAGATCAAAATATTTAATTTTACCTGACCCTCTCCCCTTAAGATAACAGGAATTAACTGATAGGTTCTTAGAAATTGTCGAATTCAGGTTTTGGATTATTTGAAATATGGATTTACTTGTAAAAAGTTTGAAGTTTTCAGTAAAGAATTAAATTTTTGGTAGATAAATTCGATTCGAATTTACTAAAATGCATATATTTTTCAGTTTTCGATGATAATTAATCCCCAATGTTTGGAAATTGGAAATTAGTGAAATGTTTTTTCCAGTTGTACTATAACTAATCTCCAAGACACAATTTTTTTAGAATTTACACAGAAACTAAAATTCGTCACAATCCTTTTTCCAATTAAACCTAATTTCAAATCTCTAGTAATAATTACAATTTACTTACAGATTGTAATTAAAATGTTGTTAATATAATATAAGTGAATTGTAATTATTTTTAGAAATTAGAAACTTTAGTCACAGTTGGAAAATAAATGTATCTAATTTCCAATTTTTAAAAATTGTCACAATTTACTTGAAAATTGAAAATTCGTTACAATTTCCAAAATTGATAATTAAATGCAATTTCTAGAAATTCGAAATTAATTACAATCCGAAACGGATTACCCTCCGATTACCCTAAAATTGTAACGAATGCGTATATCGAATCGCAAATGTATATATGTACTTAGGAGGTCAAAGTAACACTGGCTAACGGTAGTAACCTACCGACTGACTAATTTGTCCAAAGCATCACAATATACAGCGGATTGTTGTGTAACTTTCACTATCACCTAGTCGAAGCGATTATCTCTATCAAGTGATTCGATTGATTGCACGGTCAAGGGGTGTCTTTAGCCTTAAATGTCATAGCTCTGGATCCAATTCACTAATATCGACATGAAGCCCCACAATGTGGAATGTAATTGGAAAATTTCGACTGTGGCAAGTTTGTATAATTTATAATCATATCTGTGTGTTAAGTAACCTCAAATAATGTAAATTGTGTAAGAAGTGATAAGTAAAGTATTTACGTACCAGATTATGAGTTTAATATGTTAGTTCAAAGCCTTGGTTAATTATTATTGCGTAATTATATTTACGTGGACTTATTTTTTGTTTATTGTAAAGATTCCATCGGATTAAGATTGTAAAAATTGATTTATGATCTTCACGTGTTAAGGGGGTAAGGTCACCTATAAAAAGAAAAAGTATATTAATTTTTTTTTTAAAGCTTTTATTATAAAAATACATTTTTTAAATATACATTGTAAATTGTACTACTAAATACTTACTAAATTATTTTTTCGAAATCCCTAGTATGTAGTATAAACATACTAGAGATTTGTTAAAAATTTCCATTTGTCGCAAGGTTCAAGGAGCACCGATTGACCGATTTGACTCCGCAATGGCTCATTTTCTCTGGAAGACCATCCTTTATGGAATGAATGTGGGAATTTGGGGAGAAAAAAAAATTACAAAAGTTCTGAATTTTTTAAACCCAAAAACAAAACAAAAACCAAAATTATGTATATATATCTGATAAAAAGTGTTGTAACTTTTTGTTTACTTACTTCTTCCAAAATTTCCACATTCATGCCATAAAGGGTCTTCCTCCGAATGAAATGAGACCTTGTCGAGGCAAATCGATTAATCGGTGCTCCTCGAACCTTGCGACAAATGGAAATTTTTAACAAATCTCTAGTATGTTTATACTACATACTAGGGATTTCGAAAAAATAATTTAGTAAGTATTTAGTAGTACAATTTTCAATGTATGTTTGAAAAATGTATTTTTATAATAAAAGTTGTAAAAAAAAATTGATATACTTTTTCTTTTTACAGGTGACCTTACCCCCTTAAGGTATTGTGATAAAGGAAGTGTTCCTAATCATTCTAGTATACCTGCTGTTAATGGATGTTCCTGCGATTGGGGATGTGTTCAGAATTGTACAAGTATAAATTCACCAGTCCGGTAGTTATAAATTCAGTTTTCATCTAGTATCGGTAGCTTGCGGTTGTAGTACTTAGGGTTATCGGTTAATGAATTATTAAATATTTAAATAATTACAATTGACATTATTACATAATAAATTAAATTAGTAATAAATTAAATAAATAAGTAATACATAAATACATAGTTAATTAGATAAATTAATAACCGATACATACATATACAGATGAATAAATAAATAAATAAATAATTTATAATCAATTAACTTTTTGGAAAAAAAGGATTAGTTGTATTTTAGTGGGTCAGGAAGTCTGAGTTCCATTAGATTTAAATATATTCCACTACTTCAGGTTCGAGTGGGCAGTAATTTTTGTCGCACCCGGGAGAAACATATTATTTATACTCATACTGCATACTTGGCATAGTAATTTTGTATTATTTCGTGCTACAAGTGTCAGAATGATTTGCATAAAATAATGTACTGGAAATACGGCGGGACATAACATATTCATGATTCAATATTTGCATTTTGAAATAGTACAAGCTTGCTGTGTGTGTGTAAGTGTAAATGCAAGGGTGGCGATCCATTTTCTTCCACGTGGAAAGGACGTTACTAATGTATTAATGATAAAAATGTATTTTCCTACCTCGGGAGACTGCACGTTAGAATTATCGGAAAAAATTGTAGGAACATCGGGGCAATTTCGATGGCAAGAATTCTCTCCTTCAGTCTGTAGCGTTCGTTCCATGAGCAGAATTAGATTTGCATGTTAGTCGTGTCTGACTTCAAAGGTTCCTACTACTTTTCTCCCTTGCAACCTCACGGATGACTGGTCCAAAAGGATCCCAACATTATGGATGTATGCCTGATCGGAATTCTTTTATATTTTACAAGAAAATTCTTTCAGAATTGTTTCCGCTTTCTCACAACCATGAGATGAAACACGTCATTCGCGGGATATTTATATTAATTCTCTTTTCGTTCATATTTATATTGAATTATAGAATAAACTTAAGAAATTGTTTAAATTAAGCTTTTCCTAAAATTCAAATTGACGTTAATAATATGATTAGTTGAACATTATATTAGAAATTATTTTACAAATTTATAACATGTGTTATAAATTTATAACATAGTTATGTTATAAATTTTCATGTGAGCTAAATTTTGGCGAAAGGGAAATTACAAATAAGTTTCCGTGTTAATCAATTATTGAACAGAATGAAATTGTTGAAAACGTGTTCAGTGGAGGTTGGAAACCAGGTAAAATATACCTTTTAAAGAATGGCTATTTATTTTAGTATTTTTATTTCTCCTTTTATTTTTGTGTATACTGAATTATACACCATAAAATAGAGTAAAAATGGTGTCAATGGAACCTTTTTGTTAAATTAAAATCGAAACTACATATTTAAGCTTTACAGGCCTAGAGTATAAAATTTTATACCGGACTTTTAAATGGAATTGCACACTTGATACACTTGATACTCTAGGCCTTTAAGCGGTTACATCTAGTTGGCGGCCGAAAAAAGGGCGTGTTTTTGTGAATTTTTTTGGGGAAAATAATTGCAGGTTTCGAACTGTTTTTTTTTCATAGTAAAGGTTATATCTTCGACTATGTTTCATAATTTTTTTATTGAAAAAAATTCACAAATGTAGGAGATACAATTCATTTCCCGGAACGCTGTTCAAAAAAGGTCTTCTGCGGTAACCACTATATCTTCCACCTCACTCGTCTAAAATCAAAAAATCAAATAGATTATGTTTTTGCATCGTATTATCAAGTCCTTAATCGAAGGATTTGAGAAAATATTAATTTTTGAAAAAATGGTCGCGGATTGAACGTGAAAGTCCAAATTTTGATGAAAAAATCACTACATTTTCGTCGACCATTTTTTCAAAAATTAATATTTTCTCAAATCCTTCGATTAAGGACTAGATAGTACGATGCAAAAACATAATCTATTTGATTTTTTGATTTTAGACGAGTGAGGTGGAAGATACAGTGGTCACCGCAAAAAAACAAGCGGTTCGGGAAATGCATTGTATCTCCTACATGTGTGAATTTTTCTCAATAAAAAAATTATGAAACATAGTCGAAGATATACCCTTTACTATGAAAAAAAACCAATTCGAAACCTGCAATCATTTTCCCCCCAAAAAAAATTCCCAAAAACACGCTTTTTTTCGGCCGCCAACTAGATGTCACCTCTTAAGGGTTAATTCACGGATCAGTAAAATTTAAACAAAAAAGTTAATTGAAAAGAAACTTTTGCGTAAATAAAATATTAGGCGGAGAACCGCATTATTAAAAATGGATTTAACAGGGATTCGAAGGTGAAATATATTTTAGCAAAATTGTTTCTACATTTTAGTAAATTTTCGCTTAAATAAAATATTAGTGGGAATAAAATGATTAAAAATGGATTCGATGGGGTTTCGAGGGTAAAATAAATTTTACTAAAATTGACCTTTGCCATTTCTAGTTTCTTTAAAAGTCGTCTCCCAAAACAATTCTGCTTTAAAGGGAACTTGAAGGGTCGAAGTTTGGTCCCGACATGGTCTAATAGTGGGTGGTAAAGTTTGACTCTTCATCAAAGAGGCCACACTTGGACCAAACATGAGACTTGTGGTCTTTGAATTTCCTCGGAAACTTCGAGAACCAGGTAGTGAGACGAAAGGGATGGAATAAGAAGGGTGCAACGCGAGATAGACTGGTACAGGTTAACTTCGAAAGTTGTTTTGTAAAACTAAAGCTTCATTCCACGTTAAGCTTTAAGCTACGGAGCAGGAATCAAGCTCGAAGGGGGAGACGAACGCTCCGGGCTTTACTTACTTAAAGGGAACTTCCGCTTCTTACTGGGAATCGAAAAACCGATATCCGAAACTTCACCATAGGATTTAGCTGGATTCGCATCAGCGATAATCCCGAAACTTCGAAGTTTCAGCTTGCGAGGAAATATATCATTTGTTAGCGTCATAGTCTCACCTGCATTTCAGGAAATTCGTACTTTTGGCAACAACTTTCCTCGAGAAGAAGTCACATTCCGAATTTCGATATGATTTGCTACGGACTTGCTACGGTTTTTCATTTAAATTTAATTTTTGATTTATAATTATCGATATTGTTTTAATTTATAGATATAATATATCAAGATTATATAATAATTAAAGTTTAATAAAGTATTGTAAATTAAATAATAATAATTAAGTAGAATTTAAGAAATATTGGGTTGGCAACTAAGTAATTGCCGATTTTTCAATGCAAATAAATGACAAAATCCGCAATTACTTAGTTGCCAACCCAATATATAGTACTATTAAAATTTTAATTAGAATCAAATAAGATAATCAAAATTTCGTTGATAAAAATTTGTACCAGCAATTGCGGTTAAAGGAGTGATCAATGTTAATTTTATAGATTGGTTTAATTAATTATATTTACATTTATGAATTTGAAAAAATAATTAAATTATAGACGAATTTTTATTTATTAAAAAAATTGTAATTTTATTTAATTTTTTTGACGCGGGTGATTCTTTTTTAAAGTTATCGAAATAATTCTTGCTCTATCTTACATTAATATTTATGAGGATTTATGGTACGGTAAAAAATTTCGATCCGTTGCGAGATTCTATAAAATTGCAATCATCTGAAAATATTATCTAATGATTTTTAAATCCAAAAGATTATTTATTTAATTAAAATTTCGTGTTTGGTATTTCAAATTTCTAAATATCAATGTAATTAAGTTACATTTACCCACAAAATGTAAAATTACCCCAAAAAGTGTAGAGAAAAAAATTTGAAAAATGTCGAAATTACTAAAAATACAAAAAAAAGATGCCATATTCTCATTTTCAAAAAAAGAAATCTCGAAGTTTAAGAAAAAATGTTTCCGACATAATAAGATTTTATGTAGACTTTATTAGACATCACTCGAGCTTGCAGAGACTCGGCGTGAATTCTATTGTACTGAGCTTTTACCCCGTGTCAGTGTTTAAATTGGATCCTGGTACATACACAGGTTCCGTTGATGGGTGGGATGCTTCTTCATGTAACCAAAATTTGACGAATCTCAAGAAAACACTTCCAGGAGTTAAACAAAGATTGTAGAAACTCTGCGAGCCTTTTGATTTCATCCCTGTCTCCGCGTTTTCTCAAAGGGAAAGCAAGGTACTAAAGGGGATGCTGCTCTTGTAAAATTGCTTGTAGGAACTCCTGCGGCGTTGCATATGGCTCTATACGATTCTTAAGAAGACGAGGTTATCTCGTGAAATTGCAGAAACGAAAATTTTCTTTCACACTTCAATTTTCCAGGTTAATCCTTTTAGTTTATGATTTTAGTTATTTATTGTTAAAGAATTTTGGAAAAAAATTAATTTATTATTATTATTATTATGTTATTATTATTATAAAAATTGAGTAATATATTATTTAGTTTTAGTTAGTGGCAAAATAAACAGTAATTAAGTAGTTAGTCGATTGAAATGAAGGGGTTACATCTAGTTGGCGGCCGAAAGAAAGGCGTGTTTTTGTGAATTTTTTTTTTGGGAAAATGATTGCAGGTTTCGAATTGGTTTTTTTTCATAGTAAAGTGTATATCTTCGACTATGTTTCATAATTTTTTTATTGAACAAAATTCACAAATGTAGGAGATACAATGCATTTCCCGGACCGCTAGGTTTTCTGCGGTGACCACTGTATCTTCCACCTCACTCGTCTAAAATCAAAAAATCAAATAGATTATGTTTTTGCATCGTATTATCTAGACCTTAATCGAAGGATTTGAGAAAATATTAATTTTTGAAAAAATGGTCGACGAAAATGAAGTGATTTATTCATCAAAATTTGGACTTTGACGTTCAATCGTCGACCATTTTTTCAAAAATTAATATTTTCTCAAATCCTTCGATTAAGGACTAGATAATACGATGCAAAAACATAACCTATTTGATTTTTTGATTTTAGACGAGTGAGGAGGAAGATAAAGTGATCACCCCAGAAGACCTTTTTTGAACAGCGGTCGGGGAAATGCATTGTATGTCCTATATTTGTGAATTTTTTTCAATAAAAAAATTATGAAACATAGTCGAAGATATACCCTTTACTATGAAAAAAAAGCAGTTCGAAACCTGCAATCATTATCCCAAAAAAAATTCACAAAATCACGCCTTTTTTTCGGCCGCCCAACTGGATGTAACCCCTTAAGTTCGTGTTAGAATTGAAGAAAACTTCATTTCAGACTTTTGAGACAGTTTTTATTTCGGAAGCTATCACATAAAATATTGCTTTAATAAAAATTGATATAAAGTTGAAAAGTTGAGATGTAAAAAAAGGTTCAACTTTAATATCTATTTTAGCGTTTTATAAAGTTTCCACATTACCGGGAGATTTACGCGCTGTATATCATAGTTAGAAACAAAAATCGCTGGGTTATTTTTCAAGAAAAATTTGTCAATGACCCCAGAGGAAATATTACACTGCCAGTACAACATACTCTTCTTCTACTTCGACCTAAAGTTTTTACTGCCATACTTCAGCTGCTGCTCCTAATGCAGTTTTCTTGTCGACGCGAACGAGACCTAGACGATGAGTCATTTTTTTACATCACTTGCTAACGCTATAGTTCAACAAACCACTTTCGGCATTTTCTAATTTTATTAAACTATCCCTTTGCTTTTATACTGTTATGGAAGAGACACCTACGGTTATCGCACAGGCTTTCTCGGGTCTCACGTAAAATATACATTTTTGCAAAGAGGAAAAAGTGTCCAATTTGTATAGCGAGAACGTGACGTATATATCTTTTAGTTGAAACTTACTGAAATTCTATACTCCATCGAGTGGAGTTGGTAATAAGTGAGTGCTTCTAAGTGGGTCCAGAAAATACGTCAACTTTTTTTTGGTTATTTGTTTAAATTTTAATATAGAAAAGCGAATTTACAAAAATTGTTAAAAATAAGTAAATAAAGAAATAAATAAAGAAAATTCTCTTACTGGTAAAAATAATGAAATTTTATAATAAAGCGATAGTAATAAAAATAGTGATAAAAGTAGCAAAAAATAATAATTAATACATACCTAGTATTTATTTCAAATTCTATATACCAACAATTAAAGTGCATATCGTACATAATTATATATCATTGTATTACACTTACATGTATAATTATATACTATTTTTGTTTAGCTACTTTTTTTTCGTAACATTTTTCACCATAATCTGGGGGATTTTTATTTACCGCAATTGTTGGGATAATTTTGAAACGCTAAAGCATTTGTTCAAAATCGGAATAATTTCTGATGCATTTGAATCCTCGTTTCTCCGTAACATCGGTCGTAAATATATTCTCAATCCTCTGTAATTTGGACAAAAAAAAAATCGGAAATGTTATTTCAATAAATATTAAGTTCCCCGGGGAGTGAAACATCCCCTACGGTCTGTAAACCCTATACATTTCCCCTCACTGGTAATGAATATTCAAGGAAGAAAAATCGTAACTTGTGAAATTCATGATTTTGTAGCGAGGAACTGGTTTTCGCTCAATTTGAACATTGGCTTCCCTTTTTAGGACCAGCCAAATTGAAGGTTTTGTAAAATAGGTACTTGAAGCCATAAATACCCACTGGGAAAAAGATTTTCACGAAAACCATCGTATTCATAATATTTCTTGTATAATTTTACAAATCTGTACAAATTTACATATAATTTGCTTCAGTTTCCGAAATTTCAAAAATTGGAAGCTTTTTAAAATAAGAATTTATTGCGAAAATGAAATAAATAAAAATAGTTTTCAAAACACCATTGTTATGTTTCCATTTTAATACAGTATCATAAATTATTTATGATCATATAATATTGTTGTAAAATAAATTTAGAAACATGAGACTTTCTCTTTCCTGATTTCCAATACGGAAAAATTTATAAATATTTTTAATTGGTCAATAATTAACGACGATTACTTTCGAAGCGGTCGTACAAAATAATCGTCGTTAAATATGCACCAAGCTAATAGTATTTTGCATGAATTTTTAGACCAAATTTTATATAAACTGATTTGTGACATAAGTATTGGATACATTTTTAAAAAATCGGGAAGTCAATTTATAACAACAATAATGTTTAAAATCAATAACATTTTATACGAATAATATAATTTCACAATATAAGTATAGTTATTCAATAAATTATTGGATTTGGAGGAAATATCAAATCTTTTATCCCTAAAATCTTGGACCAAATTTTATAGACACATATTTGTAAGAAAAATATGTAATAAATCATGAAAAAAATTTAGGAACGCAATTTAACTTCTATTCACAAAATTATTGGAATTTTCGAGATATGAGATTTTCTGTGCCCTGAACTTGCTGTACATGTATGATCTATAAGAGAAACATTTGACAAATGATGCAATATTCGGGAATGGAATTAATCCAAGAACCTTTATTGGAGAAATCATTGGAATTTAGTTGACATAGCTGGCAGTACATATATACATCAGTTCTACAATTCTAGTTATGAGGTAACCACCGAGTCTGCAATCAGCGGGATTCGTGAACCACTATACACTCCCTTGGAAGGTGCTTCCACGATAGTATAGTAAAGATAGAGTCGACAACGTACGGGTTTGGTAATAGAAGTAGGACGTCGTCTTCCTATAAATCCCTGGCGGAACGTTCAGGCATGTGCCGAGTGGTCATCAGAGGGTAGTTAGGGGTGTGATCCAATCAGTGCCGACATCTCACCGCGCGACCTCTTTTATACCAAAAAGATAACTTTTAGTCTCCCATCCGACCTCAAAATCACTATAAAACTGTACACCTTAATTTAAAGGCTGTAAAACGATCCGTTCTCCATTTTCATTTGAACAAGAGTCCAATTTAATTAAAACTCATTGTCAGAGGGACGTATATGGTTTTTGCCCGTACGCGAAATTGATTTGTGTTGTATTTTATTTTTTATTGTGTTGTTTTTCTTATAAAATATTCTTTCTTTTGTGTAGTAAAAATTTATCCCAATATTTTTAAACTTTGTTACATTTAGTACACACAATTTGACTATATTTAAAATCGAGATTTTTAAAAAAATATATAAATGATTATTAAATGTATTTATTTCAACTGTACGAGTTTTCCCTATTTACTTAAATTTGGGAGGTTTTTTATGAAATATTTTTTAATTTTTGTATATTTTGTATATTTTTAATATTTATAATTCACTTCAATATTTTAAAAATTTCGTAAATGATATATGACTTTCATATAAATCCAAATTTATTTTCAATATAAAAATAGTTATCAGATATACTTATTCATTTGAACCACGGGAATTTTTCCTGTTCATTTAGATTCTGATGAATGGTATTATGGCAACGTAATCACGATACCATTCTTTCGTTTTTAATATTTTCCCGATGAATCGCCATCATCATGGCAAGGCATCATCAGGCTGAGAAGAAGGGTGGCGATGCTTAATAGCAGTTATAGAAATTAGTTGCAATTTTACTTGCAATTTTATTTGCAATTTTCTAAGTGTGATTAATTTCTAATTTGTAAAAATATTTCCAATTCACTTCGAAACTGGGAATTCAATGCAATTTCTAGAGATTGTCAGTTAGCTACAATTGTTCGAACTTTCAAATTAATCGTGATTTCTAAAAATCAGAAATGGGCTACAATTTTAGGAAATTCAGAATTCGTAACAATTTCCAGAAATTTCAAACCAATTACAAGTTTCAGAAAATGGAAATGTTCTATAATTTTTGAAAATTGAAAACTCGTCACAATTTCCAGATATTGCACACTAGTTACGATTTCCAGTAATTTTTAAATGGGCTACAAATATGTAGAACCTGGAAACTCGTTACAATTTCCAGAAATTGCTAATTAGTTACGATTTCCATTAATTGGAAATGGGTTACAATTTTTAGAAATTGCACACTCGTCATAATTTCCATAAATTGCAAACTAGATACAATTTCTAGTAATTACAAATCAATTGCAATTGGCGAAAAATAATTTTAGCCTAGAATTCTAATCGTGCGTGTATCGAATAGCAAATATACAGGGTGTCCCAGCTAACTTGACCACCTTGAATATTTCGTTTAGTGTTGGTAGATATATTCAATGTGGTCAAGTTAGCTGGGACACCCTATATATATCTACATATATATATTTATATATATATATATGTATATTAAATATATTTATTTCAACCACACGAATATTTCCCATTTATTTCGATCCTGATGAATAGTATTATGGCAAAGTAATCAAGATACCAGTCTTTCCTTTTAATATTTTCCCGATGAATCCATCATCATGGGGAGGCATCATCAGGCTGAGAAGGAGGGTGGCGACGATAATAGCAGTTATGGAAGGTTGGCTCTTGCTTCTCTCCTCGGTGAATTCCTCTTTCGAAGGCGTACCATGAGTTATGTCACGAGAAAGCACGAAGCTGAGAAAACGCTCGATGAATAACTTAAGCTACGTGTCTACATATACACTACCTTACTTTGAGACACATTTCCTCGTTTACTTTAATACGTCAAAGGGAGAGGAGCCTTGCACATTTTGAATCTAAATTTCCCTTTCCCTTTTCGTCATTCATTCATTTACATTTTGTATTGTCAGTACACCGTGAAGTGGATTATTTACGAATATATTACATCCACCCCCATAAAAATGAGAAATTACACATACGGATCCCTTTTTGCCATGTAAAAACTTTTACTGCAATTTCTCGTTACACTTTGTTACCCAAAAATGGGGCACGCAAGAGAAAGAAAACTCATTCAACCGAGTCCTAGTGAATCGTAAACGAGCAAGAAGTGACCTGGATTACGTTAAATGCCCTATAAGTCAGGTGCCAACCCCAAATAGGAGATGTTAGAAGTTCTTTTTCTCCTCAAATCTCCATGTGGTAAATTCCATTGTTTACTTTTTCAAAGTTTCTTACGTTTAACCCTTTGTTGCTCAACTTACTGTTAGTGGAAATTTCAAATAATTGTGTTTAGGGGTCTAGTTTTAATAAGTAAAAAAAAAGTATTTTTATTTTTCCTTGGTTTTTTATTTTTTGGCCAATATATCTATAAAAAATGTTTGTTGTTTCATAAACGTTTCAATCAATTGTTGCTGATCTTCTTCAGTATTTTTTAAAATATTGTAGATTCATGCTTCAATATGCTTATTTTGTTACATTTTTTGCGTCATTTTAAATTTAAATCTTTGTTGTCATTTCTTTAGATGAAAACAGCGATCAAAAATCAATCACGAATAAGTATCCAATAAATCAATGATATAAACTCCTTATTCCTAAAAAATTTCATAAGAAACGAAAGGAAAAAATCTCAAACAACATTTATATCATTGATTAATTTAAAGATCTGTTTTCATCTAAAGAAATGACAACAAGGATTTAAATTTAAAATGACGCAAAAAATGTAACAAAATGAGCATATTGAAACATCAATCTACAATATTTTAAAAAATACTGAAGCAGATCAGCAACAATTGATCGAAAAAACGTTTATGAAACAACAAAAAATTTGTTTATGTATATCGGCCGAAAAATAAAAAACCAAGGAAATATAAAAATATTATCATCATCAATTAATGTTATTGAATTATTATTTATTCAAACTTGGAAACAGGTAACGGTAAATGAGTTATGGATCCCCATATGAGTCCTATAATATGGATCGACTAACCATAAACAACACGCAAGACGTAACCAAGAAATGCCCATGACAAACCTTGAAATTTCCACTATTTTGCAGGATTCGAGGTTTGTTACAGAACTGTCGCATGAGGCTGTGAAGGATTAAAGTAAAGAAATCATATTTTTCCTATAATATTGTATACAAGGCTAATAAATGATTCAGAATATGTTTGACAAACTTATATGGAACGAAGTTGATCAAACAAGGGATGAGTTTACCCTTCATATCGAGTATACATATATTTACTTATTAGTGTACGTGAAGTGTATCTGTATTTATTGTTGGAATCGTTATATTAGTAGTACAAAGTAGAACAACTAATATTGAATGTGGACTAATTAGTGATCTAAAATCAGCAACCGGATGTGATGTAATGTTTCCATTTGGGTCGAGCAGTAAAATATTTATAAACTCACGATTTTCATTATTTCAGTATTTACAAGGCTTCAAGTATTATACGGAAACAGTGGGTTCCTATAACTTTTACGAATTCAGGATTATCGGTATAGTTTATATACATTTTCTTATAAAATATACATTTTCAGTAAACTTTTACGTGAAGAAATAAATGTTCATCAAAAGACAGGAACTAAAAATATATCCCTGAAATTTATTTTAATATGGAACGAAACTATTTAAATTATGATTTAAAAATGGTCCACCAAAATTCGACATATCTATTTTTACTATTGACTTTGACATATATACAGTTGGGTTTTTTTGTTAGAAAATTTTCTTCGAACTCATTATACGTTTTTTAATATGATTTATTATTTTTATTATAAATATTTTTCGTATAATCGCAGCATTAATACTGCTCTACATTAATTAATTGATTACATTTCTTATGAGATGTAAAAAAATGTATCAAAAAATATTATATATCAATATTTAGGGACTCAAATTATCTTCTCGAAATTTATTTTAACATAGAAGGGAGCTAAATCAATTTTGGGTAAAAAATAGTCCCCGAAAATTCGACGTATTTATATATTTCTGTCCCATACTTTATTTTGGTGTGCGTTTAATGCACTGGAAGTTTTTTAGAAGGTAATCTCGATTTTTTTTTATAGTACTGAATGGTTCCCAAAAAAATAAAATGGCCATTCGTAAAATGTCTACGGAATATTGGACTTTTTTAATATTAAACCGTAAAACAGAAGATAGATAGATAGATAGATAAAGTTGAAATACACGGTTCGTTTGGTACTAACGAGAGTTCTGGGGCTTGGTTTGGTTCATCGTGTTATCCCCTATCCCGTGAAATTACGAGCGATCGGTTTACTAACGAGACCACTTCTCTTGCAAAGATCATCGAAAACTTTGCATCTATCAAATGTTCTGCAATAATCCAAAAGGAAAGAGGAAAAATACTTTTCAGCCTACGCAGATAATACCACACGAGTGTGTGAATGCAAAATGAGCTGGAAGTTACAGGTACACACATTGGCGCCTTCAATTAACCAACGTTCTTTAAATGCTTCTTTCGTTGCTTAACCTTTTCCACTCCGAACGAATTGCTCGTTACGTGTAAAATGTCGCCATAAAGGCGAAATTAGAGTGCAAAGGGTTAAAAAAAGCTATGGAAATAATTGTGATTATACAAAAAAATGAAACCGTAGAGGATATTTTTTTTAAATGGTAAAAAAGAAATAATTGAGGTCCATTCACAATTTTTGAGAACCCGAATTTTTTTTAATAGTGGAAAACAATTTATTAAACTAATATTTAATTTTAACAACACTCAATAATTAAATTATAATTAAAATATTTTAAAGGAGAATATAAACAAATTGGACTTAAATTTTCCCTAACAAACCCGTAGAAGATATAATTTTAAAATGGTTAAAAAAAATGATTCAGGTCCATTTAATAATTTCAGGTCCAAATTAATAATTTAATTGTAATTGAAATATTTGAAGCGAGAGTCTAAAAAATATTGGACTTCAATTTCCCGTTGACAACAAAAAATATAGGTTTTTTTATCCCAACTGTCAATACTTTGCGGAATAGTCAAATTGAACTGTCACCGTGAGCATTTAGTAGCAATTAGAAAGGCAAAAAACTTCTGATAGACTGCTGGTATTTAAAAAGCTCCTGAAATATTTATCACCTTAGTTTATTCATACTTTATTTAATCCGATTACAAAGAAAACATAACAATCTTTTTTGTCCTAAGGTCTCTTGAAGGTTCTGTCTGAAAAAGTTCGTTCTCTCTTTCGGCTGACAATGAATGCTGACATGCTAAGAGCTTTTAAGGCTTTGATATACATTCCACATGCCCTTTTTTTACAACACCTTTCATAGATGCTTTCATGAAAAAGGCATTTTGTCGTTTTACGGTCTTTCATATTCTCTAAAGGGACATTCGAAACTCATATAAATGCTTTTTTTTTATAATCTTGAAAACTGCTATATATCGTCGATTTAACTTCATGTAGGTGTGCTTTTTATGGGACGCAGGCAAAAAGAGAACATGAAGTTGCAATATCGCCATCAATGCAGATGTTTTTCTTATGTAGGTGATATACATATACACATTACATAATTATATACAGGGTGAGTCACCACATTTTGCCACACATGTAGTCATTTTGCCATTACGCATAGCAAAATAATGGCAAAATGTGGTAACCCACCCTGTATATTAGGTGCGCGACTAAGTTCCCGCTGTTTGTCAATAGATAGCTCCACCAGTAAGTGCTGGTGGATTTTGACATGTCCAAAACGTTATAAACCAAGCTTAGACATATGGTAAACAAACCGCTTTGACACATTAGTGATTTTGTTTTTGCGTCGTAAACTTTTGGTTGTGTGAAAATGTCAGATTTTGTGCCAAATAATCAGCACTTTCTCAGCACTTTCTCAGCACAGAAAGAAGAAAAGACAGTAATTTCGATATTCACGACCGTCCGCGTGAAGGAAGGCCAAAAACCTTCGATGACGCTGAATTGGAGGCATTGCTTGACGAGGATTACGAAACCATCACTGGGGAACTGTATCGAAGTCAGTTGATGCGATTGAGCCGAGCACTGCGCGAAAAACGGCCACAATACGAGCAGAGGCACCACGAAGTGATTCTACAGATTGACAACGCTCGTCCTCACGTTGCCAAACCTGTTAAAACAACTTGGAAACGCTCAAATGGGAAGTCCTACCCCACCCGCCATATTCCCCAGGTATTGCGCCATCCGATTATTACTTGTTCCGTTCGATGGCTCATGGTCTGGCTGATCAGCAGTTCCGCTAATATGAAGAGATCAAAAAATGGCTCGATTCGTGGATAGCCTCAAAATACGAACACTCTTACAGTCAGGGTATTCGAGCTCTGCCAGAAAGATGGGAAAAAGTTGACGCTAGCGATGGGCAATATTTTGAATAATTCATTTGTAACCATCTTTTCACAATAAAGTTGCATTTTCACCACAAAAACAGCGAGAACTTAGTTGCGCATCTAATATATATAATCGTAGCAATAATTGCAAAACTGATATAATTGAGAAAATTGGAATTATCAGGTTGGTGTGATTGCTTTGCATGATTACTCTGAAAATAATCGTCATTAATTATGCACCAACATAAGAAATATCGACTAGATAAAAGGACTGGCAAAAAAAATTACATTTATGAGAAAATAAGAAGATTACACATAAGAAACTAAATCGTTATATGTAAATCTGTTTCTTTTTGTTAACGCTATTGTTTATCTTTTCGATAAATTCACGTTTTTACCAAATTTTGAATAAATTCTATATGAGGTGTAAAAATTTAAATTATTAGAAATACTTATTTTTACAACTGTAACTATTCCTTCCTATGGTAAACTGTTTCAGTCAAATTTGTTATATTCTTAAAATTATATAATCATAATTACAAAAATAATTACTAAAATAATACAATTGATAGCTTTGGAATTATTAGCTTGGTGTATAATTGAAGATTACTTTGCATGATTACTCTGAAAATAATCGTCGTTAAATTATGCACCAACAATAATAAATATTGACTAGATAAAATGACTGGCAAACGAAAAAACGTATATTCTTATATAATAAGAAGATTACGCATAAAAAATTCAGTTATTATAATATTTGTTTCTTTTTATTACCGCTATAATTTATTTATTATACAAAAATTTCATATATAATAATTATCAATAATACAATTAAAATATTATTTATTTCCATGGTAAATTGTTCCAGCCAAATTTGTTATATTTATAAAATCCGTCATAGCAGATAAAATTGGTTTTTTTTTCGTTGAATTTGAAAATCTCGGGGGTAAATACAGAATTACAAGAGTCACGCGATTTAAAGTGGCTACGAAATAAATTTCCAAAATGAACACCGGTAAGTAAAGTTAAAGAACTAAAGTATAAACACAACTAAACTACATATAGCTACACTTAGTACACCGAAGTTAGGAGTAGAGAAATATAATCGGCGACGAGTACTTTAGTTACATGTACATAAAGTGTTCTTGTTGCTTCGCGTACGGGAATGAGTAAACAAGTTGCGATAGAGTTCTATCGTGATGAAAGCAGTTACACAGAGTCATAAAGTTAACGTGGTTATTTTTGTGCGACATTTCGTACTAATTATTTCAGGGAATGTATTTAATTTTAATTACTGACTAATTCATACCGAGTCAAAAGGTTGCAGACAATAGTTGACTTAATTTCCGTCGGTTATTTCTCATTCCACTTTTTAATTGGACCTTCTTTTAATGAGGACTTTCGAACTACGTACGTACCTAGCATTTCACGTGATGTGGAATTATAGTAATTCCTGTTGCATCCTCGTGGAGCCTATGACATTTCGTTGCACTAATTGTTCCAAAAATAAAAAGAATAAATATTTTTGTTACATTTTTTCCGCAGTTTTTTGCTTTAATAGTACACTTTTATGAGGAAGTGTAAGCTTATACAACACATTTTCCAATAAATTTTGGTGTTTCCACTTTTTCCCTAAAAATATAACAAATTTTGTTCAGACGATTACGTAGGAAAAATTGAACATCTACGCATTTTCATTTTTACTAATTACTATAATTACCTTTCTAAATAATCACAGAGATTTTTTGTTAAATAAATCTCTTGAAAATATTTATACATTTCTTATATACAATTTACTACCTGATATTTATATTATTTATAATTTAATATAATTTATAGCATTCACACTCCCCAAAATTGATTTTTTATTTAAATTATTTTATAATTTATATAACATATATTATGTTATAATTTATATTTTTATTTAGTCCCGAGAGATTTCAATAAATAACTTTGAAATAAATAAATATATATCATATATTTGTATCATTAGATTTATTATTAATACGGTAAATGGGTAAGAAATCGTGGGAAAATAAATTTAAAAAAAAACAATTACTTACCAGGATAAACAGTTTGTTGACTTTCACGTTAGTAAATAACATCGCATTGTTTAAACAACCACCTAGTGTTTTACTTTTAGGTATTATTTAATTCCCGTATAAACATAATTTTTTTTTCTCGTACCGTGTGTGCCATGAATGTGTGCTTTAATGTTGCATCGTGATTTTGAGGTCTAGGATGTATTTACATTGACAGTGGAAACATTCATACACAGCGACAGCGTATTCTGTCTGTTACGTTTGCTGTATAAACGATCATGAATTTCTAATTATCCTTGATAGCTATAGAAATCAACTCTGTACTATACATATTGACAATGCAAAAGCAAGCCAATAACATCATGAATACTGATCAAACAAATTTCGAAGCGTATCCTATGATCTAGAGGAATCCTTTGCCCTGTTTAACGTGTCAATTTATTTATTTATTTATTTTTACCTCCTTTGGCGAAACTGAAACTTTCACTTCGGTGCATTCAGTGCGTCCCCATTTTTATCAATAAATTTAACATTAATCCCGGGGTAGAATTTGCCGCGAAATTTTTTTGCAATATCAATTTTCTTCTTTTTTATGAACAAATGGAAGGAAGTAGAAACTTCTTCCATTTGTTTACTGATTCTTTTTAACGGGCCGATAGAAGTTAGAGGGGTAGCTTTGCAAAGGGGAGGAAAGAAAGGAATGGGGTTGGCTTACTGTATGTGACCAAGTAAGTATGTGTGTTCTTCCACCATGTTCCGCTTTTTTTTAACCCTTGGAAAAGTGCAAGATGGCTGACCAAACAAAGAGCTGAGAATGACGTTGTTTACGAGTTCCGATTGTTTTAAAAAGGGCGGAGGAGCCGAGCATCCCTGGAAGCCGTCTCAAGATTCCCGAAGAGAGACGTAAAAAGGGTGAAAGTTCACAGTTCCAGGAAAGAAAGAACGCTAATTTTCAAAAGGATCGGAACTTTGCTTTATCCTTTTTTTCTGTGAAAATTAAATAAAAGGAGGGTGTCGGTTGATTAATTAATTACGGGTTTCTTAGGTGATTTGTGAAAATTAATTGGGTGACGGTGTATTATTGTACAATTGTATGCAATGTTTGTTATGTGGATGTTATATATTTTATATGTACATTTTGGAATTATTTAAATTTACCAATTACAATTACCAGTACATTAATATTATAATATTAATATATAATTACTTTCCGGTCGTTTATTAGAGCTTTTTCTTAATTACAATGGTTGTAAAAATTCGAGTTTCAGATGCTTTTGTTTCAAAAATATAAATAAAGCATAATTATTTAACTACTTGTCTTTGAAACTAAATAAAATTAATCGACGAAAATAAATTTGTATGATAGTAGACCATAAACTGAATAAATTCGAATGGAACAAAATTAATAATCTGTACTAATATATTATAATTTATAAAATTAATATTTGTAATTCGTATTAATATTATGATATTAATATATTAATTATTGTAATTAGTAAATTATTAATAATTTTATAATATACATGCCTATAAAATAAATAACATATGTGTTCCTATGTCACATGTTGCAAGCATTAATTGTATGACAGTCTATTGCATAACAGTTGACTGTCATACAATTAATTTTTATTAATCACTTAACCCACCCGTAATTAATTAAACAAATAAAATCCAACTTTTGTTTAAGTTTCGATTCTCTAACTAATATATTAATATTTTGACATTAACATATATTAGGTTGGGGAAAAAGAAATCCATTATTTTTTCTACAGCCATCTACTGAAAAATAATGGATTTCTTTTTCCCCAGCCTAATATATTATATACATTAATATTATAATATAATATAATACATAGTTACAGTAATTAATATTTCAGTGGAATAAAAACTTGTTTTCACTTCATGCAAAATTGATGAAGTGTGGCTCAATATAATGAAACGTCAAGAGTGTCACTTAAAAGTGTGTTTATATTTTAACGATTTCTTTGAGCGATATACGTTTTGTAGTAGAGGTATGTACACTTATGTATGTACATAGGAGCCATTAATAAAACGATTCGTCTCGCAGTTGAGAAGTGTCATGAACACAGTTTGTGCCCACCGCTTTCACCCTCGACAGTTACCGTCAGTTTGTGACTGCCACGGTCCATTAATTTCATATTATTTACATCATTCTCTTCTACAGACATTTTCTTTTTGTTGTACAGTATTTTAATTTTAAGTTTATTAAATTACGCATTTATTTAAAATTTCTGTCACCTCCATGTCTTTGGCCTAACTTAACATTTCAATTAATTATCACTATATTTATTATTACATAAAATTCTGGAGGTGCTTTGTAATTCAATGAAATATTTTTTATTGATTATATTTTAATATCGATTATTATAAGTAGTATTGACACCAAATAAAAAATATCTTGAGAAACTATTGAAAATGTTAATCTACTACAAGAATTTTTTTCAGTAAAGTATAATTGTGTATAATTAATTGAGTATATGTATGTTAGGAGTGTGAATTAATCTTTACAGACTTTTTTAATTATCTAGTAAACCTATTAAAAGTAAAAATAATTTATTTCTTTTTAGGGTCTTATTGTGTGAGAGTTGGACTATTTAGTAGGCTATGTGATTTGCGTAGCGAGCTCACAGGACTTGTTGGAATAGTGCGTTTAAAAATGGCAACCGATACGTTACTTATACGTCACTGTATTCTGTATGAACTCCAACAAGGAAAAAATGCCGCTAAAGCACATAAATCAATTTGTTCGATTCTTGGAGATAGTATTGTATCTTACGAAACGTGTAATTACTGGTTTAAACGTTTTGGGGGGGGGGGGGGGGGAGTCTGGTGTAACAGGTCTAAAAAATCGATTTTTTTTTGTTTAAAAATCTTCTTAAACATGTGAAGCATGCTTTTGTAAAGTTATAGCATCAAATTCAATCTTGAAATATAGTTAGGAGCGGTGAGGGCGCCAAGTAGGTGCACCTAAACACGGACTAGCCGAAAACTTTAAAAGCTTTTTTCTCAAAACCAAGTTTTCCAAATTGGCGGGACGCATAGCTCATTGAATTTTTATCCGATTCACTTGATTCAACGTTTAAATTGAAGATAATTAAATTTATATGCTAATGAACCTCGACTTTTCGTGAATTATTATTATAGCATAAAGTTATTGCAAAATAACAGCGGACATGTATCGTTCATTTTCATGTTTTCTTCCGCCATTTTTGCAATTAACAAATTTTTTTTCAAACTGAGGTTCATCCGCATTTTATATACCTACTAAAGAAAAATTTTTCCTCATTTTACGTTTCCGATATTTTCTCAGGTTTCCAGGTATCCCGCCGTTTTGACCGAATCCTTCCCTTGCCACTACTATATCTATATATGTATATATTCAAATTAAATCTGCAATGGAAAATTTTCTTCACTGAACTTCCCTTTATATGTAAAAAAAGTTTCAATAAAAAAATTATATTATATCTTAAAATTATATGCATTGGAAAAATACCTTAGTTACACCAGACTCCCCCCTTAAAGAAGTTGATTCTGATCTCAATGACCGTGAACGATCTGGACAGCCACAAAAATTTCGCGACGATGATTTGGAAGCTTTACTCCGGGAAAATTCTGCTCAAACACAAGCGGAACTGGCATCTCAGTTGGGAGTTGATCGGACAACTATTGCCAAAAGATTGCATGCACTAGGGAAAAAATCGGTAAAAAAATCTGTAAAGATTAATTCACACTCCTAATATAATTTATAAAACGAATACAAAAGTTAATAGTTCTTTTATTGTTAAATAAAAGGAATGAAATACAGGTAAGAATAAATTAAAAATACAGATTTTAATCTCGTAAGACGAGATTCGCAGCTCTAATCCTTTTGACTCTCAAGGGAGGTAAACGATCATAAGAATTAATGGGATTGGGGGAAGAGGGGTTGGTAGCGATTAAGCGTTGCATAAGAATGCACCACCCTTGTATAATAATCCTAGACGATGCTTCATCGCAGCAATAAACGTCTCGTGGTGTGTTCAAGGATGGTAAAGTGAAATTGCCACCCCCATCGGGTACCTATACTGCTCGCACGATGAAAGTCATGTCGTGAGAACATGCAAAAGCCTTCGTAAATAGGCGAAGCTTTTCTGCGAAGAAAGGCTCTTTGAAGCCACTTATTATTAAAATTGATTAGCATTTGAAATTAATTCGATGAGCTATTTCATTATCGTTTGCCTTCTTGTTGCAAGTATGTAGGCTCTTTCCTTCCCCGCTTCTTTAAATGATTTATTTATATTTTTGTAGCTAAAGTATCTGAAAATTGGAGTTTCTTAATTATTATAATTTAAAAAAGCTCCAATAAATAAATAAACCCACCAGAAAGTGAATAAAGATTATTAGGATTAATTTAATTTGATTCAATTATATTCATTTTGTTTTCTATTTCAATACAAATTTAATTTCGACAGTTAATTACATTTAGTTTCAGGAAAAGGTGGTTGAATAATTATGCTTTCTTTATATTTTTCGAACAAAAATATTCGGAATTCCAATTTTCTTAGTTTAAGAAAAAACTCCAATAGAAAAATAAATCAACCGGAAAGTGAATAAAAATAATTAAGAGTAATTTTCTTCAATTTGGTTTTATCTAGTCCACTTTCTCTTTTAATACAAATTTAATTTTGTCAATGAGTTTTATTTGATTTTAGAGACAAGTGGATAAAGAATTATGCTTTATTTCTATTTTTCTAACAAAAGTAATCGAAACTCGAATTTTCTTAATTATTAGAAATAAGAAAAAGCTCCAATAAACGAATAAACCAAGCGGAAAGTGAATAAATGTAATTAAGAACAATTTTATTTCATTAGGGTTTATTCAATCCATTTCCTATTTTAATACAAATTTAACTTTGTCAATTTTATTTGATTTTAGGGACATGTGGATAAACAATTATGCTTTATCTATACTTTTCTAATAAAAATAAAAATATCTGAAACTCGAAATTCCTTAACTATTATAATTAAGAAAAAGCTCTAATGAACAAAAAAAAAGTAAACCGCAATTCAATTTTATTTTACTCAATTGATTTTCAGATTTAATTCAGTTTTAATTCTCGTCATATAATTTTATTGAAAACGAACAAGTGGATAAATAATTATGCGCTTTAATATTATAAAACGACACGATATCATTCGACCGAGTTTGTCGGAGGCACCGGGCCACTGTCTCTAAATATTTAGTACTCTAGAGGAACACTAAATGCAAAACATTCACGTTAATGCCGAGGTCTTAGTTATCATGAATTGCACATGCATGAAGCAAATATATCGCAGCTGCAAGCAAATACACAGCTAGCCTGTGTTTCCCATTGGTCCCATGACGGTTTACAAAGAGTTCTGAAGGAGCTCGGTCAGGACTTGAACTGAGAATCCGCTACGTGAAAGCCGAGGGTTGAAGCTTCTCAGTCGCATAGATTCTTCAGCTGAAAATCTATATTTACTTGTTTGCAAATTTGTCAAGCACTTGCAGGGACTCCCGAACGGAATGGTTTGATGCAGACGTATCCGGATTCGTGAAAAATTAAGTTTATGAAGAGTTGTTCAGGATAAACAGTTGCAATATGTTATTATTTTACATCATAATATTAATTATTCCTTGCAAATTTTTTTATTTATTTCACGAAGTTGATATTTGCTAATTATAAATTTAGTCATATCTACCACAGTAAACAAAATTTTTTTTAAATTAAAAAAAATTTTTTTTTCATTTTCTGAAAGCTGCATTTGTTAAGAATACTCTCACCAAATTTTGTAAAGAAATTCGTAAAGTTGGCGGAGATACAGGTATAAAATTTAGTTTCTATGTCGTATTATTATCCTTTCTCAGCAAAACTTTGAACGCGTTTTTCTCGAAACTATGTTTTTCAACCTCGCTGACAGCAAATTTAAAAAACTAGTCATCCGATTTGCATGTACAAAGTCTTAAAATGTCCGAAAACCCAGTCTCTATGACCACACGTGGCATTTTTTTAAAAGGGCCCCCTTCTATTTTTTTTTCCAAAAACGATGAAAGTTTTCTGTGATAAAATTCGCTGGTCCGCCATTTTTTTTAGATATGGAAATTTCGCCACGTGGCGCTATAAATCTATATGCCTAGTTTATAAAGATATCTTTTTTTTCCGATGAACCGTATGGCTTAATTGCTGTCAACCACCAAGCAGCACCTTCGTCGGAGGATCCTTTTGGAAGCGGCGTACACCGCAAACTATTCGTCACATTGGGACACAAAAATTGGTGTAGAGTCCTATTTATATATATACTCGTATATTACATAGAAGTATTAATAGAAAAAAACATCGTTTGCTCGAAAAATATTATTAAAAATATCCCCCTTTTCATTTTGATTTACATTAAACAACAGAAAATTATCCATTAAATTATCATAAATTTATTCACGGAGGAAGTTTCATTTATTAAAATAAATTTTAAGAGAAATAGTAATATTCTGTCATGTTTCACAAAATCGTTAATTACTTACTATACATTTAGTCAAATACAGGATACAAATAAAAATATATTGAGGAACAACCCCCCTTTTGTTTCTAATTTTAACTAAATAATAAAAAATGATCCGTTAAATTAACATAATTTTTCTGCGGAGAATTTCTTTTATCAAAATAAGTTTTAGAAGAAAAAAACAAAAATATTTTATTACTTTCCACAAAATTTTTAATTAATAATTACAAATTTGATTGATTCAGGATACAAATAAAATAATAAAGAATAAATGTTAAATGAAAAAATAATGATTAAGTAGAAACGACTTTGCCTATTTTTTCCGTAAATTGAACCAATGCTCGCAGGAATAGGAATCGTCCCCATAAATCCTACCTGTTACGGGCAATCACAATAAAACTTTGAGACAGATAAAATGTAAATGAGGAAACCAGTGGAATCGTACTTGATCGGATAACGGCAGAAACGTGGATACGTTGCATTATTACGAGTCTGTATCGAGGCAGAAATGAAGAAATTTCAATTATTCCAAAATTTTAGTAACTACAGAAAAAACGAGTTCAAGTTCGAAAGTGCTCGAAAGATTTTGAAAATCGAATAAGAAAGAGGGATTATAAAATACTTCGGTAGAAGACAATAACAACTTTAGCGCGGAGCTGGAAGAAGATCGGGCTAAAGTCAGAAAAGAGTTTGATTAAATCTGCAGAAAAGGGTATTAGGGCTGGCAGGGGAAGAGATTAGACACCCCCGGATAAGAAACGTGATTCTGGGTGTGATCGAAGGAAGAAAAGAATACATATATAGGTATACAAAACGTAAACCCTGGAAGGCTCGAATTCGAAAACTATCGAATCGAACGCAGCAACGCTATGTCAATCGAAAATGCTGAGAAAATCCACGAATGGAAGGAAAATCAAATCCGGGCTGGAATTTCATTAAAAAAAAGAGGTAAACGTAGAAACGGATGAAGCCGCAATAAAATCGTTAAAGAATAATTCCGCTCCAGGGATGGATCAGAGTCGAATGGGAATTTTTTTAACTATAAATAATAATTTCGTTCGAATGAAATTCCTGTGCAATTCCAAAAGTATCGCGACGAACGCTGACGCATCGAAAACGGGTACCGTCCATTGCGTAATTTCGTAAGTGCACGTTCGAATGATCGCGCGGCTAAGAACGTAAGCGTTATTTGAATACCTTCGCATGAGCGGATAAAGGACCCACGTCCCGTGGAGAAAACAGTGCGTTCAGTCTTTCTGTTTCTTATCATGCCTGTACCCGAACACACCAACATCTCAATGGTGTATTCTTGTGAGAATCCATCCACAGCTTAGTAGGGTGGTTGGTTGGGTGGTTGGTAGCTAGGTCCGCTTGGGTTGCTTGGCAGACTCTAAGGGGTTGTAAAGACGCCCGTTGCTCACTCGCGAGTGTAAAAGGATAGTAGAGGATGAACGGAAGAAGGAAGTGAAAGAGGAGAAGAGAGAGAGAGAGAGGGAATGGGAATGGGGAGGAAACTGGGAAAGAGGGATGATGCTTGGATGCTATATAATATTCATGCCACGATATTGCATCTTGAGTGGTACCATTAGAGCGAAGCGTCAGCCAACGTGGTCTGATAGTGGTTTGTTATTCCACTGTGTTCATACATGTAACATAACACACCCCGTCTATGAGGGGTATAACTGCAGGAAAGCCTATTAAAAAGAATCTAGACTCGGAAAGTTAACATCTTTCTTTTAATACATCAACGAATCTCTTCATCTCCTCCTTTCGCTGCTTTCACGCGGCTGTTAACTCCTTTCCCTTCTTTTCCCGAGCCATTATTCTCTCTATTAATATTCGTCTATGTACATACGCTCTTCCAGAAGAGGGCATTCTTGCGAAATTATTGTTTGTCTTATGCAACGAAGATTGTAATTAAGCAGCCCTTGAGTTTTACCCTCCCCCGGCCTCCTTCCGGCGGCGAGGGGATGATTTTTCCAAAAGTCAAACAGCATCCGTCCAACGAATTGGCCATTTGCCATTATTGTCGCCGACAGCGAATTCCTTTTACAGTGATAACACGCGAAAAGGGGGGCAGGTAATAACTAACCGAAGATAAAAATCAATATAAAGCTTGTACATTGCCGTAAATAAATATGAATATTGTGTATTGTTGAAACTCGGAAAACAGGCTCCGAAGCGATGGACGGAGGCTCCAGCGTCCAGCATAAATTTATGACGACCCACAATGCTCTCTAATTTTATACATCCACGAATATGCATGCGGCTATATATCTCTCGACGTTCCTGTTTACAATATTTGCGCTCTTAGTTGTCCCGTCTTTTGTTTGTTTCATATATCACGCGATATTTTTCTTGCAGCGATACTAATTAAAAGCCATTCGGGTATTTCGCGTGGTAACAACATTTTAATTAAAGTGAAAATTACAATTCGTCGCGACGACCCGCCATTCTTTGCGATAGCGTGTTTTTGAGAGAGCTTATCGGGATTTTTTTTTAATAGGAGTGATCAAAATTGTTTCTGATAATATTATGAATATTGGCGATAAGAAAATGCAACTGGAAAAATTTATGTACCGGGACAGAAGATTAGTAATAACAATGTTGACAGATTTGCAATTTTTTAAATTAACAAGCAATTGAAAGCTAACATGTTCCCCAAAGATTTCGGAGACATTTGTCTATAATTATTATAGATGAATATTAAGGGAAGACTAAACTGAAAAATGAAAATTCGCTGCTGTTGTCTTTAAACCTTTTTTTTATGGTTCCCTAGGAGTAAAATGAGGTTTTTAAGAGATTCCACCTAGTGACAGCCCCCAAAACAAAGATTTATAGCCTACAACCTAAATTTTATACGTAAAACAGGTGTCAGAGAGAATAAGCCCGTGCGCAAAGTGAGAAGGTATATATGACTGCTGGACATCTAAAATAATTAAAAAGGCCCTAAAAAATAATAACTCCAGATTAGAATTTCAATTTATACCTTATTTCAAGAAAAAAAAATTTTTCTTATATTTACTTGTCAAAAACCTCAAAATTTTCCTATTTTTTAGTTAAAAGGTCTCTGTAACTTTTGAAAACTAACATTAATCAAAAACCCAGTCTGGAATAATTAAAGCCTAATGTTTTCACAACAAGAAAAATATATGGTCATGGCAGTTAAAATTAATTTGTTGCGCAGGGAGAATCTCAAAATCAGAAAAAAGTACTACGACAAAATTGCATTTTTGCGCAAATACGGCCTCCCCCCAAGATCTAAAATTTAGAGAGCGCATTTAGAGAGCGCCGGTGGCAAAACGGTCTCATATATTAGTAAATGGATGTCCAAGGAATGTAAAAATGCAAAAAACTCAAATTTTGAAATTTCGTCGAAAATCGCGATTTTTTCAGATTAGTCTTTCCTTAAATCTATTTTATTTTTCTTCTTTTGGTTGTAAGCGACTATATATAAATTATAGGTTTACGTAACGTTTCGGCTCGATATTCAGAGCCTTCTTCAGACGATAAAACAACCTAAAATTTTATATAAGAGAATTTTTGTTAATAGAGAACTTTTTTTTCCTGTATAATTGTGTTAACAAACAGATATTAACTAATAATTAGGAACAAACCTCCGAATATATGGAGATAGTTAGATTGGTTTACGATCCCTGACAATAAATTGTTAGATTAATTGCTAAAATCAAAATCCAGTATTAGATGAGGAAACTAACCTCAAGTTAAAAATGTATATGTAATCTATAAATTTGTTATTTTTTATATACATTTAATTAATGTCATAAATACCTCCGATGAGTATTGTAAGTATTCGTAAGTAAAATAATTAATATAATAATATAAAATGGGCGTGTTTGTTGAAAAAAAAACTGATACATGTTTTTTCTAATTTTAATTAACATCAGTATATTTTTTATGCAACATGCTTATGTAAAATTGATTAAATAAAGAGGATATTAAATTTCACAAAAAAAGAATCATGAATTTTTGTCATGATTGAAAATAAAAAAATATCGGTGCAATAAATATAACAAAATAAATGGTATTATATTTGATAGAGGTAATTGTTACATTCATTTGAGACAAATATTTCTTGGAACTTCGAAAATATTGTAAATCATTCCGAAAATATGGGAAGGGAAATTCTATTTGAAAGCTTAATAAAAAATTATTTTTAACATTTATTACATTTAAAGCAATTAGATACAGTTGTAATTAAAAACAGTAATTAAAAATAATTGATATACAGTAGAATCTCCGTACAAGATACCACAAGGGACCGGAGGGGAATATGATTCCGAAAATTACCGTTCCTCCACTCAGCGACTTGCTACACCGGAGAGAAATAGAACTCACGAGCTTCGTATAAGTTACCATGCAAAATAGTTTGAAGTTAAACCGATAATGTAGGTTGCTTTGTATTCCATATCCTTTTCCTTCTTTTTTTGTCACGCGACTAGAAGTCCGCAAACGAGGAGTTCTCGCAGTGTTGACAAGGAAGAAAGAGAGAAGAAAAGTTATTTTTGCCGTTTGTGCAATTATCTCACGTAAGTAAATCAATTTTAAACATACTTAGTCCAGTACGTCACGGAAACGCCACTTCCCCGACAAAAAACTACGTTTACGAGTCATTGAAAATTCACTATGAATTTTAAACAAAAAACAATTAAAATGTGATCTTAAATAATTAATAATTTATGATAATAAATTTTAAAAATCTTTATGTGTAAATAATTCTCTTTTTTCTCATTTATTTCTGTGGTATCTTGTACGGAGCACGCAACTCCAAACATTCAGAGGCGAAGAGGCATTGGGAGTGGGGGAAGTGGAATAGCGAAAGGGAACCCGTGGTATCTTGTACGAAGGCATTCGAAGGTATCTTGTACGAAGATTCTACTGTATATTCTTTCTAAGGTCGATTAACGTTTGTATATTTTTTTACAGAATACATTAACGCAAAATGAGTAATAAAAGAAAGCGTATCGCAAATATATAAAAAATACGATATTAATTATTACGTGATAAGAATCACGATTTTTTGTCAAGACTGGCAAGAAAAAAATATCGTGGCACATTAAATTTTGCACCAGAGGTGTTTTTTTAGGGGGATTAAATATATCAAAATAAGTCGCATTATATTAAATAAAGGTAATTCTCACATTTATTTCAAACAAACATTTCTCGGATCTTCGGAAATTTTTCAATTCATCCTGAAAATATGACACGGGAAGTTCTGCTTGAAAACTTAATAAAAAATTATTTTTAACGTTCGTTACATTTAAAGTTCACTTACTATTTTACTTCATTGTCTGTAGGGTTCCAAATTTATAGCTTGCGAAGAAAAAGTCGTAAAAACTTTTACTTCGGTCCGCGTTAAACTTTCAAGTTTCTACTTCCTATCCTGTGAATTTCAAGTTTCCATAAAATTGTTTCCTAACGTTATGTATTTTAATAGAAAGAAAAGTTTCTCACGAGAATCAATAAATTCCTACTTCGCAATTTTCAAGACCGGCTTTGAAGAATATTTACCCAGAAAAAATACCTTTTTTCCATTCACTTTCCCATACAATTGTAGTTTTGCAACTGGACGAAAATATTTTCCTCTTTTTTTTCGAACTTCTGCGTTCATGTTTAATACCACAGTTTCGAAATTCTTGGAGGAAAAAATGATTCCGTGGA
Organism: Gasteruption jaculator; assembly: GCA_949825005.1. Classification (NCBI taxonomy): domain Eukaryota; kingdom Metazoa; phylum Arthropoda; class Insecta; order Hymenoptera; family Gasteruptiidae; genus Gasteruption; species Gasteruption jaculator. Next base: position 3,594,437 of record OX463767.1, read on the forward strand.
AATAGGAAAATAGCAACTCCCAGACTACGTGCCTGTACCTTATAATTATATGAAGCATATACATGTCGTCGTCTCAAAGCCATCTGCCCTACGCGCTAAAAGTTACAAACGAAACTTTACTATAACTGTGTGATAGTTTCTCCTGCATAGAAGTTAACTACGTTACTCAAAGTACCATGAATTACAGCTAAAGTGGCTAATGTTATAACGCTCCGTTAATTAACTTCGATTTCACATAATTATTACGGAATGAAATTACGCGAATACAGAAAATAGTTGGAGCATCATACGAGTTGACGCTAAATTCTGACACTCTGTCAATTCGTCTCATTCTAAAACCTGATACAAGTTTTTCAAACTTATGAAAAAATTGGTTTCTATCCTAAAACTTATTTTAATCCGAGGGATTTCTAAGGTAAAAAAATTACGATAATTATTTAAAGAAGAATGTTGTATCATTTAATTTATTAGGAGTGTGAATTAATCTTTACAGACTTTTTTACAGATTTTTTCCCCAGTGCATGCAATCTTTTGGCAATAGTTGTCCGATCAACTCCCGATTGAGATGCCAGTTCCGCTTGTTTTTGAGCAGAATTTTCCCGGAGTAAAGCTTCCAAATCATCGTCACGAAATTTTTGTGACTGCCCAGGACGTTCACGGTCATTGGGATCAAAATCACCTTCTTTAAAACGTTTAAACCAGTAATTACACGTTTCGTAAGACACAATACTATCTCCAAGAATCGAACAAATTGATTTATGTGCTTTAGCGGCATTTTTTCCTTGTTGGAATTCATACAGAATACAGTGACGTATAAGTAACGTATCGGTTGCCATTTTTAAACGCACTATTCCAACAACTCCTGTGGGCTCGCTAGGCAAATCACACAGCCTACTAAATAGTCCAACTCTCACACTATAAAACCCTAAAAAGACTTTGAATTATTTTTACTTTTAATAGGTTTACTAGATAATTAAAAAAATCTGTAAAGATTAATTCACACTCCTAATAAATTAAAAAGAAAGGAGGTAGTTTTCTAATAAAAGGAAATAATTTAATATAATTAATATTGTGAAGAAATTATATCAATTATTAACTTTGACATGAAAAATTATTTGATTTTTATTACATCTTGTTTTTTAATAAAGAAATTTAATTTAGTTATTCGTTATAAACTATTATACAGGGTGTCCCAGCTAACTTGACCACCTTGAATATCTCGTTTAGTGTTGGTAGATATATTCAAGGTGGTCACGTTAGCTGGGACACCCTATATATTATAGGTTATATAAAAATAAATAATACAATGCGTAATAAACTAAATGTAATAGCTAAAAATGTTATTCATAAAAATATGAAACGCAATAAATATTTGTAATTCATGCGAAAAATGTCAAAAATTCATTTTACCGAAAATATTATATATTTATATTGGGTAGCGTTATTAGTTTTATTAAGTGAAAAAATATATTTCACTTGAATGCAATTTATCAAAAAAATTACTAAATTAATCCAAAATTACAAAATTACACTCTAGCAAAAGAACGTAATAAATCATTAATTGAAATTAATTCCACAGTAATGTGACACCAAATTTCACAATATTGTTAAGTAATAATTATAAACTGGGTCTAGTATTAAAATAAAGTTATATTAAAGCACTACACTTCTTCTTTCCAATTTAATTTAAATAATAGAAAATTATTCCTTAAGTCGTCATAAATTTTCGCTTCAGGAGATCCTTGGATTAAAATAAGTTTCAAGAGAGAGAACCAGATTTTGTGATAAATTTGAAAATCTTGACTCAAGCAAAAGAATTTAATAAAATATTACAAATTAACATTTCCCCGTCCTGCGAGAATATTCCCGTTGTTGTTCTTGTTGTTATTATTATTATTATTATTATAAAGAAGAGTCATACTAAAGGGAAGTAAAACTTTTCTTCCGAGATATCTTTTTTTTTCGCAGCTGCACCATCCAGTTTTAAGACCTTAGTAGCTACTTTTAGCTAAATGGTAGAATTGCCTTGGATTTTAAAGTCTAAGGAAAGAGACTAGAGGTAATAAAAGTGAAGGAGAATTGTGCAAAAAGAAATGAGGAAAAGAGAAGGGAAAAACGCAAAAGAAAGAAAAGTTATAGTATATTTCTCGATGAACCTCCTGTAGATTACCCTTCACGTGCAGTAAGCGTGAAAGAGACTCATCGATTTTACAACCCTCTTTTCATGAAGACATGGCGATCTCTGTCTCTTTTATCCTTATTTTTTTCTTCCTTTTTTTACTTATCCCTTTTTTTCGAATCCTTCCTTTTTCCTAGTCGTGGATTTTCTCTCTTTTCAATACACGCTCCGTAACTGCATATGTGCTATGTACCAAGTTTCCTCCGAACGGCGCTTAATGAGGCGAAAACAGACGCCTGCAAATATCTGACACACCAACGATACGATACGATGATGTTTACAATATACTATATATATAAATATATATAAATATATGGTTTGGGTTGTTTCCTTTAGTCGTGATATTTAATACGTTGAATATTTAGGTGTTAATTTTTGGATCGACTTTTTTATTACCAATGAAGTAAATTAATTAATTGAGAGTATTCCGATGGAATTTAGTCTGGATCGAGATTTACATTGGAAACTTAATCTAAATGAACTAATTCGTATTTTTTAAGCGAAAAGTATACCTGGAAAAATAACCCGCTTAAAAAATGCGAATTAGTTGATTTAGATTAAGTTTTCAATGTAAATCTCGATCCAGACTAAATTCCATCGGAATAGTCCCAATTAATTAATTTACTTCATTAGTAATAAAAAAGTCAATCAAAAAATTAACACCTAAATATTTAATATACAGGCGGCCCTCGACTTTCGCGCATTCTACTTTCGCACAATTCGCTATTTTCGCACATTTTTAAACAATTCAACTTTGTAAGCCTTTGCGGTCGAATGTTCTTCCCTCTGTGGGCTGACATAAAAGACTCGACGATAAAAGCTTCCCGGAAACAATTACGCCCACAAATGACGAATGATTTTACAAATTTTGAAGAAACACCGGAAACTATCACCAATGAAATAGTTGTTCTCACGAATGGATTTAACTTAAACGTCAACAACGACGATGTTAATGAATTAATTGAATCTCGCTCAGCGCCGCTGTCAAACGTATGTCTAATTGAGCAACAATTGATTAACAATAAAATACACGAGGAAAGTGAGGAAAAAGAAACCGATAAAAACGTAAAGACTTTGACAATTAAAAATATGAATGAAGTCTTTATGCATCTAGACAAATTTTTAACTATTATGGAAGAATGCGATCCCAATGGAGAACGTATATCTCAAGTACGTAGGGCGATACAAAAAGACACTGCGTGTTACAGAAATCTTTATTACGAAAAGAAAAAAAAAGGAGCAACTCCACTAATTTTTGACAAGTTTGTAAAGGAAACACCCGAAAGCTAAATAAATAAATAAATAAATAAATAGTTTAAAACACCGTTTTTGGTGCATACTTTTTTACATCCCTCTATTTTCGAACATTCAACATTCGCACCCACTTTCAGGAACCAATTGTGTGCGAAAATCGAGGGCCCACTGTATACATAAATATATATATTTTTTTATACGTAAATATGCACGACAGGGAATTTCCTGCTCCGATGTTTTCGCGGACTTTTTTTAGTAATAAATATCGTCATTGTTGTCGTGTTGGGATGAATATGCAGGAGGGAAACCCGGTATTATATCCTCCTGAATATCGTCGAGATACGTAATTTCTTTGTAGACGAAGCGTACAAGGGGGATATTGCAAAAGATTGTTGAAATAAGAACACCTGAGGTAAATATGTAATAACGGCTTTTTCATCTATATTTGTTTGTTGTACATGAAGAGCAGACTGCTCTCGAGAAGAAATAAGACACTCGATCTCGAGAGTCGGAGGGAAGAAATAAAGGAAATGAAAGATTTCCCCTTTTAGCTTCAAAAGTCGTTACCGGAGGCGACAGAACTGCTGTACCAAGTGCGTGTTTACTCGGAAATCGGTATGCAAATGGCCCGAGGGAGTTCAGCTAATAGAGTATTTTTTAAACGCGAGCTCTTAATTTTTTCTTCTTTTTCGACGTCTTTTTTTTAAATTGGCCGTTTATTTTGAGAGCGACCTAAGTCCATTTGTGAATTTTTTGTTGTCAACTGTAGTAACATGTGCCACTTGACATTAACTGTCATAAAAAAAAACATTTTGCGAAATTCATAAAAAATTGGACCTAGGCCACTTTCAAAATAATCGGCTCATTTATTCGAATTCAACCACGAATTTTTGTCTCGCTTGCAAAAATTGTTACACAATAATTAAGTGTCATATTGGGTAATAGCAAAATTGCTGAAGAATAAGAAAAAACCCTAGTGTGTTACGGTTTCTCTTTGGAGGGTCAGATATTACGTCTGTTGGCAGCAAAACGTATAATGATGACCAACAAACTGGCGCTTTCTTCGAATTAATCTATACGCCATTTAACCCATCAGATCCACATGCTACATTTAATACTGAAGATTTGGCTGGCAGCATAAATCTGTCAGACCTAACTATCATTCCACTGGATATTAACCCCGAATTTCAGAGCCTGGGTGGTGACGTCATGTGAATTTCTTACATACATCTTCCTCATTTTTTTTTTTTCAACACTGAGATCAATAACTTTGTAATAGTAATTACATAATCAATTATTTATAATCACCAATTTTCAAATTTTCTCAATAAAAAATACTCAAAAAAGGAAAAATAACATTTATGTCCCGAAACTATTTTCAAAAAGCATTTCGATATTTATTTACTATTTTTTTGTTATCGAAATACAAGGGGTTGTTAATAATTATTTGTCATTACTGTGTATGTATATTTATTTTCTGTTTCGTAAATTAGGAGAAACGTTACGTTACATTCATTTCACAAACTCTTGACATGAAACATAATATTCCGCTTGCTCTATAAAATACGCGATTTCTCTAATATATTGAAAATTACGTACACAAAGGCGCGCACATATACATAAAATTTTCTAGCGCGGAATTTTGCAATCGAACGTTTTCTATACGCTGATATTTAATTTCCATTTAATTGCAGTATCGCTCCCCATCTGAAATCACGAATTTTAATTATTTTCTTTATCATTATTATTATTATTATTTGATTAAATTTCAACAACTAATTAGTTTGAATAATTGCATTCTATGTTCACGACACACATCAGCCGGATATGCATTAGCCCGGAAATTTATCCGCAACCTTTAGATTTATTGGAAAACAATACATGTGCACAGAGCTGAAGGAAGACAAGCTTGTCACACGTGTAGGTTTGGACATTTATAAAAGCGTATTTGGAATATCAAAGCCTCGGATGTTTTAAATTTTATTATGCATGGAGCCTCGCACGAGACGATCTGGAGATAAGGATTGGTTTTTCCATTTATGTAAGGGTTTGGGGTCAGGAAGTCACAAGATCGAAGTTTTACGCGCTTCTAAAATAAACAGGTCTGTCGTTTTCCCCGGAATCTTTCGGGTCCCTATAGCAACCCCTTTATCCAAACGTTTGCATTTGTACAGCTTTGACTATTTCCACGGACTTCGATAAAATTCAAGACCCTACGTGTCATTCTAATCTGCCGAGAGGGTCCTGGAATTTCGTGTTGTAATATTATTTTCATGGTTTTGAAAAATTTGTAGCGTAATTTTTTGTTGTTTTTATATAAGACTTTGCCCTTTGCGCACGTCTGATTGGAATTCTTTCATTTGGCGCCGGTATAAATCTTAATATACGATACCAACGTGGTGTCACCGGCGCTTGCCCGATAGTTTTCGCATGGCACCAACGTGCTGCCACCGGACGGCATAGCGTTAATATAAGGAATTGTTGAAATAAACGAGATCCTGAAATACAGGTATTTGAGAATTATTCTAGATTCTTCTATTTTTTAATAATTTTTTTAGTTACTTTTACTTCAATATTTTTCATTTTCTGCGTCGACGTATTATTATTAAATTTGAAATTCATGTATTTGAAAATTATTCCAAATTCTACTATCTTTGAATAATTTGTTCAATAAGTTTTATTTCAATTTTTTTTTCACTTCTTTCTTTTAATATTTTAATAATAAATTCCGTGGATTTCGATTAATTTTAATATGTCTAATGAATAAAATAAGTAAAATCCTCAACTGCAAATTTTAAAATTATTAAAGTTTCTTCTATTTAAAAATTTTTTTTTAATAAATTTTATTTGATCTTTTTTTATCGTCCCCTTCCGTGAATATATTAATATTAAATTCCGTGGATTTCGATTAATTTTAATACGTCAAGAATAAAATGAGTGAAATTCTGAACTGCAGATATTTTAAAATTATTCAAAATTCTTCTATTTTTTTAATCTTTTTTTCAATAAGTTTTATTTGAATTTTTTTATCGTTTCCTTTTGTCAATACATTAATATTAAATTCCCTAGATTTCGATTAATTTTAATACGTCTATATTGAATAAAATAAGTAAAATCCTGAAACTTGGATATATTTAAAATCCCCCTAAAAAACACCTCTGGTGCAAAAAGTCGAGACAAGTTCACGTATGAAAAGGGATCTCTCTACAAAAGTTGTGAAATCCAACAACATTAGACAACGAAGTAATTACAAAATGGAAAGAATTTTATCTGTTTACGTGATTAGAACTGGTATTGAACTTGTTGGGCCCCGAATAATTCAGATGTTTGAGTATGATGTATAATTATTCATATTATTATTATGTAATCTGAGCTTTATTAATTCATAATGCGGTAAAAATAAATTAAATTGTAAGATATTTATTGCTTATCGTTTGGGTTCGGGGCCCGACAAGTTCAATACCGGTTCTAATCACGTAAACAGAAAAAATTCTTTCCATTTTGTAATTACTTCGTATTGACATAATGGAAAAAACGAGCTTGTCTAATGTTGTTGGATTTCACAACTTTTGTAGAGAGATCCCTTTTCATACGTGAACTTGTCTCGACTTTTTGCACCAGAGGTGTGTTTTAGGGGGATTTGTCTCCTTTTTGCAAATATTATTATTATTATCGGCTTTATATCTCGAGATAACATAAAACAATGCATAACGTGCGTCGGTAAAGTAAATTTTTCGTCTTTTGGATTCGTGAAAACAAAACACAACGCCACTGCGTGTCATTGAGACCTAGCAAACCCCTCATTTACCGCTACTGTCTGTCGCAAATTTTTCTCATATTACCTAGGGCCTAGCAAACCCCCCATTTATCCGCTACTTATGTTGCATTTCTCGTGTGAGCGTATAGAGGCATCCAGCCGTGTATGTATACAGAGAAACTCACACAACTTAGTGGACATTTTTGGTTTGAATGTGTAGAGGTTGAAGCTGTGTATATACACAACGTGTGGCGGCTGTTATTCATGTGCCCGCACCTAGTTCGGTCGAGAAAAGATACACGGTAGCGCTCTCGCCCAATTCATACATGAACTTGTCTCGAGACACTACCGTGTCTCTTGATTAATCTAGATTATATTATTATTTTTCGCTTTCTTTCTCTAGTGTGATAAAAAAATTGTTACAAAATTAATAACCAACTATAAAATAATAATTACTGTTGATCTTCTTTATATCTTTATTGAAATACTTTAAAAAACTATGTATCTTAGTTTTCAATAAACTGGTGAATTAACAAAAAAATTTGAGCTTCGCAAAGTTGGTTTTTGAAATTTTAATGAAAGCATTAGAAATATATCAAATAAACAAATACTCGGTGAATTAACAAGACCTCTTTTCTTTTCTTTCAAGTTTTGATATTTTTAGAAGCCTAAAAGAAACCAGGTAACTGGGACACGACAACTGTCTGGTTAACGAACGTGTTCATTAAATAATTAGAGCAAAAACAACACGATTATTCTTCTACATTTTTAGTAAAGCTCTTTTTTACCCTCAAGAATATACTTCTTTCCCCGGCAATCTTTACAAACTTATTTACCGAATTAAAATATCAACGCGTATTTGCTGTATAGGAAATCATGTTATATTTCAAGAATACCGCGTACAGTTATACAAATAACACCAGTTTCTCAGTGTTTATGTATACTTGCGTTTTCGCTCTAGTTTCTCTTTTATACGACTTACAAAAATATTGAAAAACGCGAAAAAATTTTTCCATCGGAAGAATGAGTTGAATACAGTGAAAAGACCAACTTTCTTTTCATTCATATGAATTTTATCATCGCATGACAGATAGAACGATAAAATAAATTTAAACTGTACGTTTGTGATTTTTGCTGCGCCTATGTATGTTTATAGATATATGCAAGGAAAATATATTCCACACAATATGCATGGCTCAGATTTTTTTTTGGTATTATTATATATAAGACCAAACTCACTTAATTTGGATTTTAAGAAATTATATTTTTTTTAAATATATTTTTAAATGTGAGGAATTAAGTAATTATTAAAATATACATATTTATTACATGTGTATTAGAATAGGTTGATAAATAAATTGGAGCATAATAGGCACCCTTGCAAGGAAAAATTTCGAAAGTGCAAAAAACCTAGAAAATAAATAAATTCAATTCTTATCTTACTTATTAATTACAATAAGCTTTTTCACAACCTAAGTCGGATTTGCAGAAGTTATATTTTAAAAAATTGTTTTGTTAAATGTCAAGAATTAAGTATTTTTCAAAATACATTTTCATTAAATTATTAAAATATATGTATTAGAATGAGTTGACAAATACGGTAGCTGCATAAAAGTTACCCTTCAAAGAAAATACAGTAGAATCTCCGTACAAGATACCTTCGAATGCCTTCGTACAAGATACCACGGGTTCCCCTTCGCTAATCCACCACCCCCACTCCTAGTGCCTCTTCGCCTCTGAATGTTTGGAGTTGCGTGCTCCGTACAAGATACCACGGAAATGAATGAGAAAAAATGAGAATTATTTACACATAACGATTTTTTAATATTTATTATCATAAATTATTAATTATTTAAGATCACATTTTAATTTTTTTTTGTTTAAAATTCATAGAGAATTTTCAATGACTCGTAAACGTAGTTTTTTGTTGGGGAAGTGGCGTTTCCGTGACGCACTGAACTAGTAGGTTTAAAATTGATTCACTTACGTGAGATAATTGCACAAACGGTAAAAATAACTTTTCTTCTCTCTTTCTTCCTTGTCAACACTGCGAGAACTCCTCGTTTGCGGACTTCTAGTCACGTGACCAAAAAAATTACCCTATTTTGCATGGTATCTTATACGAAGCACGTGAGTTCTATTTCTTTCCGGTTTAGCAGGCCGCTGAATGGGGGAACGATAATTTTCGGAATCATATTCCCCTCCGGTCCCTTGTGGTATCTTGTACGGAGATTCTACTGTAATTCGAAAATGCAAGAAACTAGAAAATAAATATAATCCTTTTCTGCATTTTTTATAAACAATTTTTTGATCAGTCGTTCCTATTTTTGCGGAGTCACTATATTTTCGTGATCCACCTTCATTCATGCGAGTGTCAAAATCTAAAATTCTTGAGCAATCATTTTACTACTTAAATTAATTTTTTAATAAACCTTTTGTTGATTGATTTCAGATTTTACAACGCCCCATTGCAGCAACGTCAGATACAATAGCTTGGAGGATATTAGGGCTCAAGAATTGGGATTTCGTCAATTGGATTTCACGCCAACTGTGGTATCAAAAATGAGGTAAGTAAACATGAACGAAATTTGACAAACAAAAGAACAATATTTATAAAGAACTGAATTATTCGACTTTTTGGAAAAATTCTTTTTTCTTGGAGATAAAAAATGGTAGATTCTTATTTCCACTTTCAATGAAAGAAAAAGAATTCGAGAATTTTCTAGGCCATTCAAATTCAGAAAGAAGCTAATTCCATTAATAGGATAATTGGAATTAATATAGAGCCTGTTCGAAAATCAATCGTCCCATCAACTTTAAGTCTTTTCCGTGCTTTAATAAAAATCGATTTTATGCTAATTCAAGTAGTTTTAATTAAGGGTAAACATAAATTACAACACGTTACATATTCATAATTTCAACCTCCTTTCGTTTCAAGGTGCCATTTGCATTAATTAATAGACCGGATTCATTAATTCATTATTTATACATCGAGGAATTTCAGCGCGGAGTTTCTTATTTGTTCCCTTTTTTTAATTTTAAGTAACGGGAACTTCGCATGAAAAAAGGCAGTTATTTAAATAAAATGCTGCGAGGTTGCTGCGAAAGCCTCGAGACACAAAGTAACATAAAGGGGACGTTTCAAGCTTCGGGATCACAAGTTATTTCGCTCCTTTTTGTCTCGCATTTTCTCTTACCCCATACACATACGCATATGTATATATGTATATATGTATATATAATTTGCTCGGGAGGAAAGTTTAACCGAATCGTTTGAAAGAATGTTATTATAATATCCGTCGACTCGAGTTGCACGCAGTTAGCTCGTGATGAACGTGCTTAGATGCTTCATAAGCTTTGTAATTCCCAAAAGCCAAACAAAACATTGGCTAAGTGGGAAACAAAAGGTTGTTCTCTTATACTCGCATTCTGTCAAGCCTTAGGAAATTCTCAACAGCTCTGATCTACCAGGCAACACAAACTACCCCCTTTTATATCTTTTCTCTTCTTCTACCACCCTTCAACCACCCTCCTGCTATTTCACATAAAAACAGACACTCGAGATACTTTAAGAAGGTCTTAACGAAGTCGTTAAAGACCCCAGTTATTAAATGCCCTGTTTCGTTGAAAACATCTGTCTTTATTCATTTGATGCATCAACAAGATTTCGCGATAAAGTTGTCATAAAACGGAACACCTCTTCCTGCAGTAACAAGAATGTGATTCTAAACTAAAAAAAAATGGGAAGACGTTTGTAATTAATGGAATAAGGAAATACCTCAAGAGGATTTAAATATGAATATTTTAATAATTAATTATACTTTTAATACCGTTACAAAGAATTTAGGAAAACGAGGCAAAAAAAAATTTAATGACTTTTGTAGAGACTTAATTTAAGAATTCAAGAAAGAGGATTTAACGTATGGTAATTGAATAATAAATTATAGTTTTAATTAATTTTCAAACTATAATTGAGATTTTCTTTCTCAATTTTTCGAATTTCTATGAGAATTATTTCATAGAGAATCTAAGTTCCTAAATATCAATCTTCTTTTTTATTTTTTAAATTGAGAGATTACAAAAGACTTTACACTTTTTTTTTGATTCCCTAATTTCTATAGCAATTTTCCTATAGAACTTAGGGAAATTGAGAAAAAAGTGTAAAATCTTTTGTGGTGTCGTGATTTCAAAAATGAAAAAAAAAGAAAATTGAAATTTAGATTTTTTAATAATAAATTTTTGCTTTAGTAACTATTAAATAAAAAATAGCAACATTGAGCAAAAAATGTTATGACTTTTACAGTCATTCATCGAAAATTTCAAAAACATAAAAGTGCATAGTTTTAAAAACATTGAAATCCTCTTGTTTTGTTTAATTATTATCAAATTATCCATATGTGGATACTTTAATAAGAAATTTTAGTTTCAGTAACTATTTCATCAAAATTAAAAAATAGGTGACGCGTGAGCAAATTTCAGAGCAATACCTATTCCTTTTTGCAAATTGGACAAGGCGCGCCATTTTTTTAATTGCATTTTCCAATTTTCAAGTAAAAAAATACTTTTTTCCCAACGAAAAAGAATTTCTTATTGAAACATTGCAGTTTCCAGAAAAACGTAAAGCTCGCGGAGGTTTTAGATGAATATTTTTTTACAGTTCCTACCATTCTTTCGATTCCATGGCTAGATAAAGTAAGTAAGTCAAGGGATACCAACATTTTTGAAGTCTATTTCTACCACTACTACCACTGTTACTATAACTACTACTATTACTACTATCAGTACCACTACTATCACCGCACTCTTTTCACGGATGCTCAGATTCTTCTCTCCTACAACCTCAACTTACCACTGTCTACCTCCAAAACGTTCGCTGAACATGAAAAAGAGAAGGGAAATGCGCGAAGGTATTAAAGGATGAAAGGGATTTGGTTTCAACGTATTTTGTCTGTAATCCTAAAGTCTTCCGTGAGGGGTAAGAAAAGAAGTCCGAGAACTTCGGTGATTTAGTTTAAGGGATTTCAACGATTTTCTGGATAAAGCTTAGAATACTTAAGTTTCTTTTTTAACAAATATCCTTCCTTCTTCTCGTGCAAACCGATAAAAAATTAACCCCCTGTGACTGCCTGGTTCTGATATATCCATATTTTCAACAATTACTTCTTTCATTTCTATTTTTCACTACTATGAACCGTTATAACTGTTATTAACACGTTCCATGCTACGATGGAACGTGATGGTCAAGTTTAACGTGTACCATTTATGGTACACGTTAAACTTCACCATCAGGCCACGTGTGCCATAAATGGCACACGCAGACATATTCACAAAACATCAAATGGCCTGTACGACAAGTTGAGCAAAAACGGCTTGGCAGGGAACGTGTTAAGGGGGGATTGCGGTGTAACAGGTTCAAAAAATCGAATTTTTTTTCTTTGCATAAATCAAAAGTACAATGCTTCAAGAATGTGTTCCAAAAGTAAGTATCGTGAGCTGTAAGTATCGTAAAACTTCGCCAAAAAGTTTAAACGCAATTATCTCGAAACTACGTTTTTCAAATCGGTGTCTAGGATAGCGCAAAAATTAATCAATCGATCAACTTTACAGAAGGCTTAGTTCAATCAATATACATTTCTCCTGGGGTTATACCAACAATTTAAATAGAATTATTTAATTTAATATTGTTTAACGACATTTTTAGTGGCAATATATAATCAATTTTTGTGTCAAAAAATTCATTTTTTCTTCAAAACCCTAAGACTTTTTTGACTCTTCATGTTTTCTTTTAACAAGTGGTATAACCCCAGCATAAATTATCTACCTTTAAGAAAATTTTTCATTTTTAGTTATCGGATGCTTGTAACAGGTGCTATAGTAGACACCAACAATCCGGAAGTGTTTGGCAGGATTATGAATACTAAATAAATAATACAGAAAATGGCAAGAAAAAATTACTGTTCAATATTTCATGGATGCTTCTTCATATCCCAAAAGAGATTATTTTGGAATTATTAATAGTTTTCAAAAAAAATTCATGAAAATCACCTATTTTTAAAGCTGTTACACCGCAATCCCCCCTTAAGTAATAATGTTGCTGTAGAACTCTTGGTTTATATAAAGACTGTCTATTTATTTCTTGACAAAAGACTTATTGTTAAACAAAAAGAAAAATTGTATATACTGAATTTTGCTTCTCAGATTATTTCGGTACAATGAAACAAAAATAGAGTGATTCCAACTATTGCTTTAGTTAAACATGGCATCAACAATGTATTTCTAATAATTCTGCCTATATTCATTGTTGTTCCACTTATTTTCACGATTGAGTAAATTTGAAATTAAATAATGAATGCTTTCATTTTTTTCGGTGTATTATTACGTGTGCCATAAATCTTTCGCATGAAGCCTTTTAAATAAAAATTAGGATCCAAGGGTCGTCGACTACTTGATTTATAAAAATGGAAATTGTGCAAAATGGGGTTAATGTATTTTTTTTCTCGAAAATATTTTCTACAAGTAATGTTTCTGGAAAAACACACTATTTTCGAATATACAATATTTTATATATGTATAATCATTGTTTCATAAATTTGCAAACTTACATCTCAAAAATATTTCTTTTTGATACAGAAACATTGAATTTATTCAGCAATACCAAATATACAGCATAAAATGTTCTGAATAAAGTTTAAATAAATACAAACTGAGAAATTATGATACATTTGGGTTAATATTTAGTATTTTTCGATTTTAGCCCTTTGCGGTCGTGAGGGTCGTAAAACACCTAATGTGCAGAACAATACTACATATGCTGCAGAAAAAAATTATAAATCAGCTTAAGGGGGGAAATACATGTAGCAGCTTCAAAAAATCAATGTTTTATCATAAAATGTTAGTTAAACATCTCAAGAATAAGGTGGTAAAGTTTTAAACTGAGATTCGGTGTGGTCCTGAAATCGCTAATTAGCCGGTAAGTTGCTAAAGTGATTGAGTTTTCGTAGTTCGGAACTTTAAAAACGTTTTGCGGAAAACTACATTCTTTAAAATTGTGGGAATCATAACTTTAAAACGAATCCACCGATCGTGCTAAAATTGTACACACAACTCAATAACAATATTAGCTTGAACTTATACCTACTTGTTTATAAAAATCGCTTTCCGACACTGCTCTTTTATTGCCAAAAAGAAAAAAAATTTTACGTAAAATTGCAGTTTCTTTTTCTGAAGTATTCCACTTTTGTATTTTTCAATTTTTCAAATGTTTCTTAGGTATAAGTTCAGCACCTGGATGTTAAAATACTCAAAATTTCTGATTCATACTTTTAAGATGAATATTTAAGTCGTTGGGACTCCCACAAATGGGTAACTGTCGCCAAAACCTTCCTGGAAGATCACGACGGAACATCGCCATTTGACAATATTCCTTAATGGAAAAATTTATTTAAACAATTTAATTAAGTAATAAAGTGTATCTAAAGTTTCAAAAATTTCAAACGTTTTGTATCTTAAGGGGTTTCTCCACTGTAAATTTTTCGAAAAATCGATTTTTCGTTTATTGGCTTAAAAGTTGCTTTGAACTTTTTATAATATGTAGCAAAAAGTTTATTACCTGAAACAATTTTTTTTCATTGTAATTTCGAGCCTTCTCCAAGCATTTTTTAATGTTTATAACACATTTCAAAACTTTAAACGTGTTTTTCTCGGAACGCGAATTTCAAAACGGCACGCAGCGTAACTTCAACAATTTTCATTCCTTGGATTCCAAATTTTTACAATATCCTTAAAACAACATTCTGAAGAGAAATACGTAGGAGATTTTCGATATGTTATTTTAAACATTAGTTATTAACAAAAGATTACCTCTTTTTTATGGAAAATGTAATGTTTTCATTCAAATACTCGCCAATCACACAAATTTCAATGTTATTAAAATCCCCTACGTATTTCTCCAGCTATGAACATGTAGAATAAGTGATTTTTTATTCTTTTTTGTAGATGCAAATTTGCACCAGCTACACTGCGTGCCGCAGAGTGCTTCAAATTCAATAAGCCTCGCAAGAATGGCTCGGATTCCGCCATTTTGTAATGTTTGTCGATCATAATTTTTTGTTTAATAGTTAAATATATTCTTAATTACCTCATCAAATTTTATTAGTCTATTACTGCTCCTTCCATCCAAAAAAAAAAATTCACAAACAAGCGCTTTTTTCTAGGCTGTTACAGTGAACCCCTTAAAAAAGAAATGATAAAACTTGACTATTTTCTCACCGTCTACATGTATTTCCCCCCTTAAAGTTAATAAAAACTGAGAAACTGCCATGGAAGGAGTTATTATTTATGATTTTTCTGCCAACGAATACATTATATTAATTCAACGGAAGGGGTAGTTTCTCCTTCGGTTGATAAAAATTTCGCAAGCTTTAAGATTCTAAATCTGATGAATTTATAGTTTCTATTACTGCAGACAGCGCTCCCTCGGATGTAAATCATCCCTGACGTTTTGCGATCTTCCTTGCCGAAAATTCTCGCTGTTGTCGGAAATAGGTGAAGATACATATTTCTTCTTACGGGTCTGCTCGCTCTCTACCCTCGTACAAATCGGCCCGGAGTTTAAGTGATGGTTGCAAATGTGATACGTCTTCGTGGATGGCGAAGCTACATAATTTAGAGTCGGTCTCTCATTTACCCTCTCGGTGTGTTATATTATCGGCAATCTTCAACCTCCATCTTTTTCTTATCGCTTCCTCCCCATTCTGGATGAAATGAGGCGAACGAAGAATATAAGGGGGAAAAAAAACGAAGTCTCGTTTATGTTCTTTCAATCTTTTCATTTCTAAGAAGGAAGGAATTTAATTTAACGTTGTTCAAGGTAGAATTGAATATCAAGAACAAAGAGAAATTACCGGTACTATGGAAAGTTAGATGGGACATTGACGACGTCAATATTGAGTTTGGCTCCGATTTCAAGTATCAATAAGGGTATTTCCATGGAAAGGAGATTAAGTAGGAACATAATCAGAGCCTCTTTAGGTAAATTGGTACGTTGGTTATTATTATTCGTGCGCCTCCTTCTTTTCTGGAACTTCGGACGTCCTGCAAAGTTCAACGGACAAAAAATGGGAAAAGCTCGTGGAAGCTTTTTAAAAGATCGTCGACTTCTTGGTAGCGAAAGGAGGAATCGTTCGATTACATTGGGCGAGGAATCGACAATTAGAGAATTGTTGGGCTAGGGCTAATTTTGTGCAGAAACGGATTCTCGCTCTGTCATTTTGGCTGAAACGACTTATTGTTAGTTCTGGGAAAGTTTCGATTCAGCAGCATCCGGGTTATTTGGTGACAAAGTTTTGAAACAATGGTAATCCGATTTCCGAAGTATTTCTGGGTGACATTTATATTTTTTTTATGACCAGTTATTGCATAAGATTAATGGTTTTATAAGTTATTAAATTGGACATTCCGTTCTTGTCCTATTTGTAAATTTTTGTTACAGTTCGATACAATTTTGACATTTAGATTCTGTGTCATATATATATAGGTATTATTTTTTAATATTTTTTAGAGATTTGGGTATTAATTTCTAATTGTATAAAATATTATACCAAAAACAGGTAAAAAAATATAATTAATTTATACAAAAATTTGTTCAATATTCTAATGAAGCGCAATTTATTCGGGTGTAAAATAGTTAAATGTATGGTTAATTATAATTAAGATTGATACAAAAGTATCTGACATGAGTCATTAAAAAATTTTGTCCAACCGAACTCAAATATTATGAAAGTAAATAGGGTAAACGAACCAGTAAGTGACCGAATTGTTGAGTTTACGTATGTTTGAGGTTATAATTGAATAAATCGATTTATAATGATGGACAAATTATTGACATTGTATAGAGAATTATTTTTACTTTATGTTTGTGTGAAAATACTTACTTTTTGTTATTGCAATTACTTTTAAATTAGTTATGAAGTGCAACACGCGTAAATAGATGCCCAATAGATGATCGAATAATTTTGGAATAATTTCAATAAGAGAGGTAATGTTACTATTTGTTTATCAACAGTAATACGGGAATATGGAAAATTGATTCTCTAAATAAACCGGGTTTTAAATATATCATTGCCCCACGGTCAATTACATACTTGGCAGTTTACCCTATAAAATTATTGCACAACAATGAGAAACTTCATTACCACTGACTTGGGGCTAGTAATTGATGGCAGAAGGTAAAAGATGAATGTAGAAATACTCTAATATATTTACTATAAGAAAATTATTTACTGTAATGTTATAATTTCGCCGTTAAGGGTGTCAACCCGTGTGGCGGCCGTTTTTTTTTTGGAGATTTTTTCGGGATTTTCCATGATGAAGTGAAAAGACACAGAGCTTTCATATTTTTACTACAAATTTATTCATTCTTTTATTATATCTCTGAATTTTGTTATATAAAAGTATACTTATGATCGTGAGTTATACCGCTCGAATGACACACATGTGAAACAAACGGTGTCCATGATTCCGGCAGATTGGCTTATCTGAAATAAAAAAATAAAATTGCAAGTTGATCTATAAGTGGATGGCTATCACCGGAACAAGGATTTTTTGAAAATATTGAAAATTAAATGTTGTACATGCTTTTAAACATTAAGACCCAAAATTTAATGATTTTTTAGGACTATTTTTCCTGTAAAATGAAAACGGTTCAGTGTTTTTCAAAAATCCTAGTTCCGGCGATGGCTATCCACTTATAGATCAACTTGCAGTTTTATTTTTTTTATTTCAGATAAGCCAATCTGCCGGAATCACCGTTTTTCTCACATGGGTGCCATTTGAGCGATATAACTCACGATCATAAGTCTATTTTCGTATAACAAAATTCAGAGACATAATTGAAGAATGAATAAATATGTAGTAAAAATTTCAAAGCTCTGTGTCTTTTCATTTCATCATGAAAAACCCTGAAAAAATCTCAAAAAAAAACGGCCGCCACACGGGTTGACTCTCTTAAGGGGTTACATCTAGTTGGCGACCGAAAATAAGGCGTGTTTTTGTGAATTTTTTTTTGGAAAATGATTGCAGGTTTCGAACTGTTGTTTTTTTCATAGTAAAGGTTATATCTTCGACTATGTTTCATAATTTTTTTATTGAAAAAAATTCACAAATGTAGGAGATACAATGCATTTCTCGGACCGCTGTTCAAAAAAGATCTTCTGCGGTAATCACTGTATCTTCCACCTCACTCGTCTAAAATCAAAAAATCAAATACATTATGTTTTTGCATTGTATTATCTAGTCCTTACTCGAACGATTTGAGAAAATATTAATTTTTGAAAAAATGGTCGTCGATTAAACGCGAAAGTCCAAATTTTGATGAAAAAATCACTACATTTTCGTCGACCATTTTTTCAAAAATTAATATTTTCTCAAATCCTTCGATTAAGGACTAGATAATACGATGCAAAAACATAATCTATTTGATTTTTTGATTCTAGACGAGTGAGGTGGAAGATACAGTGGTCACCGCAAAAAACCTAGCGGTGCGGGAAATGCATTGTATCTCCTACATTTGTGAATTTGTTTCAATAAAAAAATTATGAAATATAGTCGAAGATATACCCTTAACTATGAAAAAAAAACTGCTCGAAACCTGCAATCATTTTCCCAAAAAAGAAATTCACAAAAACACGCCTTTTTTTCGGCCGCCAACTAAAGGTAACCCCTTAATGAAAAATACCATAAAAAGTCCTAAAACTGAAACTTAAAATCTAGTTGGTTTTATAAGATGAGAGGTGTCATGCTGAAAAACTTTCGAACGACAAGTTAATAAAATCCCGGTCATCCATTGCCTTCTGAAGATTTTCGAGTTTGTTTAAAACTGTCGCTCAAACACCGTTTGGAAGAAGATATATTTTCAACTACGTGCTTAAGTCGAGAAGTGATAAATTTAATTACCGCTCCTTGCTATTACGATAAACAGACGAGAAACAAATTGTCTAGACTCGGAATTTCGAAAGTTTGTTTTATATAGATAAGAAAATTGTTCCTAGTGATATCGTTGTTTGGACTCTCGGAGTTACGATTTATTGCTTTTCTCTTAACTGTACCTTTGTTACCGGTGTAATCCATCTTCCCTTTGCATTTTTACTTTCCCGTGTATTTACTTTATACACAAAAAAGGTGATAGCAAAGTTTTCAGATTAATAAAAGAAAAAGAAGTAATTCTCTGGATTGTTTTCAGACGATAAATAGAAAATAGCGAAAAATTCGAAATTGAAGATAAACATTCTCGTACTTTTCATTGCAATATTTACCCGAACGAAATTAATAAAAAATCAGTGTTTCTGGAGCACGACTCTATTGGGGAGGTGAAACATTGACTATTATGTAGCATCACCTGTTGCACTTGTTAGGAATCGAGACAGGTGGATGCATAAAGAAGAATAAAACTACGTATTTAATCCCAGCGTGAGGAGTGGTAATTTCTAGGGGTGCGATTAAAAACTTTCGCGAAACGGCGTAAAAAGTTGGTTCGTAAGAAACAGAAAATAACGCTTGTAGCGATTTCACGACGATAAAATGTTTATCATAATTTTTATACCGTTGAATATAAAACGATAAAAGAGCGCGAGAACGCGCGATTGTAAGAATCGGAAGCACGAGGTGTGCAAATAAATCCATAGGAAAATCGCATAAAGCGGATTGAGGCGTTAGACAGGGTACTAGCGTTTACGATTCTAAATGTTACCAGTCCTGCAACATTTTTATGGCGATGGAAGTTACGTTTCAATTGATGATTAAACCAGTAGACGTGTTATTTGAAATTTCACGATGTCACATAATTTTTCAACAGAATCTCGAGATTATTACTATTTTCTTGTGCTTTCAGGGGATTTCGGTACGGTCTTGACAGAATTTTTTAGTAAATACGATCTATATGTTTTATAGGTATGATTAAATAAGAAATAAAAAAATTATAAAAAAGAAAAATATGAGTAATTTCGGTTGATCTTTAAAAATTGGAATTATTTATTTTTACTTTCATTTATTAATTTTTTTTCGCAACTAAATCGGAATTAATTTTTGGTATACGTTTCAGAGAATTTTAAAACATATGAATTATATTTTTTATACGTTTCATGAACTACATGAAGTTTCGTATCATTTTCGAGAATTGGAATTATTTATTTGTTTTTATTTACATTTATTAATGTTTGTTCTTCACAAAGAAATCGAATTTCTCTTTCGGTATATTTTTCAGAGATTTAAAAAGAAATTTGAATTATATTTTTGATGGAACTGATAAACTGTATATATAGCTTGGGATTTTTTCGAAAATTGGAATTACAGTGGGCCCTCGATTTTCGCACACAATTGGTTCCTGAAAGTGGGTGCGAATGTTGAATGTTCGAAAGTAGAGGGATGTAAAAAAGTATGCACCAAAAACGGTGTTTTAAAGTATTTATTTATTTATTTATTTAGCTTTCGGGTGTTTCCTTCATACACCTAATTCTCTTTTTACACGATAGATACGTTTCCAAAAAATTCGTGTAAAAAGAGAATTAGGTGTAAACAATATTAAAAAATTCTTGTTAGAGTTCGCTTAATTTATTTCATGCTCATACATTTTAAGTCATTAAATATATTACAAAAAGTAAATTATACTTTGAGAACAAGAAAATAATATCTGAAATTCATTAATATAAAAAAATTGAAAATAATATAAACACAAGAAATATTTGCTCTATGAGATTCAAGAAAAATTCATAGAATATTGAAAATCGTGCTAAAACAAAACAATTCGTGTAAAAAGAGATATTTTTCTTAGTTTAAACTCGTGTTAAATCAAATTCGTGTAAAAAAAATTCGTGTAAAAAGAGAATTAGGTGTAAACTTGTCAAGAATTAGTCGAGTAGCTCTTTTTTTTCGTAATAAAGATTTCTGTAGCGCGCAGTGTCTTTTTGTATTGCCCTACGTACTTGAGATATACGTTCTCCATTGGGATCGCATTCTTCCATAATAGTTAAAAATTTGTCTAGATGCATAATGGCTTCATTCATATTTTTAATTGTCAAAGTCTTTACGTTTTTATCGGCTTCTTCTTCCTCACTTTCGTCGTGTATTTTATTCTTAATCAATTGTTGCTCAATTAGATATACATTTGACAGCGGTGCTGAGTGAGATTCAATTAATTCATTAACGTCGTCGTTGTTGACGTTTAAGTTAAATTCATTCATGAGAATAACTATTTCATTGGTGATAGTTTCCGGTGTTTCTTCAAAATTTGTAAAATCATTCGTCATTTGTGGGCGTAATTGTTTCCAGGAACCTTTTATTGTCGACTCTTTTATGTCAGTCCACAGAGGGAAGAAAATTCGACCGCAAAGGCTTACAAAGTTGAATTTTTTAATATGTACGAAAGTAGAATGTGCGAAAGTCGAGGGCCGCCTGTATTTGTTTTTACTTTCATTTATTATTTGTTTTTTCGCAATGAAATCGAATATAATTTTCTCCACGCAAATTCAAAAAAATACAAACTCTATTTCTTGTACGTTACATCTAATAATTTTACAAATTACACAAAACAAATAATATATATATGTATAAAGTTTAGGTAATCTTCAAATTTATTGTCATTTATAAATTTTCCTAAAAGAAGCGAGTTTCTGTTTTGTGCAATTTTTGCACGACTGCATACACGACGAGTTCACTTGAAGTCATCTTCGACTTCCGCAGAAGTGCATAAAACGTCCATTTCGGGTGTTTCCGCTAAGTGGAATTTCCCCCAAGGGCTTTCGCTCCAAGAAATGTAATTGTCGAGCAAATATCGTGCAAGGAAAATTTCTTTCTTTTCGACAAACTCACTTTACAACTCATAAAAGCTCTCTGCGGGGAAACAAAAAGATTTACGGAATTCGAGAGACGACTATTGCGTGACCTTTCTGCGTAAATTAGTTTCCTTTTTAATACGTGCTTTTTTTTCATCCGCGCTCGACAGATTTTTTAATTCGCTAATGGATGAGATGCGCGCGGCAGAAGATAAACGATTCCAGGCAACAGATTTTTTTCCACAAGTTTATTATTATGTAGGCCAATTTAGCAAATTGAGGAACAACTTGTAAAATGGAATTGGTACATTTTTTTTGGATGATTTCTTTTACGATAAAAAATTATCTAGTTCTCAGAAGGGGAAGATTGTAATGGGAATTAAACGAGGTACCGGAATCAATTTATTAGAACCGGTGGAGCTTCAGAGACGTGCTTGTAACTCGCCCTTCTTTGTCTTGTTCAGTTTCGTTACAGTTGCAGTTACAGGTGCACAAATTTTTTCGATTTCCGTGTGACACATATGTACTGGTTTATTATTATTTCTTTTTTCTGTTGTTTCGGATCGAGAGAGACACGCAGGTTCGCTCGGTGCTCGTACAGGCTTCACGTCAGATGACAGCCAATTTTTATCCCGGTGATTGCATTTGCAATTCCGATGAAACTGCTACTGCGGACCACACATAGTTATACACGCGTTCCGCACTACCTCTGATCTTTCTTTCATAGCTACTAGCGGAGTTACTTGAAAAGTTGAAATAAACATGATACTCTTAGGTCTCATTTCCCACTGCCTGTAATGCAAATCGCCTTATTTGGATTTTTGCCCCGTTGTAGATACATGCGATGTTACAGTAAATCTCTACATTCATTGTTCTTTTCTTCGTATCACCTTGGAGATCCAGATTTTGGAAGTTTTAAATATAGGGATCCCATGATTTTGTGGCATTTCAGTAGCAGGAATTTAAATTCCGGATCTAAAGTATATCCGGGATCTGAATTTTGGAACTTAAAAATACGAGACTCTGGATTTTGAGGCCTTATAATATAGGAATTTCGAAATTGGGACCTTAAAATATAGAGATCTCATGACTTTATGGTGTTTCAATAGCAGGATTTCGAATTCTGGGATCCTAAATTATAAGGATCGAAATTTTGTAATTGCAAAATACAGAAATCCGGATTTTAAGGCTTGAAAATATAAGGATCTGAATTTTGGGACTCTAAAATACGAGGATCCGAGTTTAGAAGCCTTAAAATGTAGGGATCTGGAATTTAAGATCCTAAAATGACGGAAATCCGGATTCTGTCACCTTAAAATTTTAAAATCCTGTGTTTTTGTAACATTTTAATGGTAGATATTTGAATTTCGAGATTCCAAATTATAGGAATCCAAATTTTGGGACACAAAATTTCAATAATCCGGATTTCAAGGCCTCAAAATATAAGGACCCGGATTTTGGAATCCTAAAATTAAAAAATTCGTATTTCAACTCCTGAAAATAGAGGAATCTGGATCTTCAACGCCTAATCCATCTTCTCTCAGTCTTCTCTGACCTCTCTATTCCTAATATCACTTTTCCAGCGTTCGATTATTTCTCCGTTGGATTCTCGGCAATCACATGGCATTTCTCTAAGTGACATTTCGTGATCCTTGGCTGTCTCCCAGTCGATGCTCGCCCGGGAATCTTATAAACGTCACTTCCTGATCCCCGCGTGTCTCTCTTTCGGCTTCACGTCTTACTTCGAAATCTTATAAATGTCACATTCTGATTTCGAAACGTCAATCATTCGGAGCAATTTCCAAGAAAAGGAGAGAATTTTGGAGCAACAATTTGGAGAAAAAAACTTTTGGTATTTCCCCCTATTCTTAAAATATTTGCCTTTAAGGGGCTACATCTAGTTGGCGGCCGAAAAAAAGGCGTGTGTTTGTGAATTTTTTTTTTGGGAAAATGATTGCAGGTTTCGAACTGTTTTTCTTCATAGTTAAGGGTATATCTTCGACTATATTTCATAATTTTTGTATTGAAAAAAATTCACTAATGTAGGAGATACAAAGCATTTCTCGGACCGCTAGGTTTTTTGCGGTGACCACTGTATCTTCCACCTCACTCGTCTAAAATCAAAAAATCAAATAGATTATGTTTTTGCATCGTATTATCTAGTCCTTAATCGAAGGATTTGAGAAAATATTAATTTTTGAAAAAATGGTCGACGAAAATGTAGTGATTTTTTCATCAAAATTTGGACTTTCACGTTCAATCGTCGACCATTTTTTCAAAAATTAATATTTTCTCAAATCCTTCGATTAAGGACTAGATGATACAATGCAAAAACATAATCTATTTGATTTTTTGATTTTAGACGAGTGAGGTGGAAGATACAGTGGTCACCGCAAAAGTCCTTTTTTGAACAGCGGTCCGGGAAATGCATTGAATCTCCTACATTTGTGAATTCTTTGGAATAAGAAAATTATGAGACATAGTCGAAGATATAACCTTTACTATGAAAAAAAAATAGTTCGAAACCTGCAATCATTTTCCCAAAAAAAAATTCACAAAAACACGCCTTTTTTTCGGCCGCGAACTAGATGTAACCCCTTAAGAATATTTCTAGAAAAAAATTATTTTAATCAATTCCTGGGTAAGATTTTCTAATTTTCTGAGATTCAATTTTGGCAAATAATGAATCGAAGATCCATCCGTGGCTTCAACTTCAATTACTCATAAATTAAAATTCGAGTTCGATGACCGATCGATTACAAGGAATTATTGGGCAAATAACTTTACATGCTTACAATGCCGTGTACAGGAAAAAGCGACCAGAGATCGATTTGCTTAATCCTTTGATGCACGTCCTCAGTCTGCAGAAGTTTTATTTCCACTTTCCCAATATTGAAGCTAGGTACATAAATTAAGGGCGATTTTATTTCGCGACTTTTGTAATAAATTTTTCGTGTACTGGGAAATGGCATCTATATATGTCGACAGCCAATCTGCGTTTACGTTATTTCGTATAAATTGTAAACACAGATAGAACGAATCTGGAATTATTCTCAAAACGAGGACACTGCGTTATATGAAATTAACTTGTAATGAACGGGGAAATAATTCCCAGCGAAACGGTCGAAATTATTCCGTGATTGATGTAGGTTTTAATATCATATTTTTGCAACTGATGAACTAGAAAATAATTGAGAATGAAATGAGAGGAATTCGCTTACATTTTTACTAATATTTGCCAATGAGCGAATGCATTTTTTGCAGTTGGGTGACTTGCGTCGTGTTTTGCATTATATATTCGCCAGGGATTCAAAAAGATTATTTAGGAACTAAGAAAAAAATTTACAAATTTTAATGACAAAAAGATTTCTAATTATCAATAAAAAAATTTAATAATTTACGATATATTTATTTTTATCCTATATTACGGAGTATAATTTAATTGTTTAAGTAGATATAAAATATTTGCTGTTTAATTCTATGAATCGTATCAGGATCTTACTTATTTTTGTCAATAAAACTCTAAAAATAAATAAGACCCTAAAGTTCGGGAAAATAAATTTCTGAAGCCATCGAGAAGTTTGATGTACGTGGGAAATATAATTTGACTTTTCTAAGAAGCAATTAATTGCATTCCCATTGGAACTATAAAGGATTCCCCGGAGAAAGTAAACCAGACATTTAAATTAACTCGCTTTCTTCGAAATGAACTCCTGGAAAATGACTTCTTCCCTGGGTGGCCCGAAACTTTGAATCGTTTTCTTTTTGTTGTAACTTGCTATGTCTTCTCAAGTACAATATAATAGAGCTTGCGTATGCGTCATGCAATTGCCCCGTAAAATTTGCGGCTTCTTCCTACTGTAGAAATTCCATCTGCAAAGTTCTATATTTGCATATTAAAAATTTGCGAAAATTTTGTTTATGTTAAGAATTTTTGCTCCATTATTGTATATTTAAATTTCCATATCGGTTGGAAAATCTTCAACCTCTCGAAAATATTCACTCCAATTTGTTAGAAACAATCCATTACGATTAATTATATATCATATATTAATTATATAATTATATATTAATAGATATTAGTACCTTTTTAATTACAACCAAAATTACTAATGTATTGTCCACTTATTATTAAGGGGGGAGGGTAAAGTAAAATTACAAATTTTGATCTTTTTTTTGCTTAGAAAATTAGTTTACCATCTGGAGAATGTGCTCCGACTATTTCAGTTAAAAATTCTAAGTCTAAGTGTATCTACAGAGTCGTTAAAGTGATGCGCTCCGAACGGTTCGGAGAACAGATATACACTTTGAACAGATTTTTCTCGAAACGCAAAATTTCGCGTGCCGTGCAATGTAGCTTAGAGATTTCTCAGCCGATTGCTATGAAATTTTGCACAAAATATTCCCTAAACTATTCTCCTTTGCAACAACCTAAAGGTTTTTATAAAAATTGAAATAAACAATGTTTTTAATCATTTTTTTATAACAAGATTTTGCGAATTCTTTTATAAGATGGCGTGGAATTTTTAATTTTTAATTTTTTTTGTTTCAAATGGGTTCATGCAAAGCGTATTGCTATATTTTAACGAAAAGTTGATTGATCTTTGGTTTCAGATAATTAGAGTGATCTGTGCGTTGCACAGCGCATTTTCGAGAAGCCAATTTCAAGCAGCTGCTGTTCAGTAATCTATGATTATTTTTCCATGAACAAATTTATATAGATTGTTTAGATGCTACAAAATAACAAGTAATTAGTTTTTAATAAATATATATTACGCACTCTTCAAAAATAATTCGAGAAAAAACGGTTGTTTACTTGACCCTCCCCCCTTAAACAAAATCCAATCCTTTTCAAGGATAATTTACCAGCTGCAGTTGGAGCTAACAATGTGCCCGCACGAATCTGTCTCTCGGTAATTCCGAGCTTTCGGATTCATCACCAGCTCATTTCGAAAAAGTGTAAGCTCCGATGAAAGCTTTTGTAAGTAGCATGTGTCGACATGGTAATGTCAGAATGTAACCTATCTCCTGTCCAGTTGTCAGACGGGGAAACTACAGACCTGGGATACAGTTGGATTGGAGACTAGAATACGGGGAATGAAATCCAAGAGCGAGTGTAGCAACAGAGAGGAAGTAAAACAGAAACGGGGAGGAAAAGGGAAGAGAGACAGAAAGGGCGAGGGGGAGAGAGAGAGGGTTACTGCAAGTGACAGGACGTCGTTCCACGTCGTTAGGGCTTGCATGCATACATACATAATATGTATATACATGTTATATGTATGCAGAGGGTGTACCGACCAAGGTGGTTGTAGTCGAAAGCACGTTTTGTCAAGGGTGGTTAGGGGATACAAAGGGACACTCTCGTCGCACTCTCCTCTTTCGTACAACGCGTAACTGCCTCACTACCAGTGCAGGTATATGTGTATAGTTCTCCAGCGCCCAATTCGTGTACCGACTACCACTCTCTTTGCCAATAATTCAGTTATTGGGATACAGAAGTTCATGCCGGCATAGCTTATGGTACATAATTTCTCGGCGAAGTCATAAAAAAAAATTCGATTATAAACTGTTTCACGGGAGTTTGACAAATGCGCTTTGGGGCTTAATTGAGGACAAATATGGACTCTGTTGTACCCATGTCAGACGAGACGACGATCATGAGCTTGTTATCGGAGGAATTCAATTTCGGTTTGCAGTTTTTCTCAAGTATTTGAATTAAAAAATGCTATCTATATAAATAAAATTCTCGTCATGTCTGTACTTTTCTTAGAATTGCCTCAAACTTTGTTTTCTTATCAATCTTGACGAGTAGAACCCGAATCCGGTCTTAGTTCAAACGTCTGTTTGTCTGTTTGTTTATTTGTATGTTACGGGTTGACGTGAGAACGGTTAATGAGAACTTGATGATTTTTTATACCTAAGTACTTCTATACATTGCGCAAAACATAGGCTATGTTTCATTTGACCTTGATGCCAAGTTTGACCTTGAAGATCGGAAAGGTTTCGTTTGTATGTTACGGGTTGACGTGAGAACGGCTGACGAGAACTTGATGATTTTTTATACTGAAGTACATCAAGAAATTCACCCGTCGGTGACGGGTATTGCAGCTAGTATATTATATATCTCACAATCAAATAATATATATAAAATACATCTTGGAACGATTTAATATCAATAAACATTTTTATGGAGTATTTCAGGGTATTTTTTTATTTAAATAGTTAAGGGGTGGCTTAATTTTATGGAATTAAATATTAAGAAGGAACCTTGATTATAAAAATAAATGCATTTCTGGCTTTTTTTTTATAATCTGAAGAATGAATATTATTCAAAGCACAACGGACCGATCCAGTGATAAAGTTAAGGTTGTTGAAGTCCTTCTGAAAACGACTACAGTCGTTCGCCGCGAAACAACCCCTGAGTGCTACAAGCAACTAGACCCTTGTGTGGTAAAAGTGGTACTCATTAAAAAAGGCATTTTCTTTTTATTTACAAACAGAATGGATCCTGCTTCTACATGGCAACTAACAGCAGTTGAATTACGTATGTAGTGGTAGTACTGACTTTTATATTTTTAATAATCATTTACATAAATTATTTAATTGAATTTATTTATATTTATCCCAATTGTTTTATTTAATTAAATTTAGATATTTGTGCAACAATTATGTGCATATAAAATTGTCACAAGATGTGGTGACCCTGTTTTTCAAAATCAAGTCATTCTCTAGCGTAGCTGTTATTAAGCTCAAACTCCATTTAAATGTGCATAGTTGATGAGTAATGCATCTCCTTTAATTAATGGTACAGATCTAACCGTTGTTCTTTCTTGTCAGTAGAAACAGAAGTTTTCGAAACTATTTGTATCAGAGCCCTGAAAGTGAATGTCTGACTAATGTAAGGATCGTTTCCTATCCTACGAAGACTGTTGCAGTGGAGTTCCGTGCGATAAGCCTGACTTAAAACGTAGTTATACTACTTACGAGGACAGACCAGAGAAGCAGAGACCAGTGTCGACTGTAGCTGCTACCCTGCAATTATTTCACAGTGGGATAATAGATATGCGATTTCTTTTCAAATATCTTTTTATCGATTTTTTAATGGAAAATGAATAGTTTCTAATTTCCAGTAAGTGAAAATTGGGATAATTATCAAATTCAATCTTGAAACCTTGATATATCAAATGCTAATGCGAACATTTCATTTATTGTAAATTTAATTTCTTTTGAATTTTCAAGAAAAATTGCTTTCAAATTCCAAATGGTAATAATTAAAAGATATTTATAAAACAATGTTTTAATATTGAATTGTTACTGATTTTTATTTCGTATAATTTAATATTTTATCCCAAATCATTTCTATTTTAACTATTATTGTTTTTCTCTTATTTCAATTTATTTTTGTTTTACTTTATTTTACGTTTTCAGTTCTATCAAATCCTACGAATTGGAATTAGGAGCATATTTTTATATTCTCCGCGCAATTTGAAATTCAATGCTTTCACGATAACCCCCTGTTTCCGAAAACTGGTCTTATTATGGATAAATCCATACACCGGGATCGTATATTATATTTTAGTAAATTGTACGTGATAAATCATAGGCGCGTTCTACTTTGTCCCTTTAAATTTAAACCCAACTCGTGTATGGTTATAATGGTTCTGCAAACAGTTCCATCTAGGTGTCTAGATTTTAGTACACAAGGGATACGTGTATTGTTCATGAAGCGGTGTTTGCCAAACAGAAGCTGTTTTCCTGTGGATCTCTTATTACACAATGCTTGTCGTTTAACTGCATTTTTGACATAGAGGGAAACAAATTAAACGAAACTTAATTAATTGCATTCGAATATTAAAATTTTTCATTTAAAGGGTTACATCTAGTTGGCGGCTGAAAAAAAGGCGTGTTTTTGTGAATTTTTTTTGAGAAAATGATTGCAGGTTTCGAACTGTTTTTTTTCATAGTAAAGGGTATATCTTCGACTATGTTTCATAATTTTTTTATTGAAAAAAATTCACAAATGTAGGAGACATAATGCATTTCTCGGACCGCTGTTCAAAAAAGGTCTTCTAGGGTGACCACTGTATCATCCACCTCGCTCGTCTAAAATCAAAAAATCAAATAGATTATGTTTTTGCATCGTATTATCTAGTCCTTAATCGAAGAATTTGAGAAAATATTAATTTTTGAAAAAATGGACGACGATTGAACGCGAAAGTCCAAATTTTGATGAATAAGTCACTTCATTTTCGTCGACCATTTTTTCAAAAATTAATATTTTCTTAAATTCTTCGATTAAGGACTAGATAATACGATGCAAAAACATAATCTATTTGATTTTTTGATTTTAGACGAGTGAGGTGGAAGATACAGTGGTCACCGCAGAAAACCTAGCGGTCCGGGAAATGCATTGTATCTCCTACATTTGTGAATTTTTTTCAATAAAAAAATCATGAAACATAGTCGAAGATATACCCTTTACTATGAAAAAAGAACAATTCGAAACCTGCAATCATTTTCCCAAAAAAAAACTCACAAAAACGCCTTTCTTTCGGCCGCCAACTAGATGTAACCCCTTAACTGAGACTGTTTTTATTTTCTGATTCATCTTTCCATCGGATAGTAATTTTATACAGAAATTTGTTCAATTATGTATAAAATTTCTATTTTATATATAAATAGAATACTGCCCGTATATACAAATAAAATATTATAATTGATTGTTATATACCGATGTTTGAATTCGAAACATCTTCGCGCCTTTTTATGGTTTGGTGGCGCTAGTGTCGATCTTTGAAAGCCACAGAGATGTTCTGGAAAAAGAAATAGATTCAGTAGCTATCAGACGCAGGGTAATAAGTTATTTATCCTTATTTAATTAATTTATGATAGAAACTTTTCAATTTTTCGTGTAAAAGGATATTAACGCGACAAAAAAATAATGACTTCTACAGGAAACACTTTTAACCCATTGACTCATTTTCCGCAGCAACAAAAACGTAGAAACATTAAAAAATCTGACTTCTTCCCCACGTGGAACAATTAAATAATTTTCACATTTATTTTCTCGCGGTTGCATGTTGCTATGATTACGTCCGTTTTCACAACCTGCACACTTTTTAGCCGGACTCTGCTGCTACAAAAAGGTTAATCCACGCTTATGCATCCCCCTGCCCTCGTAAACTGCAGATTTCACAAATATAAACGTTATACCTTGTAAACATCTAATAAACAGCAGAAATAATCAGATATATCCTTTAACGTTAACGCAGCATAATCGGATTACTTTCGGTGTGTTTCTAATTAAAAAGGCAGCTGATGCATTTCCCCGTTAGACATATCGAATGAAATCGAACGATGAATTCATAGCGGTGCTTTTCAATTACAGGCTGCACATCCTATACCGTGGTATCATCCCCTATCCTTTCCCTTCGCCCCACCCCTTTCCCTCACTATAATTCTGTTCACCCCTAATTAGATCAAACGCGCTCGACAATTTCGTTTGCGCGTGATTCGTCAATTATCGTCCCAGAGAGAAGAGTTAGGGGTGGAGAAAGGGGTGTACGTTGTTACACAGCATGTAGTTAGTTCATCTCTGTACACACACCCACGACGTGACCGAATACACGCGCGTCTGTGCTTGTGTATGTGTGTGTATTCCTACATATGGATCTTCCAATAGAAAACTTTCGGCCAAACTTTTTCACCCCCGCACTCGCATTCGGACAAATACCCCCAAAATGAAGTCTAATGAAATGTTAACTCCCAGAAAAACTCTCACGGGTTCCATTATTAACTATGTGGAATTAATTTCGGGTGACGTGGACAGAAATGCTATTGGCGACATGAAGAAAAAGCCGGTATGTGTTATATTATATAATATATAATATATATATTTTTTTCTTATAAGAACATCGAACCGGGGGAACTTTGCTACACGGTGTCGTTAGCGTATACGCTTTGGAAATATAAAATAGGTTGCAACTATTTCCGACCTCGTTATTAAAAATATAATACCTTACAATTTGCGTCTATATTCATTCTTCTGGATAAGAAACTCCAAGAAATTTCTTATCCGTTGGAGGACTCGCGCTTTTGTGGAGCAGCCCATGGGAAATGGTGGGTCCCTGGATACGGTTTGTTTGTGAAAAAGTATAATACCGAGAAAGCAAAAGAGTTGTACGTGGAACTGCAGAAGTTACAATTTCATTCACATAACATGACCTGCTTCAAGTGGACTGGTCTCCATTCTTTACTGACGTTGATTTTCTTTCTACCTTTTTTTTCTCTTGTTCACGTATTCAGATTGTAATTTATATGCACACACTGCACACGAGCTGAGCTGCTCCTGTTACGCTACAAACCTCATTCCATATGCGGTACCATCTCTGTGAACGCAATAACTACAGGTCCCTCGCCACGGGTCCAAGTTCCTAATAGTTTGTGTATCATTTGTCGTGGCTACACGAACTACCCTGTTACGTATATTTTGGCAAATTTTCGTTGGAAAACAGATATTTCTTAAGGGCACGGATTCGTAAAAATTGAAAATCTTGCCCTTCCGGAAAAATACTACCCTCCTTTTATTAGTAAACTACCTATTCCGAGTTATAATAATAAACATACTATGAAGGTTATAATTATAGCATGTATA
Source organism: Gasteruption jaculator (assembly GCA_949825005.1). NCBI lineage: Eukaryota > Metazoa > Arthropoda > Insecta > Hymenoptera > Gasteruptiidae > Gasteruption > Gasteruption jaculator. Next base: position 3,627,106 of record OX463767.1, read on the forward strand.
CTTACAATTAGAAATCTAATTTGAAAAATTGGAGTTTTTCTAATTATAAATAATATGTAAATAATATATCAGAGTAAAATCAAATTTTACCAGTTATATAAGGGTAGTTCCGAGGGGTTTAAAAACGTTCCTAGAGCGTTTAAACCTTTAGTATATTTTTTATTAACATATTTTTGTTGGATTATACAATAATCCTACAATTAAAACATATAACTCTCACATTTACAAGCAGGGAACATATACTCCGCGATAATAGCAGTCCCAGAGTGCACACGATGCTTATTAACCAACTGGAGATGCTAATTGCACTTGGTAAATGTTAACCGTGCATTTGAGAACGAATTTAGCAAAATTTTCTGCGATACTAATTATTCCAAATCAAGCTCTCTCGCAATTTTCCGCGAAGCTGCAACTCGTCGATGTTTTAATGATACGTTCCAGCCGATTTGGCTCGGCGCGAGATGGGAAACGGGGAACAACAAAAAGTGGAATATGATAAAAGTGTCTTTTCAAAATGTTCCTACAAAGATTCTCGAGTTTAAAAAGCCTTGAAGGGATAGAGGAATACCAACTTTTTCGTTCATTTTTCCAGATGGCTATTCAGCTACATGTTAAATGGGAGAAGTCGGCTGACTGTCGCCTGGGACTCATCATTTGCCCCTCCTGGCTCTTCCAACCCTCTCGTCTATCTCTTTTCACCATTGTCAGCAATCTCATTGTCTCTTGTCTTGCGCGAACGTTCACGTTCTCCCACTGTGAATGGAAAACTATGGAAACACGTTGGCCTACTCTTCCATAGATGGATACTTTTACCTTTTCGTTCTCCTCCCCGTCTCTCTGTCTCCTTCATGAATACGAAAAGAATGAGGAAATTGTTCTACCGATTCAACCCCTTCGCATTCGAGATATTCTCCCTGCCCCCCCCCCTATCTCTCTCTCTCTCTCTCTCTTTTTCTCTATTTTTCTTATTAATTATCACGGCTCTTAATTTACCCCTAAGTTATTATCAGACTGATCGGGGAGCAAATTGGACCCTTAAAACTTGAACTTCGGTATCAAGAAACTCTCCATTTCCTTTATTATTTTTTTTAACGAATTTCCACGAATAGTTTGATATTTCTCCGTTCTTCTTTCAGCAGCTTTTGGAGCACTGCACTGGCAATTGGGCCGGTTAATTCCACCGCCGTGGAATCCACTTTACGGCCAATTGTTTTCTCGTCGCGCGTGCATAATTAATTTTCAAAGTACAACTAGCCTCATTTCCTAACTTACACTCATACTACCACCACCACCACCACCACCACCACCACTACCACCAACCCTGCCGTTATTGCTGCTGTTGTTGCTACGTGCACTTCTGCATTTGAGCTGCATCTGTGGTGGAAATCCACCGCGAAAGAGCTGCAGCATTCGCGAACGGTAAATGAGGACTCGTTGTAATGCTACTTTCCGCGGAATAACGAAAACGAAAAAAAAAAAGAAATAATAATAATAATAGTCCGTGCTTCTGTTTCCGCTTGGAGATAAAATAGTATGTAGATAACACGATCAATTTTGCGAGGCTTTGTTGCATAATAGCTGCTCGAGCCGCTGCTTTTAAATGCAGCAGTTCTCCGGCGTGACGGTGGCTTCGTTCTCGAATGGTCCAATGTACCAGCAGAATTTCATTTGTGGACAATCAAAACGCCCAATATCCGTCCCAAATTTTTGGTTTCAAAATACCACCGTTTTTCCATTGGTTTAAGGTGGTCCAAGCGTCAGGCTTAATATTAGATGAGTCCAAAAAACAACTTTTAATCGAAAGATTATTAGTCCCAGAACAATTTCTAACAAAGAAAACCCCATGTTATCGACCATTTAAAGAAGATATTAACAATTAAAGTTCGTACATTTTGCACAGTCTCTTATGGCGCGTTTGAATTCGCGACGTCTATTACGAATTTTTCAACTAGAAAACGATTAGACCGTGCACGTATTAAAAGTTTTTTAGATTCTTTAAAGTTTAAAGATCATCTTAGAACAAAAAAATATGGGGATTAACGATAATTTGAAAAAGATATCAATTGAATAAGATCGATGAAAAAACTGACGCCCAAAGTGAGATACAAGGTGGCAACGTCGCGCCAGCTGGTAAGTGTACTATATATATGCACAGAGTCGGAGGCAGACGAAAACAGTACCGACACACACGTATCAAATACATCAAATCTCGAGATGTTTTTATTTAAATAAAAATGGTGAACTTGCTTACGTTTATTTTGCTTGTGCTTCTCGCGTCTTTCTCTTCGTGTAAAGGACTAAAGTGTAAATTAATATAACATATGAATGTGTGCAAAACTTGTGTAAAATTGAAAAATATAACCTACAAATATGATAAAATTTTAGGTTAGACTATACGCTCCAACCAAATGTAAACAGTAGCGGACCAACAGTGCAACATACATATGCACGTACGTGTACATGTATACACGCACACACTCATGACTTTGAGAAGTTGCCAAGTTTTTCTAGAGACCGTTCTACCGACATCAAGTGCAAGTCTATTGTTAATTAAATAAATTATTTATAAAACTCTTATTGAAAACGAGACATTCCATTCATAATTTTATAAATTTCTCAATCGTTTTTGAACTCTTGTACATTTTTTTATTCACTTACAGTACATATTAGTCTGTTATTGACTAGTCTGACACTTGGACCACCTTAAATATTTTCATTTGGTTAAATATTGACAAATTTTGTTTATTTTTTTATATTAATTTGGAATGAAATTGAGTTAATTATTAGAATTCTTTAATGGAGGTACCCGCAATGCTTGAAATTTGTGGAATTCGTCGCTTCACCATAAAAGCGCGAATTTAGGCACTGAAATGCGAAAGAGTATTTTGTGATACAGTTGTTAAGGAATTTTATTCATAATTATTACTAATGGCTTTTTTTGCGAAACAAAGCTGCACAACAGGACTACTCCTCGTATTAATTATCTAGCCCTTGTGGAGACGGGGCCATTAGTACCCGTTAAAAGGGGTATAAAATAATTTACGTCACGTTGTAGTTCCACCACAAAAACGACTGCGCTGGAAGCTTTAATTTTACCTCAACACATTTTTTTCCACCCCTAACGATGGGAATGACATTAGTGTTAAGCGTGCAGAGTCAGGAAATGTTAAAATAAAAGTGAAAATAATTGCGGTGCGTATAAAATGAACCTTCCTGATCTTAAACCTATGGTGTAGGTACAATATGTATATATATATATTTATACAAGAATTAATAATAAAATACCCTCATTAATAATAGAGGGTTACATATGAGATTTTTAGGTGTTATTTATTTTGACAATTCGGTTTTCTATTAAATATTTACATTGAAGTAAACTAGGAGACATTATCCCGATGGATTGTAGGCTGAGACGAGATTAGGTTGGAAGTTTAATCTAAATCAACTGAAATTATTTTTAATAGCAAATCTTATAATGCCAAGACAAAGCAAATATTTGTGTTTTTCTCGTATTTTTAAGCGGAAAAGTTTTACATGGAAAAATAACCCGCGGATGTTGGCTTACGCAATGGAAATATATTTAAGTTGCACACTTTCGATGATTCAGAAAATAAAAAAAAGGAACTTTAATGGAATTTATTTTAACCTTCTAGTTCGAAAGTTCCTGCGTTCCAATATAAGACCTTCCACAATAACCCTTTGACGGTATGATGATTAGACTTATGAACTTTCGAATTTGGAAAGTTCAGTGAAACGATTGCAGGCATCTTGGTGCACCTGCACTGGAAGATTCGGTTTCTATTTCGCGGTTCGAAATTCGCCCTTATAAAGGTTTAGGTTTCGAGATGTAAATCGATTGATCGAATTCGCATATGACCTCAACAGACTTATTTTTAAAAATATATTTTTACTCGATATTTGTAACTTTATTGGTATATATTATTATGCTGTATTGCGATAGTAATAGCGACATCGTCATCATCCGGCAATAAGTGCATTTCATTTACCTAAATTAGATTTAGCAAAATTCGCAGTTACATGGCTTGAATTTGAAATGTAAAAACCTTTTAAGTTAGAGACCAAAAATTGGTTTTTAACTATTTGGAGCTTCTTACATTATTAAATTATTTCAACAAAGTGTCACTATTGTTACATTTATAATTATACTGCACACTGTTAATTTTGTAATAGCTAAAAAGTAATTCGTATACAAAATGTTTGCATTATTCGTTGAAGTATTATTTGTCTATCTCTAAAATTAGTAGAGGGATATTTTAAGGGGTTAGGTCACTAGGATTTTCGAAAAATCGATTTTATTTTTTTGGTCTTAAATGGTTCCTTGGTATCTCAAAAATGATGTCCCAAAAGATTATGGCCGGGACAAATCTCAAAGTACTCGGTTTTCGAATTTTAGTACACGGCCGCCCGGTCCGCAGCGAGCTACTACTCAAAACTTAAAACGCGTTTATCTCGAAACTACACTTTTTCAAAATTGCCGGAAACAGAACTCAGACAATTTTTGAACCGATTAACTTGAAATTTTAAATATATTTATAAAATCACATTACCCATAAAAGTATATATCACTTTTTTTTATATTGCATAGTTCATTTGTTATTAATAATTTTCCGACGATTTTTTTGGCAATTTTTTTCAGAAGTGCGCCATTTTGTCAAAAATCAATATATCGAAAAAGTGATATGTACTTTTATGGCTGCTCTAATATATAATCGAAAAATAGTAACTGTCTTATTATAATTAAACAATTACAGGCGCTGCGTTTCCGGCAGTTTGGCCTGGAAAAACGGAGGTGTCTTCGCAAAAACGCTGCACAGCCGCCATTTTGAACATAATCGCTTCAAAAAAATTAGTATATACAGTCGATGATATGTACAATAAACACCCTTTTTCGTAATTGCGATTTATTTTATAGTTTGTCTAAAAAAAATTCCCAAAGAAGGCCTATTTTTTCGGCCTCTGGAGTGGCCTAATCCCTTAAAAAGGAATTTTCAATATCCTAAATTAATTTTTTATCAACCATAATATCTATAGCAACATTATCATTTAATATTTACAACATTTTTTTTTAGAAAAGTTGGAATTTAATATACGAGGGTATTAGGGCTGAAAATTATCCCCTCTTGACTCACCGAGGGTCGGAGATGAAGCCCTTACTGCCCCAAATAATTCTTATACCCTGGAATCTTGACCTGAATGAACATTCGCTGGGAATGTTTCTCTAAATATTGTTTATTAGTCGGTGGGAGAATTGAAAGGACGTCGCTTATACAAGGGAAGGAGATGTCGTGTCCGAGTAATGCGGCATAGTGGTATTGCATTATATAGAGGTGGAGAATACTATAGCAGGAATAGGTATGCCAAATAGGGGTAGGTATAGTGCGAGATATAGTTATACAGCGGAGGTTAGATAGGTAGACAGGTTGGTTGGTTGTTGGTGCTGGTACTGGTGCTAGTGCTGCTGCGTTATATCGGAGGCGTGTGTTCTCTCTCCACGGGGTGAATAGCCGTACCGGTATGTTCCTGGACAGCTGCCAGGACCGGTAACTAGCGGCACTACCACATTAATAGAGTTTTATTGTTATTTACTGTGACAACGCAGCGCGATATTAACGACAAGGGCTAGAAGGGTGTAGGAGGCAAGGTAAAGGTATAACGTTCCATAGTAGTCCGCCCGAGTGATGTAGTTCCACACCCTTAGACAAATTACTTCGCAAAGTTCCCCTCTCCTCGTTAAATCTCATTCATCTGAACAAAGTTTCGTGGATTACAAGGATTCGACTACAGGAATTCGAGTTCTTTCTTCCCCCGATTCTATCGTGCCTCATTACGAGAGATGATATATGGGTAATCGATATGCAATAAAAGTACGCAATTCTTAACCCTCCAGAATCTTACGCGGTTTTCAGGTCACATACTCACGCACAAGGGGAAAAGGGTGCGCGCGTGACGAGAAATAGTAAAATTACATACAAAAAATAGAATATGCAAAAAAATTCTTAGGTTATAGAGTAAAAGTAGAAAAATTATGAAGTAGATAAAATTATATTTCACTTCCAAATTAAATGAAAAAAATACTATTAAATTTTTAATTTCTACTGAAAAATGTAATATTGTAATTTTTTCTTCAAATTGGGCCTACTGCAAAATTTGATAAAATTCTATCCGGCTCTATACTGTATCAACATTCTATGGATATTTTTATGTAACAGTTATATCATTGTTATTATCGATATAAATTGAAAATTAAATTTAAAAAAAGAGAAAATTTCCAATTATTAGTCGAAATTGTCCAATTTTTAATTTATTTTCGAAAAATCGGACAGGAAAATAAATTCGATAAAATTTCAGATGGCTCTATAGTGTGTCGAGATTTCATATAAATTTTTGTTGTCACAAATATAATCATTTAATTTAATAATTCGAATCCTCTGTTATTTATTATTCCGTAATTATATTAACAGTGATTTAATCTTTTAATATAATTAAAATTCCATTGGATTAAGAACGTAAGTTTAATTATGATTTGTTCTCAGTAAAAAAAAATATAATCATTGTTGCTTTTCAAATTGATAATTTATTTTCAAGAAATTTGATCTGCAAAAAAATTTCATAAAATTCTATAATACTCTGTAAGGTATCAGGATTACATACAAATTTTTTTGTGCAGTTATATCGCTGTTACTTTTCAGTAGAATTAAAATCCTAATTTTCAAAATGATAAACTTTTCATGTACTAAAAAAACCGTCAAAACGTTAATTTATTTTTTCAAACTCGGATCTCTAGAAAAATATCAAAAAATTCTATGTGACTCTATACCTTGTAATTGAATCTTCACCGCTGCCAAAAATGCGATTCAGCACTAGTTCCAGTGCAGTTCCGGTTCATCTTGGACGGAACTTTCGTTCAAAAAAATCTATAAAATTCTCCTCGGGGAATTGATGGCTTCGATATTACTCCCGCGATAGTTTCTTTTGGCGAATAGTGGTTACGGTGCTGTTTTAAACCGAGAGATCGACTTTACGATTAAAAAAAGTCACTGAACCTTCTCTGGGGCAATTGATTGCCCTAAATTATTAGTTAATCTTCCTTGAACCCGGATTAGCCCAGAATCGCTCGGCAATTTTCAACGTATTTTTTGCTCGGGTAGTTCCCGACGGAAGTTCTCATCAACATTCGCGTAGAGGCCTTGTATAACCTTGAGGCGTTTAAAATCCACTTAAGATTTTGATTGTGCTACATAATTTTTAATAACCGGCAATTTGCGAAACTCGTATTTCGCGCCACAGGTCCCACTTTGCTCGGAGGCGCTGCTTTATCTACATCGACCTTTCAACTTTAATTCTGTTTACCCCAAAGCCAACTGTAACGTTAGAATTCGGCGATGTTAGAATTTCTGCCATTACTGCCGTCAGCAATTTTCTTTCTTGTGCATACGCTCGTAATATTTAAAAAATGCTGCAGCTAAAAGATAGGCTAAGGATATTTGGAAGCGATGTTAATTGCAATTTGGATTTTTTCTTATGATCATTTGGGATATTTTTTTGAGATTCTTGGGATTCAGAACTCGGGGTTGTTCGAAATAGTTAATTATAATTTGTTTAGCAATCAAATTGAATATTAATGTATTAAATGCTAAATGGCACTTAATTATCATTTAATTGCATTCCATAAATACTTAAATACACAAAAAACTAATAATAATAACTATGCAGTTGTAGGTAATAACTATTTTACAGTTAGTTTGATAAAAAATATTTAGACCCTATTTAGTAAATTCTTGAATATTATTAATATTGATATGATAATACATTATTAATATAATGAAAGTATCATATTAATTCGAATAAATAAGCAAAGAAACTTAGGAATACAAAAATTTGTAACTAGCAATAAGAAATATTAACACGTTAACTGCCATATCGATTACCGGTGACCGACATTAAACTTTCCGTTCAGAGCGCGCTGGTTATGATAAATGCAATAGCGTATACCCTTGCGTCCCACGCGGCGTGAACAGGGGTTCACATAAATTTGACGTGGCACTTAACGCGTTAAATATGTATTTATTAATATTTAAAAGGTTATTACTTAAATATAGATAATAACCGTTCCATAATTAATTCCTTGAAAATTGATTAAGACCGAATTAACTTGAACTATACAGTTTTATAAACTGCTAAATATATGAATAATATGAAGAAAGTAACAAATTAACCTGAATAAATCAGCAAAAAAGTTGATAACAAAAAAATTTGGTAACTATGAAATATTAACTATGTACTTGTAGGTTAAAACTCTTTCATGTCCAATTCAATAAAACTTGAATTGGATCAAATTCACTTGAACTGTATTTTCTATATTCTCAAGTATATCATTAATATTATTAAGGGGTTACATCTAGTTGGCGGCCGAAAAAAGGCGTGTTTTTGTGAAAATGATTGCAGGTTTCGAACTGTTTTTTTTTCATAGTTAAGGGTATATCTTCGACTATGTTTCATAATTTTTTTATTGAAAAAAATTCACAAATGTAGGAGATACAATGCATTTCCCGGACCGATGTTCAAAAAAGGTCTTTTGCGGTGACCACGGTATCTTCCACCTACCTCGTCTAAAATCAAAAAATCAAATAGATTATGTTTTTGCATCGTATTATCTAGTCCTTAATCGAAGGATTTGAGAAAATATTAATTTTTGAAAAAATGGTCGACGATTGAACGTGAAAGTCCAAATATTGATGAAAAAATCGCTATATTTTCGTCGACGATTTTTTCAAAAATGAATATTTTCTCAAATCCTTCGATTAAGGACTAGAGAATACAATGCAAAAACATAATCTATTTGATTTTTTGATTTTAGACGAGTGAGGTGGAAGATACCGTGGTCACCGCAGAAGACCTTTTTTGAACAGCGGTCCGGGAAGTGCATTGTATCTCCTACATTTGTGAATTTTTTTCAGTAAGAAAATTATGAAACATAGTCGAAGATATACCCTTTACTATGAAAAAAAAAACAGTTCGAAACCTGCAGTCATTTTCCCCAAAAAAATTCACAAAAACACGCCTTTTTTTCGGCCGCCAACTAGATGTAACCCCTTAAAGTAGCATAATAATTCGAATAAGCAAGCAAAAATGTTAATGAAACAAAATGTAGCATCTAAAAAATATCAAACATATACTAATAGGCACTAACCCTTTTTTTATAATTAGTATTATATATTACTGTGTCTAATAATAAAAGGGATTCAATTTTTTAAAAAAATCGTGTCAGTCCGAGACTGACTCCAAACCTCCATAAAAACATATTAATCATTACGCTCACTTTCCATTTTCACATTCCCCCACAATTAGTTGTATTAATTTCAATAACAACCAAACCAACGAAAATACGATGCACGATATTTCGATGGCTGCGCGAAACTATATGTAAACGGATCTTGGCTGCTACCTTATGCTAATGCGCAATATTGATTTTAATTCGCTGTAATAACGCAAACAATGGCTCTGGTATTATTATTGTTGAACCGATACGCACCTGGGCGTATGCATTTAGGGTCGATTGTCGAAATCATTTCCTGAATTGCCCCAATTGCGTGCTATTTCTTTCAACGCGTGTCGCCAAACCGCAGTAGTTACCTGTTTTGTGTTGGTTCGACTCAGCGTGAATAAATTGGCCCGGGAATTATTCAAAAGACGATTCTCGCCATCGATTTCTCATAATTTTATAATTTATTCATCCCACGAGTGTTAAAGAATGCCGGGAGGAAAGGTCTCTCACATGCATGTACTATATCGGATCCATATATTAATAAATAAAATTCTTATCGTTGCACATATGCGCGTATGCGGAAAGGCCGTTTGATCGAATATTCAGGATATCTCGAGACTCCGAAAGAAAGGATAATACAGCAGTGAATCCATAGGGTGCAATTTCGAGTAGCCTGAAAAGTGTGCTGGAGTGTACCTACGTCTCTCCTTCTAGGGATATCTACTCAAAGTTGCGAGCTTCTCGAGTTTGTACACACGACCAGCACCGCTATGCATTTCTATCGGCTACTTAAACCCTCCCTCTTAGAAAACCCACTAGACTACTCTTCCTCCTTTATCTTTCTCCCATCCCCATTTTCCCTTTGAGCCGCCTTATTTCCGGTTCAAGCCCAGCCCGTTGTTCGCAAACTTTCATATACAACGGACTCGATATCTCGTTGCTTTTATTTGCACCCATCGCTCGAAATTATCAAGGAAAAAAGCACCAGCGAGTGGTGCAACTGCAGCCACCCGGGGTTAAATTACCCCCAGCCAGCTCAAATCTGATATATATATATATGTTTTCTTTTTCTTCCGGATTTTATGTTAAAATATTATAATTGAAAGTTGCACGAAGTAAATAAAAATAGTATAATAAATGTAAAATATAAAACAAATTTTATAAAAAATGGTTTATGCTTAAGGGGGGAGGGTCAAGTAAAATTAAAAGTTTTGACCTTTTTTTTTGCTTAGAAAATTAGTTTACCATCTGCAGAATGTGCTCCAATCATTTCAGTTAAAAATTCCAAGTCTAAGTGTACCTACAGAGTCGTTAAAGTGATGCGCTCCGAACGGTACAGAGCGCAGATATACACTTTGAACGCATTTTTGCACAAAATATTCCCTAAACTATTCTCCTTTGCATCAACCTAAAGCTTTTTATAAAAATTGAAATAAACAATGTTTTTAATCATTTTTTTATATTTAGATTATTTATTATTTAGATTTTGCGACTTTTTTTTTAACGTGGCGTGGAATTTTTAATTTTTAATTTTTTTTGTTTCAAATGGGTTCATGCAAAGCGAATTACTATATTTTAACGAAAAATTGACGGATCTTTGATTTCGGATAATTAGAGCGATCTGTACGTTGCATAGCGCATTTTCGAGAAGCCAATTTCAAGCAGCTGCTCTTTAGTAATCTATGAATATTTTTTCATGAAAAAATTTATATAGATTGTTTAGATGCTACAAAATAACAAGTAATTAGTTTAAAATAATTATATATAATAATTATATATAATAATTCGAGAAAAAACGGTTGTTTACTTGATCGTCCCCTCTTAAGGGGGAACAACAATGTGACAGTAGTAGAAATAGGTGATATTTATAATTTTTTTTTTATTCACTCATGTACTCCACAAATGTCAGTGTTAAAGGGTTAAAGAATACGTACTTTGAACTTCGTTTAAAATTTTTTTTATAAAGAAATATATATTTCGTAATACAATTATAGTGGTCGCTGCAAAACGCTGCACGGAAGAGGCGCCTTACTGATTGTCGTCATAACTCGCTTATTGATGATCTGAAAATCAAAAGGAAAACACTGTTTTAATCTATATTAGTATGGCTTCAGTTAAGCATACCCGATTTTTGAAAAACGAATTATTATTAAAATTGCAATTCTCCAAAGAAAATTCACAAAAAAGAAAACCAAAAAATTCTTCCTTTCAGAGAGAAAAAAAAATAGTAAATATGACTATATCAAAAAATCCGTACGCTTAACTGAAGCCATATTAATATATGTAGATTAAAACAGTGTTTTCCTTTTGATTTTCAGATCATCAATAGGCGAGTTATGACGACAATCAGTAAGGCGCCAGCGTATTTACAGCGACCACTATAAATGTACTACAAAATATGTTTCTTTATAAAAAAAATTTTAAACGAAGTTCAAAGTACGTATTCTTTAACCCTTTAACACTGAAATTTGTGGAGTACATGAATGAATAAAAAAAAAATATTATAAATATCGCCTATTTCTACTACCGTCACACTGTTGTTCCCCCTTAAAAGGTAAATCTTTCTTTTAATTGGATTTCGATTTTCCTACAAAAAAAGATAAAACATTATTTTCAAGTGCCTCTTTATTAAAATTATATGTTTCTAGGGCATTTAAAATGTACGGATTTTTAAAATGTAAGGTGAAAAAAAGCTAATAGCTCTTTTTTATTGTTGTAAATATATTTGTACACAATTCCGGTTGAAATTCCCCCGTTGCGGAACATTGGGGATCCAGCTTTCGCTCGCATTTCTCCCTTCGGTTCGCGGCAGCTTTAGTGAAAGAGGGGCGGTTCTCGGGTCCTTGGTGTATGTGCCAATACTACTACAACAATCCCCCACAAATCGAATGGTTTCACGAAATTGAACTTTCCACTGCGATCTTTTCTATTAAACTCTCCTCCCTTCTTTCCTGTTAAATCGGGCACACGAGAGGTTAAAACTGTCGTTGACAAAGGAATTACGCGCTAATACGAAGACAAATTTTATCAACGATCTCGGGATTAAAGTTTCTGGTGATCAGATTGGAATTAAATTTATTCTGGTACTGTGTTTTGCCTAAGGTGTATTTTTAATTCCCCGATTAATACCGTAAAAAGTATAATAACAGTTTTATAAGTACCGTAATAAATAAATTGACAAATAATTGCAATTCGCTCAAGTATTTATTTTAATTTTCCTAAATTAATAAATAATCATACTAATTCTAGTGTCTTTCGCCTAAGGTATATTTTTCATTGTCTTGGTAATGCCGTAATTTTATTAATCATTGTAATAAATAAATAGTTAATGCAATAAATAATCCTCGCAAAATTTGTAGCATAGAAAGATGAAAAACCACAGTACGAAATTTTGTCGACAAATTTACCACAATTTGGAGTTAAATTGTTTCACAATATCGTGATTTGTCTAAGAATCGACTTTAACCCTCAGCGGGTACTCTGGGTCTGACAGACCCGAGCGCAAAATCGTATATGTGAATATCTCGGAGGGGCGCAGGGGAGGGGGATTCGTTATAGCGGGGAAAAATCCTTCTTTGTGTGCCAAATCGAGGGAGCACTCGTGCCATTCCAGTGCGACGTCACCTACGGAGCTAGGAGCATTGAAAAATTCAATTCGGGTCTCCTGGACCCAGAGTACCCGTAGTGTCAGAAAGTAAGTTTTATGAAAAAATTATAATTATTTAGAATTTATATTTAAATTACTTAATAATGTAAAAATATATGTTTTAATATATAGTGCGCGTGAAAAAAATTTTTTAATAGCTTAGTTTTTTTTTTAAGGCAGAAATGGAGACGCGGTCTCGCACGCGATCCGCCGCTGAGTTGGCAGCAATCGAGAACCGTAACAAGGAGGAAGTTAACGAAAATGCTTCTTCTGGAGAAGAAGAAGATCGAACATACATCTAAAATTTGTTCTGCTTGTTCAACTACCGATATGTAAAAAATAATTACAATGTTACAATGATAATAGTTTTCAGATAATAAATACTTTTCAAATAATATATCTCGATTTTTATCTTTCTTTACCATTGCAACTCTATATATATATATATATATATGTATGCATGTATGTATATCTTATTTTATGATAAGGTAGGCTAAAAAATTTTTTAAACAATTTTTTTTGCAAATTTTCTAGCGATAATGGCCGTGTATATATGAAAAATACGTTGTACAAAATACTGACTTTCAATCGCAAAAATAAATCGCTTATCCTAATTTAATCGAAAAATGACCTATACAGCCTTAAAGTACAACACTTAAGCTTTAAAACACCGTTTTTAAAATTAATTTATCTTTATTTTTCATTTTTTACAACAATTTGAAAAAAAAAATTTTTTTCGAAAGGTTTGCTTGTATTTTGTTAAATATTAATAAAACCTTTTGATTTGGAGTAAAATGGATCACGCATTCGTTTTTTTGAGATTCTGGCGATGGATTTAAAAAAAAAACGCCTCCCTACGATGATTTGGCTCCGAGTTATAAGCGATTGAAAATCGCTCGGGTCTCACAGACCTAGAGTACCCGGATCGGGAAAGACAGTATAGAGTACCCGCTGAGGGTTAATTCTCTTATGTTAATAAACAATCCTGGTAATTATAGGAACCATAGTAATATTTTAATAAACAGCCCTGGTAACATATAAAATAAAAAAACACAGATTGTTGAAAGTGAAATTTGAATGTTTATATAAATAACCATCATATTGTTTAGTCGCTTAAAAATTAAAAAAGGGATACAATAAAAAAATTAAAGTTAGGAAAATCATACTATACACTAATTACTAATTATATACTGCATACTAATTGTTATTATTTGTTACTAGTTTTCTATTTTAACCTTCTTATTTTTCTTTAGGATGTTATTATTTCTTTTGGCTACACGACTTTCTTTTAATTATTTACATTGTAGTAAATTAGTTGAGACTATCCCGATGAAATGTAGTCTGGGCCAAGATTTAGAATGGAAACTTCATCTAAATCAACTGAAATTATTTTTATTGGCAAATCTTGTGGTACCAAGACAAAGCTATTAAATAATTTTTATTGCAAATCTTGTGATACCAAGACAAAGCAATTAATTATATCCCTCTCTCGCATTTTTTTAAGCGACAAGTGATACATGGAAAAATAACAAATTCTTCTTATTTTTCGTTATCACTTTCCTATACAATTATTTTTGTATAAGAATGTGATAATGAAAATATTATTAATTAAGATTGTTTTCATCTTTTTTTTTTTACTTTCTCATTTTTTTATTATTAATCTCATAACTTTTGTACGCAATAGTGTGTAAAGTGTACACGTGAAAGGCGTTTGATCATCTTCAAATAAATACTCTCATCTTCGCCCTTGCAAGCAGTGGTTTTATATTGAAATGAAAGTCATGGGTTGTCAAGGAGGAAAATGTATGAAGAAAAGTTGGGAAAAAGGGGGTTGAAGCGACTGCGTAATATACGTATTCGTAAGTATATATCGGGGGTAAATGGAGCATGGTAGGTAACGGCGCTTCCCTTCTTCCAATCCTGTAACCACCCCTTGATTCGCATTCTCTTTCCTTCCTTTCTCCTCGCGTTACTGATGCAAGCGTGAGGCGTACCACCGACGCTTAAGTTTTGATTTCATGGAAATTTTACACTCGCGTCGTAAATCGAGCTGCCAGTCCGTTCCATGCAACTTCCTTCCCGTATTTTACTTTCCCCGACCTGCTCCAACGTTTAAACCACCCCATGTCCCCATGCGTCTTTCGATTATTGTTGTGTGTATGCCATTAATAATAGTTTGTCGTTAAATTATACTTTTACTTTTATAACCTTCTTGCAATAAACTTTCGGAATCATCTTTTACGACTGTTATTAACTTTATACTCTTTCGCGTTTATTGGAATACTTGAAAGTCGCAGAGATTACGAAATTAAAGGCCTGCAAATTCTATTATTCTATAATAAATGAAAAATATATTTTATCCTTCCATTGCCTTTTCGATAATTTTTCTTTTTTACAATTACCATAGAAATGATCATTTATTGTTGATCTTTATTTGGAGCTTTCGACGAGAGATACTTACTCAAAAATAAAATTTATATTTTGAAATTTGCTTTTAATATTCACTAGTTACTATTTTTCTGCTCTTCCGTGTTAATTAAAATACTCGAAAGTTGGACAAATTACGAAACCCAAGATTCTTCCTTTATTATTTTCTAACAAGTGACAAAAGTATATTAAAATTCTCCCATGCCTTCTTTTTCTCCTTGTGTCTATCTCATTGACCAGAAACACTTAGACTAAAATAAAATCTGTACGCTCTTTGAAATTTGTATGTAATATTTACTAATTATGATTTTTTTCCTCCTCTACGTTGATTCAAATACTTGAAATTTGGAAATTTACGAAACACAAAATTTGCAAACTACCATTATTTTTTAGCAAGCATAGAAATATGTTTTACCTTTTTGAGCAATTGTTTTTTACAGATAAAAATAAAATTGATATACATTGTAATTCATTTATTATATTTACTAAATATTGCTTCATTGTTAGTAATAATATTTACTAGTTTTTTACTTTAAATCCTAATTAACACTTTGAACGCCACGTCAAATTTACGTGACTACCCATTCATGCCGCGTGGGTCGCGATGATGTACACTATTGCATTTGTCATAACCAACGTGGCGTGAACGTAGAGTTTAGTGTTGGTCACCGGTGACCGTCATGGCAGTCAAAGTGTTAAGGGGAGAGGGTCAAGTAAACAACCGTCTTTTCTCGAATTATTTTTCAAGAGTGCGTAATATATAATTATTTAAAACTAATTAGTTATTATTTTGTAGCATCTAAACTATCTATATAAATTTTATCATGGAAAAATATTCATAGATTACTGAACAGCAGCTGCTTGAAATTGGCTTCTCGAAAATGCGCTATACAACGTACAGATCGCTCGAATTATCTGAAATCAAAGATCCATCAGTTTTTCGTTAAAATATAGTAATACGCTTTGCATGAACCCATTTGAAACAAAAAAATTAAAAATTAAAAATTCCACGTCACGTTAATAAAGGAGTCGCAAAATCTTGTTATAAAAAAATGATTAAAAACACTGTTTATTTCAATTTTTCGAAAAACCTTTAGGTTGATGCAAAGGGGAATAGTTTAGGGAATATTTTGTGCAAAATTTCATAGCAATCGGCTGAGAAATCTCTAAGCTACATTGCACGGCACGCGAAATTTTGCGTTTCGAGAAAAATGCGTTCAAAGTGTATATCTGCGCTCCGTACCGTTCGGAGCGCATCACTTTAACGACACTGTAGGTACACTTAGACTTGAAATTTTTAACTGAAAGAATCGGAGCACATTCTGCAGATGGTAAACTAATTTTCTAAGCAAAAAAAAAAGGTCAAAACTTTTAATTTTACTTGACCCTCCCCCCTTAAACATAATTGGTTTAATAAAAAAAACAGCCGCAGATATATATTCCTAACAAAAAAAAGCAATATTCCGGATTCGAAAGTAACTTATTTTCTTTCCCTTAATTTTCCCTTTTGCTTCCCACTTTAGGGAATTCCAACCCCCATAATTTTCTGCCGTGACCCAAAAAAGTTATGCTTTCCAGCCACGATTTTGAGATCGAAGAACTCTCGATAAAGAGTAACGGCGAGCATACATTAAAGAAAATTGGAAATTTTTTCGCAAAGGTACATTTCTCTTCATGAGATCGAATAAAAAGTATGTCTGCGTGTGTACGTCTTTCTTGGTGGATAGCAACGCTTTATTACTACTAAACAGGCTGACCAAGCAGTATATTACAAGTGGACGGGTCTGATATATTGCCAAGAGTAACCCATGAGCAACCGAAGCCCTCTCCCCAACTCCAGTTCCAGGTTCAGCTCCAGCTCCGGCTCCGGCTCCGGCTCCAGTTTCTCTCCCTTTTACTCAATATCCATCGCAATGGTGTACATACACCCTTTTACCTACACACAAACGCCGGTACCCCTTTTCCTTGCTGGGCAAAACTATTAATTTTGGTTTGCCCGGCCCGTGTTCGCCGGATAATTCAATTTGCGGCAGAGACTGCCCAAGCGAAATTAGTGAATGATATCGCTCGTGTTTCTGGCCCGAACGTGGTTTTCACAAGTACAATCGTTATTTTACCCACAATTACATTGAAAGAAAATGGATTTCCTCCCAAGAGCACCGGTTGTTCCAGGATATGCAATTAAGCTCCTTGTTATGTTACCAAATGTTTGGATAAGCCACAGTGGATGCTTCATCATACTGTTACCATGCAGTCAACAAACTCAACTTTTGTTATAAGAGCATTTTTATAGTAAAATCTTGAGAAAATATCACACAAGCTGTTAACCTGTTAGTGACTTGGGTAACACTTACTTAAGATCCAAATTAACTATGAGAGAAAAATATTGTGTAAGTTTACATGTTTTTAAATTTGTAACAATTATTCTTTTACAAATGAAAATATTTGAGATTTTCTAAGTTAAAGAAAAATATTGATGTCGAATGGATGTTGTTTTCTAAAATATAAAAAAATTAAGAACGCAATTTTCTCCATTTTACAAAATGACGTTTCTAATTCAGAAAAAATTCCTTATTTAATTAATCAATTAAAATAAGGAAATTAAACGTGGAAATTTAAATATCGAGCGACAGTTTTTTAATTTCAAAAATTTCGAAATTTAATTTTCTCTCATTTATAAAATTACGTTTATAATTTAAAGAAAAGTATTAATTATCAAGAATAATTAAGTTAAACATGGATAATTAAATAAAAAATGAAAGTTTCCTTCGTTTAGGAAACTTTACAAATGAAGTTTTCCCCCATTTAAAAAATGGCATATTTGCATCGGAGAAAAATTTGAAATTATCCAAATAGAAATTAAGTGAATCATGGAAATTAAAAAATCCAATAAAAACTTGTTTTTCTTCTTCGAATTCATTTTCTTCCCAAAAAATGAAACTCCGATTTCGCTGCGTTTGCTTACAGGTGAAGTTTCGTCCCTTCAAGTTCCACTGACACTTTGCGTTTTACGAGAAAATTCGAAATATAAATTTAAATGACGAAGGTAATAAAAGGGGACGTTAAAGAGACATTACCTTTGAAGAAGAGAATAATGATATTATATTTTCAGACCAACAGAAGTTCCTTGTTAGTGCGCCACAAAAACTTACTGCCTCCATTACAAAGAATAGCTTCGCTTTGAGGACACGATACTTCCTACTATTTATCAAGCAAAAGGAAAAGTATTCCTTTACCCGAAATAATCCAGCAATTAATTATACGATTGCTTAAACCGAGAATCTTACTTCATGATTATTTAATCGGGTTTTACAATTTTAAGTGAAGGTTCGCTGAAGGGAAGTTAATTGCGCCCCTTTAGAAATTGAATTCCCGTTGTTTCCGTCAAACTCATTTATTTCGATTGTTCCGTCCATGCAAAGAATTTCATTTGAAAGATTTAATAATCATTTTTCTTTCTTCCTTCCGTTGTCATCTCGCAGCAAAATTTATCACAGAGCGCAATCCCGAAGTGTTCGGGTAGGTATTTTAATATTTGCAATTCGTTTGCTCTGAAAAAAAAAAGAATGTAAAAACTCTCCAAGCGGCACTTTTTTTTATATGCATTATTAACAAAGGATCGTCTGAAAATTCAAACTTGTGTGTCGTTCATGAAGTATGAAGCTAAAATTAATGGAACCTGTTTCAATAAAGCTGGTAACTCTTCCTGTGTGAAGAGCACTGAACGTAACGATGTTAATAAAAGGACAACCAGGCGTACGTAACAATTAATTTTTTTTGTTGCTAATTTGAAAGTTTAGAGATAAAAGGAACGAACGTCAGTGTAAAAGTTAGAAAGGGACAATTAAATTAAACGAGATTCGTGATCTTCGAAAATTAGAAAATGTATGAAATAAAAAAGATACTAGAGAAATAGGTAATTTTAATATCATTCCAATTGTTGTAAATGAGAATTTTGCTGCTGCCTTTATTACAAAATTTTTATTTTCTATCTAATAATTTCTACCGCTTATTCGGAAACGCGAAAAATATTTATAATTATCATAATAAAAATAATACAATTCGAACTAACTTTTGAGGATGCAAAAAGAATTGGTTTTTCTTATGAGAGAAAAGTTTATTTTCCCAGGGTGAATTAAGCGCATTTTGTATTAATTCTGCTTATGAAGAATACAATTTATTCGCACCCTACCTGAAGGAAGAAATTCCGGTAAAATATATCACGAGAGGACCTTCAGCCTTCTCACGCTTTCTTTTTCTCTGGTTCTTTTGTTATCCTAAATTGTCCTTCTTTGCGTCGTGTAATGTGGTTCTAAGGTTTCTCCAACAATACGTGATACAAATAAAGAAAAAAGCTAGCTTTGATCATTACATAACATGTTGCTAAATTAGGCATTAAAACAAGTCCTCGGTATAAGAAAAAAGAAAGAAAGAAGGAAATTCTTGCCAGAAGAAAATTCTAGTGAAAGTTGGTAATTTACCGTATACGGAAGTAGAGTATAAATTATGTCTGTAAATAACAATGTTTGTATAAATCAACGTGGATAAAAAAGGAATAATAATTGTGCAGAATGTAGAAAAAAAATATATGCATTAATATATTATGAAATATACGTAGAAATATATCCAAATTTACGAGAATTGATTGATTTATTTTAATTGATAATGATTTGATATTTATTTATTATAACGCTTTTATATAATATCAATATTATGTATACTATATTTAATATGATATATAATACTATATATTTTGTTATATTTTTCCCTAAGAACATATTTTACTTTCCTCAGGTAGGTTTCAAAAATATAAATTTTCTTATATTTTTTTATATTTCAATATATCAGGCATATATTGGAAACTATATTTTTTCTTGGGGCTTCGGGGGCTTTTTCTACTCCCTGGTGCGATGATCAGCCTACCCGTAGAGAATAGAGATAGAAGGTCCCTTATTGAAACTCTTCATGACAATGGCGCTTATAAGTGAGAAGAATTTCGTCCACCAGTGGAGCTATTGTGACTGTAGAGACTTCCCTTTTTATTCATTATCAGGTAAGATTGGCTGGATCGCCTAAAGAAAGTCCCCCACAATGGTACATGCAGATGCGAATCACGCCACGAAGCCCATAGGATTTCCTGAAGTAACATTTAATGTTTTTATTTCCAGGATGTACAATGACAAAAAATTCTCATTTTTACCATCGTTGCATTTAATACTTCTTAAATCTCTTAAAGACTCGAGGATTTTTTTTTAATATTAAGACCTTCGGCAACACAAATTAGTTTCGCCAAATAATTTCTTTTTGCATAAATAATTTTTAAATTGTCATAATCTTATTAATATTTTTCTAAAATTCATAATCATAATTTTGACAGATTTATCGAACTTTTCTGTCCAAAATGTTAAGAAATTGTTATGGTCTATAAGTATATAAAATTAATATTAATGTGATTTGCAGCAACTAAAATGTACAGGTCTACAAACTGAGGGAACATTAATATATTTAGTGAACATTGGAGAGACACGGAAACAGGGACAACGATTTCGTCTTTAATTGTAATCAAGACTCAATGAAAAATTAATATTGCTGCTGTTTAAAATTGCATTCCAAAAAGAAAGGCTTAAACAATCGTTATTTTGAACATATGAAGTTCGTGACAGAAAACTGGGTATTTGCTTCATAAAGAAATTATTTTGCTTAGCAGCGCACTATTCGGGATAGTTACCCCATACATAATAAAAAATATTTTCATTATAGCCTGTACTTGCATATATTATTACAATATTGAGAGAAGAGAAATTTTATGGTTTGCTCCTAAAATTTATTACGACGTCATCTTGTAGTTAAAAATAAAATGGAATTAATTTAAGGGTTGTTCTGCATCATCATAGCTTTTGATATTATTATAATATTATTATATTACTATAATATTACAATAATAATAATAATACTCATTACTCCGGATATTCTTGGGTTTTTTATTCTCGCATAATTTCACCGCCAAATGTTTTCATTGACTAAAAGGGTGTGAAGATGTCGTAAATAAACGATCAACTTCCTTATATCATTCTTCGAAGCTTTTCTAAGTTTTAAAGTAATCTGAGCTGGCAGTTATCTCGTTTAACCGCCACGACGTGCTGAGGAGTAGAAAAGAAGACGATGATGATGATAGGAGAGGTATAAGGAAGTAGAAAGAGAGAGAGAGAGAGAGAGAGAGAGAGAGAGAGAGAGAGAGAGAGAGAGAGCGATGGAGAAAATGGAAAAAGACCAGAAAGAAAATTCCTTCGGAAGCCACGTCATCGTGGCTCCTGAAGGCACGTAAAAAGGTAATAAATTCGAGTCCGCGACCGACTATAGTTACTGCTACCCCCGTAACTCTTGCCGTAGTATGCTCTCACCCCTTCGATGCACTGAGTGTGTCTGGAATTCGGAAGAGACCATAGCATAAAAAAGGAAAAATGAACCGAGACCGAGAGTAGATCAATCAGAATTTAAGGGAGACTTTACCGGCTTCGAGCTTCTTTCAAAATTTACTCGCGTTTCGGAGATTCTGCGAGAGGATATTTCATATATTTTTGGATTATCCACAGTAAGCTCTGGTTATAATCTTCAATTTATACATATTTTCGCTATTCAAGGGATATAAGGAAACGCCAAAGCGAAAGAAATTCCCGTAGGAGAAATTTTAGCAATATATGAAATAAGGGTTGATAATAATTATTTTTATAAGGCAATATATTTACACGTACAAATATTAGCAATATTAATACGCATATTTTAAAATATATCTAAACATATATTTTCTCCGGGGGACGCAACTTCTAAAAAATAATTATTACTCTAAATCAGAAAATTGGCAATCACGGAATAAAATATTTTCCAAAGTATTTGCACGTGTTTGCCTAAAATATATTATATTTTATAAGTAAAAGTACTATATGCATACGTATAAATATTATAAATATTAATACGTATATTTCCAAATGTATTATATTTACACATATATTTTTCCCAGGGAAGTGTAACTGCTAGAAAATAGTTATTTACCCTACGATGGTAAATTATACGTCACAGAATAAAATATTCCCCTAAAATGGTGTCATAAATGGACCGTTTATTTTGAAAGTGGTGTAAGTCCATTTTCTCTTGTGTCGAGAAAATTAAAAGTTAGCATATCGGTATGTCAATAAATGTAGGTTAATTATATCAAGTTTGGCAATATTTCTACAGATTCATCAATATGTAATTTGATTATATAAATTTGTTTTAGTCGAATTTAAATAATATAATGTATATTCACGGGCTGCAAATGGATTTACACCACTTTTAAAATTAAGGGGGCATACCACAGTAAAAAAATTTTTTTTTCATTTTATAAAAGCTGCATTTGTTAACCCTTTGACTACGGCTTACTCTTGGACAAATCTATCAATATATGCGGCAATATTCAGATGTCAGTCATTGAGGGCGCATATTGGCCTTTCGTATGTATTGATGAACTTGTCAAAGCGTATATATACGCGTATAGCAGTCAAAGGGTTAAGAATACTCTCACCAAATTTTGTAAAGAAATTCGTAAAATTGACGGAGATACAGGTATAAAATTTAGTTTCTATGTCGTATTATTATCCTTTCTCAGCAAAACTTTGAACGCGTTTTTCTCGAAATTATGTTTTTCAACCTCGTTGACAGCAAATTTAAAAAACTATTCATCCTATTTGCATGTACAAAGTCTTAAACGCCAAAGCGTTTAAGACTTAAAAGCCAAAATGTTCGAAATTCCAGTCTCTATGACCACACGTGGCGATTTTTTTTAAAGGGCCTCCTTCTATTTTTTTTCCAAAAACGATGAAAATTTTCTGTGATAGAATTCTCTGGTCCGCCATTTTTTTTTAGATATCGAAATTTCCCCACGTGGGGCGATAAATCTATATGTCTAGTTTATAAAGATATCTTTTTTTTCCGAAGAACCGTATGGCTTAATTGCTGTCAACTACCAAGCAGCAACTTCGTCGGAGGGTCCTTTTGGAAGCGGCGCACACCGCAAACTATTCGTCACATTGGGACACAAAAATTTGTGTAGAGTCCTATTTATATATAAATTGAATATAAGTATTAATAGAACAAAAAATCGTTTGCTCGAAAAAAATTATTAAAAACACACCCTCGTACCGCGCGCGCACTGTGGTACGCCCCCTTAATGTATCTGTAATTTCGTTTGCCGGACAATTTTAAATTGGACGAAACATGGACATTTTTTAGAAAATTAAATACTAACTAGTTATAAATAAAAAGTTACCACTAAATTAACCATAAATAACGTGATATCTCATTTCTTTTTAAATTGACTTACACCACTTTCAAAATAAACGGTCAAAACAATTACATAAAATACATATTAAAATATTTAACTCTTCCATCCCTGTTTCTGCTTGCAGAATTTCAGCACCCTTTCAAGTGGTGGCGGTTACGCTGATCCTTGCGGGGACCGTTTCTGCAATAATTGGACACTGCTACTCGGACCACAGGACCTTGATAGCTTGCGGATTATTTCTTCTTGGCGGTAAGTGCAGTAAAAGGTCGTAAATGAAACGGGATAAGATACTAATGATAGAAAAATGAATGGAATGTATTACGATGAAAAATAGTTACGAACGGCAAAGTGAAAGAGGAGTCATGTATTGCTGCGATTAAAGGGGAAAAGAAAAAGAAGCAGCACCGAGAAGGTCGCTTTCACGCTGAAGTAAACGCGATGAAAGTGAAGGAAGAAAAAGCGTTTTTATTCTTGCTAGTCACGTCCGTGGAAAGCCCAAACCCTCGTTCTTTCTCCCCTTACGTTTCTTCTCATTCTGTACTGTATCAAACTCACTTTCCACTGTGTAAGCAACAATACGATTCTTGATCTCTAGGTTTCTCACGCGGCACGTATCTACCAACACCAGACGTTAACATAACCACCTACTAATATCCACGAAGGAGAACTCGAGGAATTCAAAAGAGGATGAACCATTTTTTTTACAATTTCACGCAAATGACTTTTATTTAATACCCAAACAAAGTTTATTTTCTTGCCCTGCTGCCGTGAATGAAAATATATGTATGCGAAAGTATAGGCATAAATACATTATAAAATTGATATATAGGAAGGTATTCGTGTATTAAAGGGTTTCGTGTAATTGACAATAATTTTGCAAATAGGAATTATTAAAGGGGGGGGGGGGTTCTACCTTGTAGGACCGAAAAAGTAGGTGATATTTGCGAATTTTTTATTTAAAAAAACTGTTGAACGGGTTTATTTGAAATTTGGCAAGTTGTTTCATTGTACCCTTAAGTATTATTACAAATTTTTATGAGGCTATACAAAAAAAATGTGCGTGTGTAGAGCGTCGATTGCAGAACCTTGAGGAAAAAG
Organism: Gasteruption jaculator; assembly: GCA_949825005.1. Taxonomy (NCBI): domain Eukaryota; kingdom Metazoa; phylum Arthropoda; class Insecta; order Hymenoptera; family Gasteruptiidae; genus Gasteruption; species Gasteruption jaculator. The sequence goes on from OX463767.1 coordinate 3,651,880, forward strand.
TGGCTCGTGCTGACGTTAAAGGAAAGTGTCCTATGGTTTATCTGAAAAAAAAAAGGAAAAGGGATTCTTAATCTGCATGAACGTGGCTATCTATGGTACTGGAACAATTCAGAAAAATGAAAAACTGTTAAAAAGGCAGGCTTTTGTAAAAAAAAAGTTCGAATTTCGACCAAAAATCGCAAGGAATTATTTTAATAAAAAAAGAGCGGTAACAGATACAGCCATAATCCTAGTACCATAGATAGCCATGTTCATGCAGATTAAGAATCCCTTTTCCTTTTCGTTTTTCAGATGAACCATAGGACACTTTCCTTCATAGCCAGCACGAGCCATTTTTTCTCAACGTTCTGCAATCGACGCTCTACACATGCACATTATTTTTTGTATAGCTTCATAAAAATTTGTAATAATACTTAAGGGTACAATGAAACCACTTGCCAAGATTCGAATAAACCCGTTCAACAGTTTGTTTGTAAAAAAATTCGCAAATATCACCTACTTTTTCGGTCCTACAAGGCAGAACTGCCCCCCTTAAGTATTAATTAAGTATTTTCATTTTTATGGAGATACACCCTTTAAAATAATTTACAAATTTGTAAGTGTAAGATATTTGGAATTTTATTTTATATTCATAATAAATAATATTCCATCCAAATATTAAACATTATTCAATATAAACATTATATAATTTCCTGAATTCAAAATGACCATTTAAAATGCCAAATAATTTGTTAACAATCAACAGTAAATTAACTACTAATATAAAACAGATGTTCTAGACATACCCAAATATATTTTACACAATTATTTATACTTTTAACAATATTTTTTTACACGGGTGAAATTGGGGAAGAGCAAAATATTGAAAAAACAATTATTTATACCATATACTCACCCCGAAAAGCTGTCTTGGCTAGAAAATAAAATAAAAAAATTGAATTGAATTAAAAATAGCGCAATTACAGTAATATAAAAATCAAAATCACACCAATCTCTAAGCTTTATTTCAATAAAGTAGTAACATATAATAATAGACTTGGACTCCACTGGCATTGGATATTCATATTCGTTTCTACCTCAGGGAAGCTTTTTCAAAGCCTTGGGATGAATTACGTAGAGAATATCTGCAATGAGAGAAAGAATTCACGTCCATTATGCAAAAGTGCGAGAATACACAGTTTCTGAGTGAAAAGATTTCGAGAGATTTAAGAAGATTCGTTACGGTGATCGAAGAGAATGGGAGTGTCGCGTGAAAATAATATAAGTTGATCTTTCCAAGCCCTTTTGTGGAAGATAGAGAAACTCTATCGCAGCGAGTGGCTACGCCTTAAAAAAAGTCGCGCCTCGTTAAGGTCTCCCGCAGTCTCGGAAAATCCTTCATGGGATGAAAAAGGAACATTGGGGTGAAATAATCTAGAAAATCTTCTTTGACAATTTTTTCAACTAAGGAAAGTGGTCCGTCTGCGCTAGATCGTGAGAAAAAGAAAATTCTTAATGAGAAACGAAACGAGGAAAGGATTTTTTTTTAACGAGTCCATGTGTTTTCGTAAAATTCTTCGATTAATTAATTAATTAATTTATTGATTCAAGGACTCCTTGCGTTGGAAGATCCTTCGATGACAGCGAAGAGGTAAATCATCCCATCTTGCTTTAATTGGTTCTCGCTGTCCATTTACTGAACCGTAGGATACGATAAAGCTTGAGAGTTTCCGGCTAAATAATTAAACGATCGTCGTTGCTCGAGGCTCATCCCATCCTTTTATGTAATTAACGCCATCGACATTACATCTACCGAAGCTATATACTATATACGGAGATGAGGATGATGAGCACGGAAGTTAGAAGGACTGCGTTTGTGAAATCTAACGCAAGCACCGCCTTACTCGTTAACTGCTTGCTTGGCTACAATTCAATTAGGTACATTCAAACAGGAAATTCGGATAAATAATACTGCAGTCGACATAGCCAGAATGAGGAATTTTAATGTCGCGAGTTTCGCAGGGGTTTTTAGAAATATTTATATATTTAAACTTATTTTACAGTTTGAATTTTTTCATCCGAAATAAGATTCTGGTATTAAGGGGTTACATCTAGCTGCCGGCTGAAAAAAGGGCGTGTTTTTGTGAATATTTTTTTGGGAAAATGATTGCAGCTTTCGAACTGTTTTTTTTTTCATAGTAAAGGTTATATCTTCGACTATATTTCATAATTTTTTTATTGAACAAAATTCGCAAATGTAGGAGATACAATGCATTTCCCCAACCGCTGTTCAAAAAAGGTCTTCTAGGGTGACCACTGTATCTTCCACCTCGCTCGTCTAAAATCAAAAAATGAAATAGATTATGTTTTTGCATCGTATTATCTAGTCCTTAATCGAAGGATTTGAGAAAATATTAATTTTTGAAAAAATGGTTGACGAAAATGTAGCGATTTTTTCATCAAAATTTGGACTTTCACGTTCAATCGTCGACCATTTTTTCAAAAATTAATATTTTCTCAAATCCTTCGATTAAGGACTAGATAATACAATCCAAAAACATAATCTATTTGATTTTTTTATTTTAGACGAGTGAGGTGGAAGATACCGTGGTCATCGCAGAAGACCTTTTCTGAACAGCGGTCCCGGAAATGCGTTGTATCTCCTACATTTGTGAATTTTTTTCAATAAAAAACTTATGAAACATAGTCGAAATTATAACCTTTACTATAAAAAAAACAGTTCGAAACCTGCAATCATTTTCCCAAAAAAAATTCACAAAAACTTTTTTTCGGTCGCCACCTAGATGTAACCCCTTAAACAAATTAAGATGTGGTATAATTTTGAAGAATTATTAATCCCAAGAAAATATAGTAAATTCGATAATTTGTACATTTTATAATTTTACAGTTTGCATTTTTACCTATTGTTAGAAATAAAGTTGTAATGTTTCAAAGAAAATTTGATTTATTTTTATTACATTGAAATACATTCAAAACTTGGGATTTCTTTTCCGGAAGTAAAATTGCAGGATTAAAAAAAAATTAGATACATTTCTATGCATTTAAATATATTTTGAAGTTGGGATTTCTTGCCCAGAAGTAAAATTGGAGGATTAAAAAAATATTGGCGCGGAATAATTTGAGGAATTATTTATTGCAAGGAGATAAATAACTGGAGATATTAACCCGCAGTAACCATGGCATACAATAGGGCGTTTTGGGTTTTTTAATTTTCAAATTTTGACATCTCGTGAAAAAAAAACGGAAAATTTGCCGAAAAAAGTACCGGAAGAACGAGAAAACGAATAAATATAGGTGGTTGAACGGATTAATAACAATCATTCATAAAATATACTCTGATTCCAGAATAAATAATATATCAATTACGGTTATTATTCAAATATTGTTGAAATGTTTATAAATTTCAATTTTGTTTGCGTTATCTCAAATTCAAAGTTTTTTCAATTATACTACTTATTTCAAGATGAATTTTTAATCTGATTTTATTTTCTCTTACCCTTCATTTTCTGGAGCATAATAAATAAATCATTTATTATTAGTGAAAAAATAACTGTATTTCAAAGAGTAACTCGTCAATTCTGTACTAACGTTACAAAATTTGTTCGTCCGCATAAAGTTCCATAACAAACTCGCTTCCACTTTTTGATATCATTTATTTGTAGGGGAAAGATAAGATTTGTTATTAGAAAGTTTTCCAACTTGAGAAGGAATACAATTGACGACGTGGGGTTGATTGCAAGATACACAAGCGACAGCAAATGCAGGTTCCAAGATGAAGATACGCTCGTTCTGATTTGATCTCAGTTATTTTAAGTACTTGCTTATGAACGGTAGGTTGATTCGAGAGTATTACTATATTTACGTCACTGCTGCGGAAATGCAGAAACTGATGTCAGAAGGGGTTCCTCTATTTTCCTCCCTGTATTCTCGTAGCAACAAAGCTATAATACTTTTGCGACACAAATGATATCAATGTATTACAAATGAATGGCTCTCGTTATTTCTGTAGAAAGTAGGCCAGTCATCGGGATGAAATTTCATTGCAGAGATACACAACCTTTATTATTGAATCTAATTATTCTTGAGGACGTACATAAAAGCTTATTCTATAGTTTCGTAATGATTTTCTACGTTATACAGTGTTTACGGTATAAAAGTTCGAAGCCGAATGGTGATGACGGAAAGTGGAAAAAATAATGTAGGATAAACTCACCAATAGATGGACACCCTCCAATAGATGGACAAATATTATTTCCAAAAGTAATTACATTAAATTTAAGAACGAAATCGTAAAGTCATAATTTTTTTTATGGCTATATGTAGTCCTGATTGCAAAAAGGGATTTTTTTCATCTTTATATTTGTAATAATGATAAAAAAAATATTTAAATTTGACACGACGAAGTTTTGCTTCAAGAGCGCCACCACTAGTAAATATGTGACAGATGTCCGGTAAACGTTGTTTGTTAATACTATTATAAATGAATAAAAAAATAAGGCATGTATACATTATTATGCTCGTATTTAACTAAAAACGCTATAAATATCGTAATAAAATAATAAAATTACAAAAATATAAGAAAATTTAGCGTCCATCTATTGGTATTGGCTGTCCATCTAATGGAGATTTTGTCCATCTACTGGGGTTTGGGTCCTTTTCATAAATTTTTCTTTTTTGTTAATTACTACGAAGATTCACAAAGATTTAGTAATTTTTTTCTAGTTAATTACATATTTTTACATTAATATAATTCATTTTATTATAACTTATTTGTATTCCATTATATTATTTTGATAAAAAAGCATGAGAGTTTGCTTAACCGTCCATCTATTGGTGCATTTACCCTACCACTTTTCGAAATTCAGAATAATTACCGAGTAATTAATTAAAATGTTTTGACCAATCAGAGGTGGTATCATGTCGCGAAGCCCGAGGGGGCATTTCCAGCTGTCAAAATATGGTTATCGTTGCTAGGTGATTTGAAGTCTACATTTGTTGACATGTCCACCGAGCCTTTTCGATGTTCTAATTGGACAAAACATTTTAATTAATTGTTCGGAAATTATTCCAAATTTCGAAAAATGGTACATAACTTTTCCTTCCAAATTTTCACCTTCTACTACCACGTCCCGCCTTTGAACACTTATACCGCACGCCCTGTATAGTTGTATCGTGCCTATAAAAAAATGGATACATATATATTTTTTTATATTTCAAGTCATCGTCAAATTTGCAGATACAGTCGATTCTCCGAATAAGATACCTTCGAATGCCTTCGAATAAGATACCACGGGTTCCCCTTCGCTAATCCACTACCCCCACTTGTAATGCCTCTTCGCCTCTGAATGTTTGGAGTTGCGTACTCCGCACAAGATACCACGGAAATAAATGAGAAAAAAGGAGATTTATTTAAACATAACGATTTTATTTATTTATTATCATAAATTGTGACGTGGAATTCGTCACGTCACTAAAAGGGGGTCTCGCGACCCCGATCTCCGACGTTCTCGATCCTAGAAAAACTTATTCATGCAAAGAATACTAGGGGGTTTTGGGCGCCAGGTACTGAGTACCACGATTCCGGGGATCTAAAGTGCTCCGGCTGAGCCAGTATGTGGAAGAGGGGAGGGTTCGACACGGTCAAGCAAAAAGAAAAACGCAAAATAAATAAAAAAAAGAAGCAGCTATATTCAGTTCGAATAGAGACAAAAGAAAAATAACAAATAAAAGAACATTGCCGACCAGGGCACGCTGAGCCCGCTCAAAATCGATTTTGGGCTCCCCGTTGGCATACGGGAAGCGCCGAGCCCACTCGGTCGTCTTTATATGGAAGATGGTGGCCCTTACCGTACACCGGTCGTCTTCGGAAACTCGGTCGTCCGGGCTTCGATATCTCCCGGTTCCTCCTCCTGGTCTATCCGGGTAACCTCCGAACCTCTCGGGCACACGGGAGTTTCACGTAACGTCCCTTTTCTGCTAACGTCTCCGAGAAATCGGCAAAATTTATCGCGGAGAGCGATCGAGCGTGCAGCTAGTCTCCGATCCGACGTGGAAGTTGCCGTTTCCGGTTTCTTCTTCGATTTGGCGAGAACCTCTCGAGTCGTTGAGAGTCTCGCCCGATACGACAGGGATCGTATCTCTCCCATGGGAACCGGATGCGGCTGTCTGGGATTTTGCCGAATATTCGGCCTCCTGTCCCGCGTGAATCTTGTGGCAGCGAGTATTTCCCTCAGGATTTCGGGACTCTCAATCGTGGAGTTGAACTACGAAGTTTTTCTCCCCGGAAGTGTCGTGCTCCATGGCTCTCTTCATTCGTCGTCGCTTTTGAGGGGTCAGCGTGCCGTACGTAACATTTCGGGTTTCGGCCGACCGATGTCGCCATTGGTCCGATTATACAATATCGATCTTAACATTCTAAATCATACGCCGTTTCGAATCTGGCGTCGGTTCTAATACATGTTACCGACTGAGTCGGGGCGCAATAGATTATCTTACAAGCTATTACCTTACAGACTAGAGGGACTTCCAGGTCGGATCGATAATTGTCAATCTACCGCGGTTTCTAACCTCAATTATCGATCCGAGTTTCCGCGTGTCACGGGTTACGGGACTTTTTGGGGCAGAGAATCGTTCTCTGTCACAAACTTATTAATTATTTAAGATCACGTTTTAATTTTCTTTTGTTTAACATTCATAGAGAATTTTCAATGACTCGTAAACGTAGTTTTTTGTCGGGAAAGTTGCGTTTCCGTGACGCGCTGGACTAGTACGTGAAATTTTTAGCTCCGTGAGATCATTATCGACACCGAGAGACTCGTCCGTAGCTTTAACTTGAACAGTAATCTCGTCATCTGTCAAGAGTGGCTTCTCAACTCGTGGATCCATGTTTGTTGCCCAGTTGAGAAGATCATCAGCGTCCATATATTTGAAGTCGTCAATCTTGTGAAGAATCGCCAGCAGTTTTTCATCAGACACTCTCCCTTCTCGAGTCAGGACATCGACAGTTGATTCAGTGCCAATGGGAGCATCCAAGAGAACCAATCCAGCAGGATCTTTATCCTCCGTTTGAGTCGAAACATTCCTCATCTCCGTAGGCTAGGGTTTTTACTATTTTGCGCGGTATCTTATTCGAAGGACGAGAGTTCTATTCCTCTCCGGCGTAGCAGACCGCTGTGTGGGGGAACGATAATTCTGGGAATCATATTCCCCTTCCGTCCCTCGTGGTATCTTATTCGGAGAATCGACTGTATCAAAGAAATGAAGTATTGGGTTCGCAAATAAATTCGTTCGGTTTTTGTGTTTTATTCCACTGTTAAAAACCGAACGAACTTATTTGCCAACCCAATATCTAAAGTAATGAGTGAATTTTTTTAAATAATATCTATAAATACACACGCCAATTATTTTAATTACATTAAATCTTACTAGAAAGCTACATTTTTATTTAAATATATATGAATAAATAAATAGGTCATTACATGATAATATTAAATTAACAAATATTCGTCCACAGGTATTTTTATAACGATGAGTTTGAAAATTACTATCTACGAAATCATACAAATTGACAGTATTCACTATATGTTTAATAACAATCAATAAAATAATTCTTAATAAAAAATTGCAAAAGATAAACAAGATTTTGCTTTCGTTGTTATTTTCCGTTCCATTTTTCCTCTCATGAATATGATTTCACTCGAAGGCAAACTTTCGCCTATTTGTTACTTTAATTAATGGAAAATGTGTTACATACAAATATTACGCATACAAAAAAAGTATTCGTAGTTAATCTTCGTCTTTAATATTGCATTGTTACGTCTAGAGTTGGGGTATCGAATTGTGGTTCGAGAGCGACTCAAGACTTACTTTCCATTTTTGAATCGATACGAAAATATCGATTCAGGGATAGGAAATTGTTGGAATCATGCGACTGGTTGGGGTTTAGAGATATATGTATATTTACATGTTCCTTGAACGGTAACGTTTGTACACATTAAGATTCAAATGATCTAGGATAATGTAATCTTCTCTGGGACCCAAGTGATTCTTAAAATATGTCCAATTTTAATAAATAAAGTAACAAACCGGAGGTTCCTATCTGTTTACTCGGAAATAGGAATAGAAATAGAAATGGAGGTAGAACTTGGAATAAAACTTGGAAATAGGACTGGAAATGGAACTGGAAATAGGACTCGAAATAGAACTGGAAGTAGAACTGGAAATAGAACTGGAATTAGGACTGGAAGTAGAACTGGAAGTGGAACTGGAAATAGAACTGGAAATAGTACTGGAAATAGAACTGGAAGCAAAACTGGAAGTAGAACTGGAAGTAGAACTGGAAGTAGAACTGGAAATAGAACTGGAAATAGAACTGGAAGTGGAACTGGAAATAGAACTGGAAATAGTACTGGAAATAGAACTGGAAGTGGAACTGGAAATAGAACTGCAAATAGAACTGGAGGTGGAACTGAAAATAGAACTGGAAATAGTACTGGAAATAGAACTGGAAATAGATTTGGAAATAGAACGGGAAATAGAACTGGAAATAGAACTGGAAGTAGAACTGGAAATAGAATTGGAAGTGGAACTGGAAGTGGAACTGGAAATAGAACTGGAAGTGGAACTGGAAATAGAACTGCAAATAGAACTGGAGGTGGAACTGGAAATAGAACTGGAAATAGTACTGGAAATAGATTTGGAAATAGAACGGGAAATAGAACTGGAAATAGAACTGGAAGTAGAACTGGAAATAGAACTGGAAATAGAACTGGAAGTGGAACTGGAAATAGAACTGCAAATAGAACTGGAAGTGGAACTGGAAATAGAACTGGAAATAGTACTAGAAATAGAACTGGAAATAGATTTGGAAATAGAACGGGAAATAGAACTGGAAATAGAACTGGAAGTAGAACTGGAAATAGAACTGGAAATAGAACTGGAAGTGGAACTGGAAATGGAAATAGGAAAAGGAATAGAAGATGAACAACTTAGATGGTCTTGGTTGTTCACCGGGAATAGAAATAGAAAAATAGAAATGAAGGGTGAACAACTTAGATGGTCTTGGTTGTTCACCGGGAATAGAAATAGAAAAATAGACTGCTAATGGACGAATTAGATGGTCTTGTTCGTCCACTAGAAACAGAAAGGGGTCGTAGAAGTGAAGGGTGAACAACTTAGATGGTCTTGGTTGTCCACAAGAATAGAAATAGAAGAATAGAAATAAAGGGTGAACAACTTAGATGGTCTTGGTTGTTCACAGGAAGTAGAAATAGAAAAATAGAATGTAGGGTGAACAACTTAGATGGTCTTGGTTGTTCACCGGGAATAGAAATAGAAAAATAGAAATGAAGGGTGAACAACTTAGATGGTCTTGGTTGTTCACCGGGAATAGAAATAGAAAAATAGACTGCTAATGGACCAATTAGATGGTCTTGTTCGTCCACTAGAAACAGAAAGGGGTGGTAGAAGTGAAGGGTGAACAACTTACAAGGAAAGCTCTCCAACCCGACCTCACCGATTTCAATAATTTTTGGATATGTTGTAGTACTCAAAAAACTAAGAGACACGTATTTTTTTGTATGTGCGGTAACTCGCTTTAAAAGGGTGAAAACCACCCCTAAAGTTTCATCCGAAAATCGTTTTATTATCATATCTCGGCTTCTAATTGATATTTTTTAATAAAACAAAGTGGAAAATATTTGTCATAAGAAGTAGAAGATTTTAGGTGTATTTATGACCCAAGGGGTTGCAACCCTTATTTTGTATTAGAAGAAAACTAGATTTTTTATGCTTTTTTTCTTTATAATAACCAGGATATGAACTGAAAAAAATAAAGAAAAGCATTTCCGTTTACTCTATCGCATATTTTAGTTGTCGTGTTTCAGGATTTTTTACGCAACCGCCCCCAAATACCGCAAACTACCCCTTAAAATAATACATCGCATGTAACGATGAAAAAAATTTTTTTTTCCTGAGATTTATTACACATGGAAACAGAATGTAATTTATATAAAAAACAATCGTTTTATAAATTTTTTGCATTATAGTAATATAAAAGGGGTGATAAAACTTACCCCCAAAAGTGAATTATTCAATATAACTCGATATTTATTACTATTTTTTAATGGAACTGATTAAAAATTATTTTTGAAGGGAAGATTTATCCTTTCTTACGAAGGGATTTTCTATGCAACCGCCCCCAAATACCGTAAACTACCCCTTAAAGTAATACAGCGCATGCAAATGATGAAACAAATTGTTTTCCTTAAAATTACTTAAATTTAATAAGTTAGTAAAATATAATATTGTTTTAATATTATATTAAAGTTACCTTTTTGTGACTATTATTATAGTTGCTCATTATTATTATTTTGTGAATTGTAATATTGAAAGAAAATTTAAATATTTATAGTTTTGTCGAGAAAAAGTAATAATAATAATAATAATAATAACACAATAAAAATAATAATAATGATGATAATGAGCAGCTATAATAATAATTATAAAAAAGTAACTCTAATATAATATAAAACAATATATATTTTACTAACATATTAAATATAAATAATTTTAGAGAAAAAAATTGTCTTCATCATTTACATGCGCTGTATTACTTTAAAGGGTAGTTTACGATATTTGGGGGCGGTTGCGTAAAAAATCCCTTCGTAAGAAAGGATAAATCTTCCCCTCAAAAATAATTTTTAATCAATTCCGTTAAAAAATATTAATAAAAATCGAGTTATATTGAATAATTCACTTCTGAGGGTGACTTTTATCATCCTTTTTATACTACTATATTACAAAAAAATGTATAAAATGATTGTTTTTTATATAAATTATATTCTGTTTCCACATGTAATAAATCTCAAGAAAAAAAAATTTTGTTCATCATTACATGCGATGTATTACTCTAAGGGGTAGTTTACGATATTTGGGGGCGGTTGCGTAAAAAATTCTGAAACACGACAACTGAAATATTCGATAGAGTAAACGGAAATGCTTTTCTTTATTTTTTTCAGTTCATATCCTGGTTTTTCTAAAGAAAAAAACCATAAAAAATCTAGTTATCTTCAAATATAAAATAAGGGTTGCAACCCCTTGGGTCACAAATACACCTAAAATCTTCGACTTCTTACGACAAATATTTTCCACTTTGTTTTATTAAAAAATATTAATTAGAAGCCGAGATATGATAAAAAAACGATTTTCAGATAAAACTTTAGGGGTGGGTTTCACCCCTTTAAAGCGAGTTACCGCACATAACAAAAAACACGTGTCTCTTAGTTTTTCGAGTACTACAACATATCCAAAAATGATTGAAATCGGTGAGGTCGGGTTGGAGACCTTTCCTTGTTAGATGGTCTTGGTTGTTCACAAGAATAGAAATAGAAGAATAGAAATAAAGGGTGAACAACTTAGATGGTCTTGGTTGTTCGCAGGAAGTAGAAATAGAAAAATAGAATGTTAATGGACGAATTAGATGATCTTGTTCGTCCACTAGAAACATAAATAGATACGGAAATCGGAATAGACTTAGAAAAAGGGAAACAAAAATGGAATTATAATTGACCCTGAAATAGAACTTGAATTTAAATTAGGAAATGGAAATTGAAATAGAATTAGAAGTGGAAATAGAAGTAGAATTAGGAATTGAACCTGAAATAGAAATTGAAATAGAAATCAGAATTGAAATTAGAATTGAAATTAATTTATGAATGGGCTGGATGTCGCTTAGCTTTCGAAGTCGGGAATGCTGGGGTGTTCTTGATCCTAACAGAAGGATCCCGGAGGGTAGTTCATCGGGGCCTGGCTTATCACGAGCCGCGAAGATGGTGCGATGAAGGTTGTAGGAGTAGAAATAATATACCCGACTGTTTGGTTTTCGAATACAAAAGAACTATATTTCTACAGATTAAAATATAAGATAGGAGGTCACTTTTACAAATCACTGAATCAACGTATAATTTTAAGGCCGAGCGAATTGAATGAACGAGTCTGGATCACTAGTCGAGTGATCCAGACTCGTCATGGAGTCATCACGAATGATGTTAAGAACTCCGCGAGTGATCTTGAGCGATCCGAAAAACTAACTATATCAGAGTTCGTTTTCTGTCTTCCACATCGGATTATTCTTAATAATAATTAGCTACTCCTCTCCAAACTGTCCATCGTTTTCATTGGACGAAATTATTCCTTTAAATTTCTCATTGGGTCTGGTTTATGGGATGGGGGTTTCGTTCTTAGTGCTGATAAGCCAAAATTGAAATCCCTTTGGTGGGAAATTTTGTTGGCTATGCATTTTTGCCAAGTAACGATTCGAAGTTACATTGCTTATGAGTTTAAAGGTTCAAGTTTCTCAGGAGAGAGAATATCGAGATCAATTACATGCATTAGTCATTCGCAATTTGTTTATTCCACAAAAAGGAAAGGGACTATCTATTTCATTGTTATGGTTTCTCGAGGAGGAAAAAAAAAATTGTCGAGAGGTCATCATATTTTTACTTAAATAAATTTAATCCGAGAACTTTGCTAAAGTTACGGGTACGTAACAGCATATATAAAAAAAATAATTAATATTACGTTTTGTATCTTTTAAATAAATTACCAATATTTTCTTTGTCTGAGTATTTCTCGAAATGTTTCACAAATTCATTGTGTAAATTAATACTACTAATAATGTATGTAATAACAATAATAACTACAATTAAAATAACAATAATAATTTTACGTTTATTCACCAATACGTTAATTGTGTCCATAATTATGAAAATGGTCTAAGTCAAGATTTGAAAAAGATTTGATTTTTAGTTATCTCGCATCATTTTGTCTTGCAATCCATATTTTTCTTTATTAATTAAGACCAATAAAACTCCAGCTTTCAATGTTGCAGAATGTAAAAACATTTTTTATTTTATTTAAAACAAATCCTTTAAATTTATCAACACAAAAAAATATGATTTAGACCACTTTCATAATTATAGGCACAATTAATCATGCATCGACCCTCGGTAGCGAGAAATGAACAAACAATTTGACAAAAATTCTTCTGGAACTATTTCGGTGAGTATGAGAATTGTTAAAAATGTTAATAAAAAATCTATACCACAAGAAAATAAATTCGAGTATTCGTATGTTTAATAATTTTATAGTTTGCATTTTACAACGAAAAATAAAGTTGCAATGTTAAAAAAATTAGATGTACTTGTATGCATTTAAATATTGTGGAAAGTTGGTATTTCTAGCCTAGATCGACCCTCGGTGGCGAGAAAAAAACAAACACTTGGACAAAAATTCTACACGAGTTATTTCAGTGGCTATCAGAAATGTTAAAAACGTTAATAGAAAAAATCTTCATGGACCTATTTACGAATTGCAAATTATTTTTTTCGAAGTTTCAATCTTCCCGCAAAGATACGGTCCCGGCATGAAGATACATCGGAAAGTCTTGAAGGAAAATCGATCGATAAATCAGAATACTCCTTTTCTTTTTCTCCGACTTCTTCGCACCCATCTTTAAAAGAGGGTTGGGGATGGCTCGAACTACCGAGGGGATGGCTCGAGAAAAATCTTCGCGAGGATTCTATGAGCTAGACTTCACCCTGACTTGGGTGATATATCCTTGGTTTATATCCTCTTGTATAAAAGCCGAGGTATCTTGGAGGAGAGAAAGAGGCGAGGAAGAGGAGAGAGAGAGAGAGAGAGAAAGAGAGAGAGTCAGTTCGCGAAAGGAATAAGTATCCCAGGGATCTTTGTCCATTGTGTGGTGGACTTGAGAGTCGACCATTAGGTATTGTTCCCTTATGATGTGCATGAGCACACGCCTTCTATTCTTGCTCCCCTTAGTGCTGACTTATGCTTTACCAACTTATTCAGAAATCACACTCTCCACTCTATTTTCATTCTATTATATGTATATCATGTTTGGAAGTAAGTACATTCAATTCAAATGTATACATTTCGTGTATACAAACAGGGATTTGGCTATTGTAGAATCGCATTTCTACGGGGATTCGTTTATCACTCTTACAATAGATATATTACATTTAAGGTAAATTCGATATTTTTTTAGATACTGCAATTTTTTGGCTACTCCGGGGGTGGATTCTGCCATTTTTAGTGAATTATTAGTAATATGTGTTAAATTATTGTTAATAGTAGTTATTATTATTATTTATTACTCGAATAATGATAGTTAGTAAGGATTAATTATAGTCCTTGACCTGATCTATAAAATTGCTAATTAATAATTATCAAGAATCTCTTGTTATAAATAATAAAAATAATAATTATGAAAAATAATGATTCTTAATCGATTATACGACGAGTAATAAATAATCGTTAATATTTATTCTGCAAATAATAATAATTAATAAGGAATAGTTATAGTCTTTGATCCGATTCATATAATTGCTAATTAATAATTATCAAGAATCTTTTGTTAATAAGTTATAAAAATAATAATTATTCTTAATTAGTCATACATCGAGTAATAATTTTTATTATTTATTTTGCAAGAAAATAATCATTAATAAGGGTTAATAATAGTCCTTAATCGGATCTTTAAATTACCAATTAATAATTATTAAGAATCTCTTGTCAATAATTACTAAAAATAATGAACACTAATAATAACTATTAATTGACAATAATGCATATTGACGATTCTTATTGTTTATTTTGAAAATAATAATAATAATTAGCAAAATTTAATTATTGGAAAACGGATTTTTCAAAATTTGCTGATTCAAATTACGCGAACTTCAGTTTTGCAAAATCTAATCGTATCTGAACTTTGATAAACTTTTTCCTAGAAATCTAACGAATAAACCAGGAAACCTCCGGACCCTTCTGCTGTTTCTCCATCTCCTTATTGGAAGATATTTTATGTCCCGTTGGCAGTTCGGTTTACGCGGTATCAGTTCTCTCACGTGTGTGATAAGCCTAGAAATTCTTGCGGGATCTCCTGTCGTGACTATAAATCCCTCCTTTCGCGATAGACACAGAATTCCTCTTTGTTATAAACAAGAAGTTTCTTCTTCACGACGCCACCTTACCACTATGTGGCGAATTCTGCGTGAAACATTCCCGCAAGTGTTAGGCCGCATACCAGGTCTAACGCTAACCGGCGAATGTTTTTGTATCTCGCATATACGTTCTTAACCCTTAGAGGTAACACGTTCTAAAAATAACGTACCGGTCACACGGGGTCAGAATGACCCCAGCCATGTTTGAACAATTGCCGCGTTGCCAATATCATTCCGAACGACTCATAAAAATTCAGGATATTAGTTTGAACCTTTTAGAATGAGAGTATCATGGCAAAAAATTTTTATCAATTGTTCAAAATGGCGAAAAAAAATCAGCAAGGAGGCAATGCGTAAAAACCACTATTTACTAAAAAAATCATAACTCTGGCAATTTTTAATATATTTTCATAAAATTTTAGGGTGATACTCTTGAGATATCATAGTGTATGGAAAAAAATAGCTCCATAGTGGGCGTTTCAAAAAAGGCATTTATTTTGACCGCCAACTCGCGCACGGTCTTTTAAAAATCGACTGCCACGAAGGAACTGCTGCCGCGATTCGGCCGACCCTAGTCTCATCTTACAAAGGGAGTCCCAAAGCTCCGTTAGACGGGAGGCCAGACCAATCGGGCGCCAATAATTTATAGTAATTCTAACTTCAAGTTGCGCTTGGAGTCATTTTGACCCCTAATGACCTCAAAGGGTTAAATTTAGTGCTAGGAGATACTAGATGAATCAGGTGATGAGTCTTATTGTAATTTGATATGTTTTTTAACATATTTCGAAAATCTTCAGGGACTGTAAAAATAATTATAGTTATTTTGGAAGATACGGAAATCGAGGATCTATCTCCAGTAATTATTTTAGAGTATTTCAAAATTGCGGAATTAACTGGTTGAATTTTTTTAGTTATTTTGGAGAAATAAAAATCTTTTTTTGGAATGTTTATTAAAAAGTCTTTATTTTTTGTTTAATTATTATACAACATCCAGCTTATTACTTTTTTTTTTAGTAGAAAAATTGGTTACAAATTAAGAGTAACATTTGGCTAAATTTTAATTCATGTAAAATTAAAGCTCTCGCAGAAGGGAAATATTTTTTTCTAGAACGGGTCCATAAATTCATCGATTCTGAGGTACAAGATAAATTGGGTGATGAGTATTATTGTAATTTGATATATTTTCGATTGGAAAATCTTTGTGGTCTACAAAAATTTGGATAATTATTTTAATAAGACAAAAATCGAGAATTTATCTTTCGAAATAATTACAAAGTATTTTTAGAATTAATTAACAGGATTTTTTCTTAAATATTTAAAAAGATGGATTTATTTTTCATTAATTGAAATATTCTATAAACTTTCGTTTCGGTTACAAAATAAACATTAAATGAATAATAACATTTCCATAATTAGACTTTCACGAGAAATTGAAAAGCTTTTCAAATAAAAAAAAAATACAATAATTTATGACGATGTTCAAACTGCATGTTGAAAATTCCACATAATTTCATACACTCGCGAAATATATGTACCAACGTAGCGAAAGGCAGAAAGCTCGAGACATATTTCATCCAGGGAATTTCCACTAGATTCAATCTTTCGTCTTGTTCCATCTTCCGCATTTGCGGAGTCTAAAAAATAATTCATCTTCCCAAACTCTCTTCAATCCCACCACGTATACTTTTATTACACCACGTTGTTTTCAAAGCTTAACGAAATACAACAAGCCAGTGAATTCTACGTAACCTTTGCCTATTGTTTTCAAGGGTGCTCCCAAAGTAGCCCTCAGCCAAACTCTAACGAT
This sequence comes from Gasteruption jaculator, assembly GCA_949825005.1. NCBI lineage: Eukaryota > Metazoa > Arthropoda > Insecta > Hymenoptera > Gasteruptiidae > Gasteruption > Gasteruption jaculator. Next base: position 3,668,710 of record OX463767.1, read on the forward strand.
GCCATTTTGCAGGATGGGAAATCTTCACCGGCCTTTTCCTTTTTTTATGTGTATATTTATATATTCTTTTCTCTCTAGAAATTGTTTCTATCGTTTTCGTCCCTAATTTCATTAACGAGCGGACGAAAGTATTCTTTTGTTTAGAAAACATTGTTGAAGATTGTACTATATTCTGTGCAACATTTTCCATACAATATAGAAAATATTTCAATTTCACAATCAGTTATTTTTATTATTCGAACCGGAATTTTTGAAAATAAATTATTCGTAAGTTTTTGATCTCAAAGCTAAAAAATTGAAAATTAATTTATTACTAATAACTTTTATATTGTAATTTCTCCAAAATTTGAATTTTTATATCTCTTATGCATAAAATTACAAACGATAGTATTATAAATATATATCTATTATATTATAGGGTAAAATCCTCGAAATTTTTAATATTATTAATAATTTTATTATTAATTATATTATTATCCATCAAGTATCGAATTCTCAATGGAAACAATGTTACAGCGAATTTTTCGAATAACAAAAATGACATTTTCGCAGCAAAAGGACCGTTTGACATGGGAAATCGGTCGATTCAGATGGTGAAAAAATACATCGCATAGGATCTTATCGAAAACCCGAAAAAGATTATCCCCTGTTGAGCAGTCGATTGAAGACTGGTCGATAATGGTACATTTTTGGACCTACCTTTGCCATCCCAGAAATGGGTGAAAAATAAATTTTCAAAATCAAGCTTGACAGGGTCATCTTTGGGGGTAATTTTGCGCGTAGACTCTTTATCGCGAGTGTCCGAGGTCAAAATCTTAATAGGAACAAAATTATAGCGAACTTAAAAAAAATCACATTTTTGCTCTAAAGGCTTTGGAAAATCGGGGATTTTGACTGCGCCGTTGGATTCCTTGTGATAAATTCGTCGGATGGAACGTTCCCGAAAGTTCGAAAAAGATTACGTTCGTCTGATGGGTATTATAAACTTTGTCTTGGTTATCTTCCCATATTTTCCATACATTGTAAAAAATATTTTTAATTCAGTTGTTTTTATAATTCCAGTCTGAATTTTCCTCATCAAATTATTCGTAATTTATTCCTCTCAAAGGAAAAAAATTAAATATAAAATTATTATTATTTTTTTTTAATAGATGTTTAATGTCGCATCTACTGCTAGGTAATTAGCGACAAAATTATTATTTATACTTTCTATATTGTAAGTTCTCCAAAAGTATAATTCTTAGGGGAAGGCCGGACAAAATGAATACCCCAGGCAAAGCGAATACTCCCCAATATTCCTAAATTATTCGTTCGCCATTCAACACACCACCATAGTAACGTTTGACCATCTTGGCTCAATGCGCGGGAATCACTTGAGCAAGGAGCCGTGTCACGTTTTGTCCACGAAGTGAAGAATTGTGTTTTCGTGAAAAAAAAATTGATTTCACAAGGTAAGTGTATTGATGTTATTTTCAATATTATGTAACGTGGCCATTTGGCCACATTAACAATACGCATTACCATGAACATATACAGTGTCCAGAGATCTCCCCGAAAGGGCTGGGACAAAAATATTAATCATATTTTTAGATTGTTATAGAGCAGGGCGAAGGAAGCACATCCCCCAATCCCCATCTTCCTTACCTCACGCATTCCTACCGCCTACCTATTACCGTGACGCTCCGGAAGAAGAAGGACCGTATACCGCCGAATCCGACGAAACTGGACAAGAACGCCACTCCCCACCAATCAGCGGACGCAACCGCTACCGACGAGAAGTCATCGATCAAGATCCACCACCCAGGGCGGCAGCACTATCCACGCTCGGAATTGCCAAAGGGCCCTGGGTGGGGGAATAGAGGATCGCAACCGAGGAAGAGTCAGAGATCTCTGGACTTTCGTACGAACGACAACCCCGCGAACCTTAGAGAGTTTTGGGTGCCCATTTCTTCCGGTGTTGGGACGTGCTTTTGGAGCCTATTTTCGTTTTCCTGGCTGTGCCATCGGGACCCGAAGAGGACCCTTCCTTCGGCTGCCCAGTTGACGGCAGTATATTCCGGATCCATTCGTTGGGAGAGGAGTTCGCCCCGACCAGGTTGGTCCGCCACCTTCGTGTCCGAGCGTCACGGACGTCCCTCATGTTCCTCTACCTTTTTTTCCCCTTACGCCTGTGATTTTTCTAGCTCCCCCAACTGAGAGATAGCTTTCCCTTATCGCCTACAAGTTCCGTGCTTCCTTACCGCGATTCTTTTCTTTCTTTTTCTTTTCTTTTCTTTTGTGAGTCCCAGGCCCTTTCGGCTGCGGGCCATTTTGGAGCCACATTCTTTTGTTCTCCGCCTACCGAGGCGACGTTTTGTTTTTGCGAAAGCTTTTCTTATTGTTTCTTTTTCTTGCCGTGTCACCTTTTTAATTTAATAAATTAAATTAAAAACCGATTCCCGCGTGAGCCTCTGTTTTTGCCCTCTTTCTTCCCTCTTGTTTTTCCCCAGGGCACGGAGGCAGAACCCCCTTCTGGGACTCTTGTTCCCGGCACCTAGCCGTGCCCCCTCGTCTTGCTTGCGGGCTAATCGGTTCCCTCATTGCCGAGGGCCACCCCCTCGGCTGGCGCCCATCTTCCGTTTTCGCACCCCTGGACTCCCCTTAAGGGACCCCAGGAAGGGAAACCGATCAGGCCGAAAGAGAGGACGAGCGAGGAGTTTGGGGCGGAAACTCCGTCACAATTAATAGTTCTTGATCCTTAGGAATATTTTTGTTCTGTAGCATGTCAAGGTAGGGTTTTACGGTATATTTAACAGAGGGTCAGAATCGATAGTTATTGCATGAAATGTGTTAATCTCAAAAACTACCGAGTCAGGCAAAGTGGATATAGCTAAGCGAATATGGTATCCGCTCTGCCGCCATTTTTGATTATTGACTTACAATCTCATAATGTTCTTCTTTTGTTTTAGATGGTGAAGAAATACAAAAAAAACTAACCAAGGCTCGTGGCGCGAAAATATCATGTAAAAAGCTATTAATTTGGGCAAAGGCTGGAAAATCAATAAAAGGCACATCTAAAAAGTATGGGTTTGCCTATGCAACTTTGTACAGACATGAGAAATTTTTTTTCTAAATATTTAAGTTTAAGTTAATTTTCTTTCAGTTTATTAAGTTTAATACTCATGTTTTCAGACGTTAAAAGATGGGTATTCACTTTACCCGAGTACTGTATCCGGGTTACCCGGGGGTCAGGACAAAGTGAATCCTTTCGTACTTTTTCAAATTTTATTTGTAGTCATTAATTGTTCAATTATTGAAGGTAACTGATGATGGTATTTGTAAGGGCAATTAATAAAGATTGATTTGTGCTATTTATTTTGTTTTTGTATCTTATACCTTTTCTGCTAAAGCCTTAAATATTTTAAGGTATTCACTTTACCCGGTCTTCCCCTATATCCCTTATACATAAAATTACAAACGACAGTATTATTAGTATATACATGTCTGTTATATTATATGGTAAAATCCTTAAAATATTTAATATTATATCCCTCAAGTGTATAAAATTATAAATAAATATTATTATTAACATTTTCGACGTTATAACTTTCCGAAAAAATGTAACCAACGGTACTTTCGAAACGAATTCCGAAAAAATTTGGTTATTTCATTTTCACGAAGTAGAAGTCAACTCTTTTCAAGTACCAGCAGTCCAACAGACGCCTCTTGATGTAGTTCAAGTCCTGATTAATTCTCGAGAAACTGAAGTTCGGCATGAAGATAAAAGGAGAGGAGAAGACGGAGGGAGAAAAAAGCCGAGAAAACATCCAACATCTAACAGCTTCGCAGTCACAGTCGTTAGGGTTAATGTTGAAGCAGTCATTACGAATCCCTTGTGCCGATTTTTTTCCTCTTTTACTTCTGTCCCCGTCTCTCTCTTTCTCTCAGTTAGTAGCTTGTCGTTACCACTAGTCTCTTACCCTCTCGTGGCAAGCACTCTCCGTAATGTCCTTCTTAGTACATTAACCTCGACTTACTCATACATTCTACCACACTTGCGGAAATTCCTCGAAAATACATACCCCTTGCATCATGCACGCATGACTTTCTAACTTCCTTTTACAACCCTTTTAGTATCGTGAGAAGTCTTCTCTAATGGGCAGCTCGAGGGTGCGTCCGAATTACAGATATTTCGAATGAATTCGATGCAATCGAAATATAAGGGATGATTTTATAAGTTCACTACCCGAGTGTTACAAATATATTTAGATGAAACTATTTTTGTCATCATTGAAACCCGAAAAATAATTAAAAGACCGTGGACGTAGTATTAAAATTGATTATCAAAAATTAATTTGTTAAATTAAATTAAATTTAAATTCACTTGAATACTTAGGAGAGAAGGGGGTCAATTGAACCACGGGGTAATTGAATCAATCGGTTCATAATACACGCGAGCTAGAAATATATTTAGATCTAACTTATTATTGTTATTATTAAAATTGCAAAATTAAATAACAGTGTTAACCGTCGACGTATAATTAAAATCAATTACAGGAAATTAATATGTCATCTATTTGAATACTTAGGAGAGAAGGGGTCAATTGAACCACGGGGTAATTGAATCAGTCGGTTCATAATACACGCGAGCTAGAAACATATTTAGATCTGACTTTTTATTGTTATTATTAAAATTCCAAAAATTAATTAATAATCTTAACCGCGGACGTATAATTAAAATCAATTACAGGAAATTAATTTGTCATCTATTTGAATACTTAGGGGAGAGGGGGGGGGGTGCCAATTGAACCAGTCGACTTAAAAATATCATAAAGATGAAAAATGAAAATGTCCCTTTAGAATTTTGTTCCACTGTGTAAACCCTCGATTCGCCCAAAATTTTGAATCATTATGATTATTCAATTTTGAAATATCAACGTTTTTGTGTTCACGAGCCCTCAAGCTTTTTTTCCAGCTTGGTTGAAAAATTATATTCTTTTCTTACATTATATTAATTTACCGACTAATTTATCTATTGGAAATCGTTGAGTGAATATAAAGCTATTATTTTCTACAAAACAAAGTTATGTATCACTATTTCTACCAAAGGTGTCAAAGGACACCTTCTAGAATTTTAATTTAGGATTCATTTCGAGGTTTAATATAATCTTTTCTTCAAATCCATAAACGGGAAGTGCTTAGTAGAGCAATTATATGTCGGTCAAAAATTTGCTATTACTAAAGGTAGTTCACTCAGTCCAGTGGTACTCCACTCAACTGAAATAACACGCAATGCATAGTCCCCCGTAGACAGATGAAAATTTTTTGAGAACCACTTCGCTCTCCTTTCGCATGTTTCTTGCGCAGAGTGTCGAAATCAGACTCCTGCGCAATTCCCCCCCACACCTCACCGAAGTTTGGCAACGTCGTTTAACTGACTTGACAGTTGCGTTCACAGGTTACAAAAGTGAAATATCATGTCGTCTAAGCCGAACTAGTTTTCGTAGGAAAGATGGAAGATTTATTTCATTTACAAATGAAATCATCCAAAATATTATTATTTAACAATATTATAATGTCACATAAAGGCAAATAATGTACTGCTTTACTACTACTACGATACACGTGTACACCGAATTGTTGCGACGTTGCCAAGTCTCGCGCCCTTCTCCCGCGTGGCTCATATAACCAAGTGAAAAACTCGACAAAACGCGTAATTCGGATTAAAATTTCTCAAGATTTAGTACCGCAAGCTATGTTCGTCAAAAAGGCATCATAATCTTAATATTCTAAAGTTCAACATACTAGTTTGTTAAAAATCCAGCAAAAAAACTCGTCATGTAGTTAGTGAAAATGTCTTTTTCGAAGCATGTCTCCCATATACTCGTATGTTAAAAATTTAAAGTTTGGACTTCAATATCTTAAAAACAAGCACCGCTTGCTGCCTTAAAAAAATACCAATGTATTCGTTGAATTGTCAACTACAACATACTTGAAAACCAAAAGTCTAGCAAAAAAAAAGCTTTTTCGAGTGAACTACCTTAAGGGGGCATACCACAGTAAAAAAAATTTGTTAATTTTTTTTTTCATTTTCTGAAAGCTGCATTTGCTATGAATAGTCTCACCAAATTTTGTAAAGAAATTCGTAAAATTGACGGAGATACAGGTATAAAATTTAGTTTCTATGTCGTATTATTATCCTTTCTCAGCAAAACTTTGAACACGTTTTTCTCGAAACTATGTTTTTCAACCTCCTTGACAGCAAATTTAAAAAACTATTCAGCCGATTTGCATGTACGAAGTTTTAAAATGTTCGAAAATCCAGTCTCTATGATCACACGTGGCGATTTTTTTTAAAGGGCCACCTTCTATTTTTTTTTCCAAAAACGATAAAAATTTGCCGTGATAAAATTCGCTAGTCCGCCATTTTTTTTTAGATATCGAAATTTCGCCACGTGGGGCTATAAATCTATATGTCTAGTTTATAAAGATATCTTTTTTTTCCGATGAACCGTATGGCTTAATTGCTGTCAACCACCAAGCAGCAACTTCGTCGGAGGGTCCTTTCGGAAGCAGCGTACACCGCAAACTATTCGTCACTTTGGGACACAAAAATTTGTGTAGAGTCCTATTTATATGTATATTGAATACAAGTATTAATAGAAAAAGAAAAAAAAATCATTTGCTCGAAAAAAATTATTAAAAATACACCCTCGTACCGCACGCGCATTGTGGTATGCCCCCTTAAGAAAATCTATTTGAATTATAATTCAATATTTTTTGGTTTTGCTTTTTTGATTACGTATAATTAGCGTGGTAGAAATAGTCATATACACTAAAAGCGCTAAATAAATAACCCTAATTCTAACTCTAAAAAAATTATTAAAGAATTTTTGCTTAATTTGACAGCACTCTCCCTCACTTGCTTTGAAATAGCAACAAATCGAGGCAACAACTCCATAAATCGCCAACAGCAGTATGCAAGTTACGTAAAATACAAAATGCACTTCTCTGTGAAAAAAAAGAAACAGGAATAAGTTGTTTCGTTTTTATTCCGTTCGCCAACGTAACAAAATAGCAAGGAAAATTCGGGGACGTTCCGGAATCGTTGCTATAATTCTTAGCGTTGTCTGACTAAGCGTTTCCAAACGGGTAGCAAGGGGTAATACTGATGGTAGCAGTGGTTAGTTATCCCACATGTGTGCGCAGGAAAGCTTTGGAACTGTTGGCCAACGTTCGAACAATCCCACACCACTTAACTCACTGTCCTATTCTGCTCCACGACAATCTGCTTCCGTTTCCGCTTATTGTCGGACGATCGGCTTTTCATAAGATCGATCATCGTGGAATGGCCATAAAGAAGGATAATAGCCGACAACGTTGGTAACAACAAGGGATGCAAAAAAAAAGTGATATTAAAAACTTCATGTCGTCATACTTTTTTTCACTTTTTTGGTGTTTCTGGCGAGAGATTATAAAAAGAAGGATGGGAAATATCGGCTTGGTTTTACAACAGTTCGTTCCAAAATGCATCGAATCGTCTGATAATTACAATAAATATTAATATTAGTATTACAATATATTAACGAAAGTATATGGAATATTACATATTTATCTATTTATGTTTTGACGTTTTTGAATAAAACATTTTTTCGTAACAGGATCATTCTTGTCCTTTTCTACTTTTCTCTGCCTGGGGATGATACATACACATACAAAAAAATATATATACAGGGTGTGCGATATAAGAATTCAAGCCTAAAGGTAGTGGTGGTAGAGGGTGAAAATTTGCAAAAAAAAAAGTAATGTCCCATTTTGGAAATTCAGAATATTTTCCGAGTAATTAATTAAGGGGTTAATAAAGGAAATTTTTGGTGTTTTTTTTAGGTATTAAATAATAATTTTTATCAATAAAATTTAGATACATTATGAAGTATATCTTAAAGAACTATAAACAAATTTTTGTTTGAAAAAAAGTTAATTTATTTCGTCATAACAGCCGATGGCGTGGGCGGCCATTTGAAAATATTGGTTTGCGGTGAGCAAGATTTCTTAAAACTGGTTTACCTGAAAACAAAAATGAAGGTGGATTTAGAAAATGTATTAGACTAACGGGTCCCTGATCGAAGGATTTTGGAAAAAATTTATTAAAAGCAAAATGGCGTACATTTGAAGTTAAAGTTCAATTTTCACTATAAAATTAAGCGATTATATGAGGAATAAAAAGAAAAGTGTATAAGAAAATAAAAAATCCTTCGATCAGGCACCCCGCAATTATGTATGAAAGAAGTCTTTAAAATATGAAAACATTCTGCTGAGCTGTTTTTTTTACAATCTCGGTCATCGACTTGAAAAACTTTGTTTTGGAAAAAACGCTTTTAAAGTTTAGAGTTCGAATTATATTGAGTTAAAATTTTTTTTCATAACTTACACTGAGTCGCCTATTCCAGGCCCATAAAAATCACCTTCTGCTGAAGTAGACGCTTCGAAAATATTAATTTTTTTTAAATCGAAAATTTCAAAGTTACTGACTGCGACTAACCCCTTAATTAAAATGTTTTGGCCAATCAGAGGTGGTATCATATTGCAGGGGCCGAGACGACACCTCTAGCTGTTAAAATATAGTCACCGTTGCTACGTGATTTGAAGTTTAAATTTGTTGACATGCCCACCAAGCCTCCTCAACTTTCTGATTCGTCAGAACATTTTAATTAATTACTCAGTAATTACTCCGAATTTCGAAAAATGGTACGTAACATTTGTTGTCAAATTTTCACCCTCCACCACCACATTTCGGCTTCGAACTCTTATGCCGCACGCCCTGTATATAATATATAGGGGTTTGATAAAATCTACGGAACCACCCTAAAACTGGTATCAAGTCATTGTTTCCTCCAGTGCGTGGATTTTAAGATCAGGGGTGGGTCCGTTACTTTTTGAAAATCCTGTATATTGGAAATACAAGGGAATATTCTTTTTGACACATCCTTTGGATGTACGTGTGTGTGAATAAAAAAAGGTTGACGTTTTTAGAAGTCCACAAGAGTGTTTTGTATAGAAACAGTTTTTAGACTAATTAATGGAAGTGAGTTATTAAACTGCAACCAAGAGAATCATTAGTAAACTTTTTTGTGGCGGTAAAAAGGAAGTTGATGAGTAACAAACCCTCACACTTCTTCAAAGATTATCATTTAATGCGAGGGTTACTTTCACAGCTGCCTATTTTTACCTCTGTAAATGCATATAAAACAGGTAAAGGGTTGGCCCAAACCCTGGGTAATCGTTAAACAATTAATTAGCAGTCGATCATGATTGATTTCCTTAATTTCATGACTTATTGTTTAACCAGGCGAAATTTCCTTGAAATGAAAAATCTTTTTGGTGTAAAAAATGTCGCGATTTTTAAAAATGAAATTGTTAAACTTGTAAATACTTGAAAATAGTTAATACGCTCAGTATATAAATGTTAATATACTCGTAAACATATTGTGTAATTTTTTGTTACTACTGTAATTAATATAATTGTTTATTAATAATTCTTTCGAATGTTTGGAGACACTCAGAGATTTCAAAATTGTCAATATTTTAATTAAAATACTTCAACAAAATTATACATATTATTAATTAAAAATAAATTTGTATTATTTAGAAAATTGCTAACTATTATTATTATAAAAAAGAGCGTTTAGAAAAACAATACAATGGTAGTAATATAATAGTATAGTTCGACTGTAACAGCCAGGCAATGTTGTAAAAAAATGTATACATTGCATTTAAAATTAGTGTAATTGCATTAATTACTACAATAATATATCGATGGATGATTAAAGAAATACATATACTACGATTAAAAAAAATATATTTCGAAAATAACAATAGAAAAAAAATGTCAATTTTGGAAATTGTTGAGTACCCTAACGTGAAAGAAAAATGTCAAAAATTGTGAATTCTTTGAAATTGCGATTTGGATAAATAAAATATCCAACATGGATCCTAAAATATCTCGAAGCTCTACTTTATCCGCGTGCACCGAATAGAATAATAGTACCTGCACTCATTGCATACACTGCATACTGCAGAAATATTTCAGGCTCTCGCGGTATAATAAGGACGAAGAGACTGAATCAGATAAATCGGTGTTAACTTCAATAATTCCGAGAATGTGGAAGCTCCAAATGCGAAAAGTTCAAACATCAGACCATAAAAATAGAACGTGGGAAATTGTCGATATCAAATACCTGTTAATGTGAAATTTATCGTACCGCATTTTACCTTTTTCTGATCGGACAATTCATAAATCATTTCTTAACATTATCTCTGCCGCGCTAATTATACCTACGAAATCGAAACCAAATACGAAAATCTAAAACCAAAAACTTAGCATTTTAATTAAAATAGATTTTCTGAATTAACACCAAATTTTTTACAGACGCAAAATGACTCTACTAAGCACCTTCCGTTTGTGGATTTCAAAAAATGTTGAATTATATCTCGAAAATGATTCGAAATTAAAATTCTGAAAGGTGTGTTTTGACACCTTTGATAAAAATAGCGTTAAATTATGCAGCAGGTGCATAAAATAGCAGAAAAATCACGTATTGTTTTAATTAACTTTCTTTATTAGGGTACACTTTCCTTATAACAATAATAACAACAATAACAACAACAAGAGCAACAGCAACACTAATAATAATAATAATAATAATAACACAAACAGGAAATCGCGTGATTGCAATTAGTTGGCAAGTTGGCCTGGAAGTTCCGAGGGACAAATAAATCAGAATTTTTAACAGAAGTGAATTTAATTGTCGTTGAAACGCGGGAATAAAAGAAAAACTTGCTAAGTGAGAATAAGAATCTTTGGAAATAAGAAGAAACTGTACATTTGTAAAGAAAAGTTGCTGGTGCAGGGGAAACTGAACAGTTGGATGAAATGCAGGCAGATGGGAAAAGAGTGGATGGGGATAAACCCAACCCCTTTTTACCACCTCGAAACAATTACAACTATGCCCCAACAATTTATAATTCCTCATCCCCTTGGAGAGCATACAGTTAAATGTTATTACTTCAGCCGCTGCAGATAATTTCCCTCGTTTATTTGCCGAGTCTCAACTTTCCCACACTGTTACACTGTGGGAGTATGGAATTTGCGAATTTCGCGAATGAATATAAATATCAAAATTTCCAAGAGTTTATAGTTGTTTTTTTTATTGTTTATCTTCTATTGTTATTATTAATCCTTTTTCCCTTCGCGATAATTTTCAACAGCACATTCGTACTTTTCTATACACAGATATACGGTCACGGACGAAATCTAATCAAAAATGATTACAGAAAAGCGAATTCGTAGTGAGCTTAACGGTCCTGCTTTTTTTGCGGAGCTTTTTCTCTACTGAAAAATTCAGCAGTTGCCGGTTCCGTCCGTGCTTGGACGCATTTTATTTAAAGAAGGAGCAGCATTTTTAACGAGATACGGGCACGTATCTCATGGGATTTCGATACTTTTTGCAGAAGCATGTTGACTATTTATGTATATGGTTGAGTCAAAAGCTTTCCCATTGTTTGCCTACCAATATCAACAAAATATTAGCTCGTCCATGCGTAAAACTGGACGGGAGCTTGCTTTTTCAATTGGGAAATAAAGCTCGAGTCTTAAGACATGGACTTTTTCCACAAACAGCCATTTTTTGTTCGCGGTATCTTTCGGATATACATTTTGGAAAGAATATTCTGCGAAAGTTGTAAATATTTTATTAATTTCGTGGACTTTTGGACTCCGCCAAGGATATTTGTTATTTTATCGATATTTATAAATTCTCAAAATATTAGTGTTGGTTAAGGGGTTAGGCCACTCTAAGATTTTCGAAAAATCGATTTTTTCTTTGGTCTTAAATGGTACCTTGGTATCTTAAAAATGATGTCCCAAAAGATTACGGCCGGGACAAATCTCAAAGTACTCGATTTTCGAATTTTAATACACGGCCGCCCGGTCCGCAGCGAGCTACTACTCAAAACTTCAAACGCGTTTATCTCGAAACTACATTTTTCAAAATTGCCGAAAACAGAACTCAGACAATTTTCAACCGATTAACTTGAAATTTTAAATATATTTATAAAATTACATTACCCACAAAAGTGCATATCACTTTTTTTTTATATTGCATAGTTCATTTGTTATTAATAATTTTCTGACGACTTTTTTGGCAATTTTTTTCAGAAGTGCGCCATTTTGTCAGAAATCAATATATCGAAAAAGTGATATGTACTTTTATGGCTGCTCTAATATATAATCGAAAAAAAGTAACTGACTTATTATAATTAAAAAATTACAGGCGGCGCGTTTCCGGCAGTTTGGCCTGAAAAAACGGAGGCGTCTTCGCAAAAACGCTGCACAGCCGTCATTTTGAACATAATCGCTTCAAAAAAATTAGTGTATACAGTCGATGATATGTGTAATAAATATCCTTTTTCGTAATTGCGATTTATTTTATAGTTTGTCTAAAAAAAATTCCCAAAAAAGGTCTATTTTTTCGACCTCTAGAGTGGCTTAACCCCTTAAATCATGATCTAAAATTTATTTATTTCGAGTAATTCATTTCTAAAACTTGAATACATTAAAAGAAGACACTTAATGGGACTTCTTATTATTTAGAAATTATAGTAAAGGCGAGCTTTTTTTCCGCTAATTATTTCACTACACATTATGTATAATAAATTTTTTAAATTGTAGATCTTTGTATGAAATTAAAACACGTATATAATTAACCGCCTGGATTTTAGGATTTCTTTGAACTTAAGTTTTAATTATTATCGATAATCTGAAATTGTAAAAACATACTTTCTGGATCGAAAATTACTTTTTTTTCATCCTCGCAACTCATTTCAAAATTAAATAATAAAGTAAATTTTAAAACTCTTTTTTTTTAATAATTCTATTACAGGTTGTACGCAATAAATTAACAAGAATTATCTATTCCTTTAAAAAATTCGCATACACTAATTTGTCAAAATAACTGTCGGGAAATTCCAATTTGAGAATTTCTAAAAAATATCTACAATTCCAATTCTATGGTAAAACCCATTCAGAAAAATTCGCAGTTCCAAAGTACTTTTGCATCACGAGGGTGCATAAATTAATACCAATAAATTTCCAACGATTTTTGGCCAATAATTTATAGGTGGGAGAGGGTCTGATAAGTCTGAAATAAAATGTGTCTCCGATGACGGAAATCGAAACGTCATGGCAAAATTCGGGATGAATTCATTTTCCATCCGGTTCCACAGACCGAAGAAGTGATTTATTTATTTATTTATTTATTTATTTATTTAAATAACTACTGGTACAGTATCGGTATCGCGCCGTAGCGCTTCTCATCCAATTTCATCGGCACAATAAACATCTCCCTAAAAGCAGGAAAAAAATATGTATATGTTGAAATACTCATTGATATTCCAGTTGACGTTTTATTTCACCTGTCATCGAAATATGTTATCATCTTCGTGCCCATCCCCCTGCGAGAAAGGGAAATAAAAATTTATGTTTATTGAGCTGAAGCACGCAGTTTGGTATGAATTTGGGGGACATTCGTATTCGTTGAATCGCAGCATAAATTCGGTGGAGTTTGGTTTATGCTCGTAGGATTAAATAACTTGACCTACTGGCAACATATCATCCCCTGTGCGTGTTTTCGTTGGTGTTTACGCATTCTCGCCTTCCATAAACCATACGAATATGTCTCTGTGCCTCCCTCTCGTTATCTTTGCTTCTCCGTTACTCGCTTTGTGTCACAGTATTTTCCCTCTCGCTTTATGTCCTACACCACGCATTCAGAGAGGTTGTAAAGCATCGAGGGATATACGGAAAGCTTTAACACCCTTCTGCATACGCGACTATTCGTATGTGCGAAATTGTGGAAAGACCTATCCGTCTCTTGTATTGGCCACACAATTGCGTAGAACCAACCAATGTATTGATACAATTTTTTCGCATAAAGAGGAACATCATTCGTGACATTAAATTCGAATCAATTGAACATTTCTGGGATCGAACTATTTTCTGTCGACTTTTTTTTTAATTGAAAAATGCAACTTTTAGCAAATTTTTTAATTCAAGCAGATTCTTTGTCGGAATTTTGCATTCTTAATAGGGAATTGGTTGTTTACGTACGATTAATTAAATATTATTATTACTTGTCGGCAATAAAATTTTATTGCCATCGCATTTAATCAATTCTAAAGTTTTAGACTCTGAGGAATTTCTTATTAGCGCATTCGCGACCGTTGATGTGATTACGTAACGGCGAATTCACGTAGGCGGTCGCGAATGTATTAAGATTTTCAATATTTCTGAATAAAATGAAATTCTGACAGAATTTTTGCCAGATTTTTTTGGATTTATTGGGAATTGGTGGTCGATGTGTCATCAATTAAATTTGAGTGTTTTTTATTTTACAAATAATTTCACTACGTTTGTATTTAAAAAATTCCCAAAGGTTTAGGTTTTTCAATTGATAACACCTGAGAATTTTTTTTATTAATATTTGCCATATATTTGCCAATTGTTAAACTGAAATTCAGGCAGATTTTTTGCCAAATTTTTTTGTTTAATATTGAGAATTGATGGTCAATGTATGATTAACTAAAACTGATTTTTTTTCCCCAAAGTTGCATGTAAAAATTTTACAAAAACCTTCCATTTTTCTTTTTCTTTTTGCACAAATATTTCTTTAAATATGCATTCCATTATTTTTTAGGTATATAATTTACATACCCACAGTTACACCCTTTTTTTAAATATGTACATTTTTAAAAAATAATAACACTTTATGGTTAGTAACTATACTGGGGAAAATGATACTCGCGTTGGAAAAGGTTATGGTAAAGACGCTCTTGAAATTATTGCAGGCATTTTCTTGGCAGGAAATTCTGCCGGGACTCTGGCATTTTTAAGAATACTTTAAAAACAATATCTCTCTCCGCGATATAAGTTTCCCCTCGCAGAAGAAGAGGAGGAAAACAGTACGTAGGTATTCAGCGGCAGTTCAAACATAGCAGGAAACTTTCGAGACTCTGTGGCGGAATTTCCGATGATTTATGGACATACTTTCCAATATTATCGAGATTTTTAGTTTCTTCGAGACAATTGCGAATGATTTTTATTCTACATCGAAAACAATTTCTTTGAGAATCAAAAATAGTTATACTGGGAAAAACAGAAAAAAGCGGATATTCATGGAACGCTAATAATTAATTTCAATTTTATACAATAAATGTTAGCGTTTATTGTTTAATATATTATTTTTAAAAACGTTATTTCGAGTTTCCGAAATGTTCATTGGTACATTTGATTACCTAAAAATATAGTATTTAAGGGGTTACATTTAGTCGGCGGCCGAAAAAAAGGCGTGTTTTTGTGAATTTTTTTTTGGGAAAATGATTGCAGGTTTCGAACTGGTTTTTTTTCATAGTTAAGGGTATATCTTCGACTATATTTCATAATTTTTTTATTGAAAAAAATTCACAAATATAGGAGATACAATGCATTTCCCAGACCGCTAGGTTTTTTGCGGTGACCACTGTATCTTCCATCTCACACGTCTGAAATAAAAAAATCAAATAGATTATGTTTTTGCATCGTATTATCTAGTCCTTAATCGAAAGATTTGAGAAAATATTAATTTTTGAAAAAATGGTCGATGAAAATGTAGTGATTTTTTCATAAAAATTTGGACTTTCACGGTCAATCGTGGACAATTTTTTCAAAAATTAATATTTTTTCAAATCCTTCGATTAAGGACTAGATAATACAACCCAAAAACATAATCTATTTGATTTTTTGATTTTAGACGAGTGAGGTGGAAGATACAGTGGTCACCGCAAAAAACCTAGCGGTCCGGGAAATGCATTGTATCTCCTACACTTCTGAATTTGTTTCAATACAAAAATTATAAAATATAGTCGAAGATATACTCTTAACTATGAAAAAAACCAGTTCGAAACCTGCAATCAGTTTCCCAAAAAAAAAATTCACAAAAACACGACTTTTTTTCGGCCGCCAACTAGACGTAACCCCTTAAGGTGATATGGTCACCGGAAAAAAAAAAGTATATCAATTTTTTTTTACAACTTTTATTATAAAAATACATTTTTCAAACATACATTGAAAATTGTACTACTAAATACTTACTAAATTATTTTTTTCGAAATCCCTAGTATGTACTATAAACATACTAGAGATTTGTTAAAAATTTCCATTTGGCGCAAGGTTCAAGGAGCACCGATTGACCGATTTGACTCCGCAATGGCTCATTTTCTCTGGAAGATCATCCTTTATGGAATGAATGTGAGAATTTGGAAAGAAAAAAAAATTACAAAAGTTCTGAATTTTTTAAACCCAAAAACAAAACAAAAACCAAAATTATGTATATATATCTGATAAAAAGTGTTGTAATTGTTTACTTACTTCTTCCAAAATTCCCACATTCATGCCGTAAAGGGTCTTCCTCCGAATGAAATGAGACCTTGTCGAGGCAAATCGATCAATCGGTGCTCCTCGAACCTTGCGCCAAATGGAAACTTTTAACAAATCTCTAGTATGTTTATAGTACATACTAGGGATTTCGAAAAAATAATTTAGTAAGTATTTAGTAGTACAATTTACAATGTATATTTAAAAAATGTTTTTTTATAACAAAAGTTGTAAAAAAAAATTGATATACCCTTTCTTTTTATATTTGACCTTACCCTCTTAATACAAAAGCGAATTTAAGAAATTTCCAAAAGAAAAAGAACAAAAAGACTGAAATTTGTTTTAATAGAAAATAAGGAAAATCTCCTTGTTCGTGATTCTCAAAGAAAATCTGCATAAAGAAAAAATAGAAAGGGGGGTCTTCCATTTTCATTCGCCCTCGCACACACGTGTAGATCCGCTCGAGTCAAATGAAGTTCCTCGTGAAATTGGAAGAAGACGCGAAGGCAAGGAATCGAAAAGTGAGAAAGCGCCAAAGGCAAATCCAATACGTCAGAAACTTAAAACGGAAGGTTTGACAAGCCGCAGGGGGAAAAGAATCCTCCAAGACATCTTCCTGCCTCTGTCACATCCAATTTGAATAACCAGCTGCAGCTATCCCGTCTGGATTCTTTCGGAACTTTATTCAAATGCTTTCGTCACGACTTGTGCTTTATCAAGGCCTTATTAACTTGTCATTAAAATTCGCCCTGTACTACGTTTTCCGTCGAACTGTTTATTAACAAACGAAATCCAATTACACTTTTTTAAAAACTATTATAACATTCCCAGAAACTGATATATTGTAATTAGAAGGAAAAATTGGACACCTAATTACTGGAAATTCACGATACAATTTATCAAGAATATTAACTTATATATTTCTTCAATTTCGATTTTTTCTAAATATAGTTACAAATTTATAATAGAATTTTTATGAATAATATAATGATCACATTTTTATATTGTCATATACATTTATACATATAAATACACATTTTATATATATCTATAAAATCGTATGAAGTTCATTATATACAGTATTTTTCTTTTTTACTTTAATCTTATAACTATTAGGAGTGTGAATTAATCTTTACAGATTTTTTTAATCGTCTAGTAAACCTATTAAAAGTTAAAATAATTTAAAGTCTTTTTACGGTTTTATAGTGTGAGAGTTGGACTATTTAGTAGGCTATGTGATTTGCGTAGCGAGCCCACAGGACTTGTTGGAATAGTGCGCTTAAAAATGGCAACCGATACGTTACATATACGTCACTGTATTCTGTATGAATTCCAACAAGGAAAAAATGGGGCTAAAGCACATAAATCAATTTGTTCGATTCTTGGAGATAGTATTGTACTTTACGAAACGTGTAATTATTGGTTTAAACGTTTTAAAGAAGGTGATTTTGATCTCAATGACCGTGAACGCCCTGGGCAGCCACAAAAATTTCGCGACGATGATTTGGAAGCTTTACTCCGAGAAAATTCTGCTCAAACACAAGCGGAGCTGACATCTCAGTTGGGAGTTGATTGGACAACTATTGCCAAAAGATTGCATGCACTGGGGAAAAAATCTGTAAAAAAATCTGTAAAGAATAATTCACACTCCTAATGTATATATATAAAATATCGCTAATCTCTAAATTGAAAACATTAAAGCAAAATTCCTTATAAATAATGCCAAATCTTTTATTACAATGAAAATTAAAAAAGTTAGCATTTTTAATACTATTATAAAAATTAAAATGTTTTGGGAGATACTTGCGTTTTTTGCATCTAACCAAAAATGTTAATTGCTCTTTAAAAATTGTGATACATTTTAATACATTTAATAAAATCCAGAAAAATATAAAAATTTACTATTGAGGACGAAAAAGTTGGAAAAATAGCTTTTTTAGATATATCAATAATAAGAAATAATAGGGAAAAAGATTTAATAACCAATTTTCAGGGAAAAAATTTTAATAATTTTAATATACTTCAATATAATTATAATTTTTTAATTTTTTAATTTATGTACTATATAATTTAATACAACTGGAAAATAATAGAATTTTTATAAATAATATAATAATGACATTTTTGGAACATTATCACCTGTTACGAAATCTAATAAAAATTCAAAAATCATAAAAATTGCAAAATGAGAAACGCTTGCTGTACAATTAGAGGTAATTGTTGTTCAGTTTTTTTTTACGAATATTAAGTAGTTTTTCAATAATTTTCATTATTTTGTATCACAAGTGTGAACTTGCTCCTTAGTATTGATTGAAACTCAGCGACAGTGAAAAGAGACACACCGTCGGAAAACTGATTGTTTAATTACCAAGCAGCGATGCAAATTGCGGTAGAGGGAACAAGATACTCAGAATACCTGTTCCCGTTTTCTGTGTTAGCCACGAGAGAACTCGAAAGGGAACCGCAAACCGCGTCGAATCTTGTAATGGTGTTTGCATGATACAGGAGCTTAAGCCGGGAATAAAGGGATTGATCGTTTAAATTCTCAAACCGGGCAGCTTTCGCCCTAAGGGTTTGATCTGCTGCAGTCAGAACAAGTAGTCATGCGGTTGCCGCTGGATAAATATATATAGACTTAGATTGCATATACATAAACAGACGTATAATGCGTTTTGTAATGCAAAAGCTCGCGTGCATTCGAGCATATTCCATTCCCGAGCTTTGTCTGTCTATTGAAGTTCCGGAAAAATTTGAATTGGTATCGACTTATAATGCAGCGGATCCGCTTTGTGAAAAGGCATTCGGCAAATGCGAACAATTCAATGCACTTCCATGAGTTTGATGGGGATTACAAAATATTAACTATTTAAATAAGTGGAAAATTGGAAACACACATTTTTTTTTCGAAAATTCGAAACAAATGATGAAAAATGTATATTTTTGTCCTTTTCTGAGCACAAAATAATCCGCTGCAATTGCATATTAAGGGGTCACATCTAGTTGGTGGCCGAAAAAAAGGCGTGTTTTTGTGAATTTTTTTTTTGGGAAAATGATTGCAGGTTTCGTACCGTTTTTTTCATAGTAAATGGTATATCTTCGACTATGTTTCATAATTTTTTAATTGAAAAAAATTCACAAATGTAGGAGACACAATGCATTTCCCGGACCGCTGTTCAAAAAAAGGTCTTCTGCAGTGACCACTGTATCTTCCACCTCACTCGTCTAAAATCAAAAACCAAATAGATTATGATTTTGCATCGTATTATCTAGTCCTTAATCGAAGGACTTGAGAAAATATTAATTTTTGAAAAAATGGTCGACGATTGAACGTGAAAGTCCAAATTTTGATGAATAAATCACTTCATTTTCGTCGACCATTTTTCCAAAAATTAATATTTTCTCCAATCCTTCGATTAAGAACTAAATAACACAATGCAAAAACATAATCTATTTGATTTTTCAATTTTAGACGAGTGAGGTGCATTGTTTCTCCTACATTTGTGAATTTTTTTCAATAAAAAAATTATGAAACATAGTCGAAGATATACCCTTTACTATGAAAAAAAAAACAATTCGAAACCTGCAATCATTTTCCCAAAAAAAAAATTCACAAAAACACGCCTTTCTTTCGGCCGCCAACTAGATGTAACCCCTTAAGGGGGTCATCCCGTGTGGCGGCCGTGATTTTTTCGGAATTTTTCATGATGAAATGAAAAGACACAGAGGTTTCAAATTTTGACTACGTATTTATTCATTCTTCAATTATGTCTTTGAATTTTGTTATACGAAAATATACTTATGATCGTGAGTTATACCGCTCGAATGGCACCCGTGTGAAAAAAAAAACGGTATCCACGATTCCGGCAAATTGGCTTATCTGAAATAATAAAATAAAATTGCAAGTTGATCTATAAGTGGATGGCTATCGCAGGAATGAGAATTTTTTGAAAATATTGAAAATTAAATTATTTACATGCTTTTAAACATTAAGACCCCAATTAATGATTTTTTTGAACTATTTTTTTCTGTAAAAAGAAAGCGGTTCAATGTTTTTCAAAAATCCTCATTCCGGCGAGAGCCAACCACTTATAGAACAACTTGCAATTTTATTTTTTTATTTCAGATAAGCCAATCTGCCGGAATCATGGACACCGTTTTTTTCGCACGGGTGTCATTCGAGCTGTAAATCACGATCATAAGTATATTTTCGTATACCAAATGCAGAGACATAATTGAAGAACGAATAAATATGTAGTCAAAATTTGAAACCTCTATGTCTTTTCATTTCATCATGAAAAATTCCGAAAAAATCACGACCGCTACACGGGATGACCCCCTTAAGTGAAGTCAATTTTATTTCGCCCAGTCGTACGTTTGGTCGGATCAAACGATTTTGTTAGCAGCTAAATGAATATTGATTAAATTTGAATTAATTCGTACAACCCCCTTTGATTGTTTGCTAGAAATTTGACGGACGCAGTTTCACATATGCTCGATTCATTATTTAAATATTATTACACATGGAAGTGGGGAAACTTCGTCGAAATTCTTCACAACCAATGAATGGGGTTTGCATCGATGCGATATTCGATGCAATATTTATTAGCGTTTTTCTATATTAAATCTCACATATAAATAATAATAAATTTCATAAAACGAGAACCAAAGTTTTCTGACAAAATAGGATGGGATCGAATTAATGTTGGAATTCATTTTTTGTTGCAATCAGATTTTTGTTCCTCTACAAAAATACCTAGGGGGAAGAAAAAAAAAAGAAATCGTGGTACAAACGAAAAGCCGTAGTGGAGAAGTGCTTTTATCCATCGTGGTAATTATTTGGGGGTGCAAAGTCGCTTGATGCAAAGTAGCAAACTTTTTTGCACAGCGCAAGCTGGAGCTCGTATTTAAATTAGAAACAAAATTGCCACGCGAGTATGTAAAATGTAATATTTGCAAACTTCGCAGAGTGGCTGCAGTTGCTATTTTTTTTTTTAATATTCAAAGTGTAATCCGAGTACCAGGTTTCAATCAAAAAGGAGTACTCGATACAACGAAAAAATGTCGTTCGTCTTTATTTTGTCATGTTTTACAATTACTTATGCTGTTGTTTACTTTTAATTAGTTCTACAGTAACTTATAGCGATTTTGGATTTTTTTGTTAATATTACCTTAAATAAAATTGCACAATAATATATAGAATCCGTCAATACGTTAAATTCATTTTCATTTTAAAAAGAAAATTTAAAAAATAGCAAAGAAATAATTTAATCTGGTACTTAATTTTTCAAATTAACAAAATCACTTTGAATTCTGGAAACGAAACAAATCTATCAAAATTCATCGTAATTAAATATTTTCCCAATGTGTCATTTATGTCGAAAAAAATGAAGGCATTAATTATGTAATTTCTAGTTAAGGGGGGATTGCGGTGTGACAGCTTTAAAAATAGGTGATTTTCATGAATTTTTTTTTTGGAAAATTATTAATAATTCCCAAACAATCTCTTTTGGGATATGAAGAAGCATCCATGAAATATTGTAAAAAAATTTTTTCTTGCCATTTTCTGTATTATTTATTTAGTATTCATAATCCTGCCAAACACTTCCGGATTGTTGGTGTATAGTATAGCACCTGTTACAAGCATCCGGTAACTAAAAATGAAAAATTTTCTTAAAGGTAGATAGTTTCTGCTGGGGTTATACCACTTGTTAAAAGAAAACATGAAGAATCAAAAAAGTCCTAGGGTTTTGAAGAAAAAATGAATTTTTTGACACAAAAATTGATTACATATTGCTACTAAAAATGTCGTTATAAATATTAAATTAAATAATTCTATTTAAATTGTTGGTATAACCCCAGGAGAAATGTATATTGATTGGATTAAGCCTTCTGTGAAGTTGATCGATTGATTAGTTTTTGCGCTATCGTAGACACCGATTTGAAAAACGTAGTTTCGAGATAATTGCGTTTAAACTTTTTGGCGAAGTTTTACGATAGTTACAGCTGCTACTTAATTGCGATACTACTTTTGGAACACATTCTTGAAACATTGTACTTTTCATTTGAGCAAAGAAAAAAAAATTCAATTTTTGAAACCTGTTACACCGCAATCTCCCCTTAATCATGAAAATAGTTGGAGTAATAATAAATGTAGTTAGAATTACTATGGTGGTAGAATTAAAAAGGTGGTAATAAAAAACTATATATTTTTTTTTAGTGTATTACTTCAATTTTTATCACAGAAACAATATTAATAAATTGTAACCATCGGCTTTTCATAAATTATATAAATATTACTACAATATACACTACCGGTAAAAAGTTTGGGTCCACTTGCATATTTCATTAACATTGTGAAGTGGACCCAAACTTTTGAACGGTAGTGTAAATATTATTATTATTATTATCGTTATATAAAATAACATTTTATATAATAATAATAATAATAATAATAATAATAACAATAATAACAATAATAAAAGCAATTTATGAAATATTCACACTAAAGAAAAGAATTATCCAATTTATTAATAAATTAATAAATACATTTCTTTATCCCAATCCCGGTGGAAGCAAAATCCCTTGTATAAATTAATTTTGTCTTATAATATAAATTTCCCCCCGATGCCACCACATTTTCTATCGAAATCAAATAGACAAGGTGGTTAACTTTCTCCGGATGTCTTCTTAAGAAATACCCTAGATATTTATTAAATGTAACCCTACACTCGATTCACATATAAATACCATATGGTATACTGCATAATATATGGAATCACTGCATTATATTTATACGCTTTAGGTGCACACTGTATTACGCAACGTACACTCTCCAATTAAAATGTCCCATCGAATAACGATGCGCCTAAAGTTTGTTTGATAGCTGAATTTTCGTGTGTAAATTTAATTTATTACTGTGCTGTGACGTGCTTATACGTGATAATATTGTTATAATATACACGCCGTTACATCTTTCGGCATTGCTTTCATCCTCTATATATACTATATGTCTCACATACCCATTCATTATGTATCCCAGCCCTATGTATATTATCTTTATACGGACACATTAAAACGCGGGATGCAAAATTGTCGCAAAGGTGGTTAATTAAAATTTCTACAACGTTCTGTTTATTAAACATAATGCAAGCAACCTTAAATGCATCCGCCCGGATGTTATATGCATTCGAAAATTGTACATTTTGTTTACATCGAAATTCTTCCATTTTGCGGTTACCAGTTTTCTCGTAAGAAATATTTATTTCAACATTCTCTCTGATCTCAATCTGAAGTTCATTAATTTGAGTAAATGGTTTCTGTTATTATAATGTTTTTCCATGAATTTATTTTTCTAAATTTTTTTAAATTCTATGGCATCTTAACCCTTTGACTGCGGCTTAGTCTTGTACGAAACTATCAATATATGCGGCAATATTCAGATGTCAGTTATTAAGGGCGTATATATGCGCCTTTCGTGTATATTGATGACCTTGTCAAAGCGTATATATACGCCTTCAGCACTCAAAGGGCTAACCAAAACAAAAGACTGTGTTAAAATAAGTTTGTTACAACCAAAAAGAAAAAAAAATATATGCATAGATGGTTAATTAAAATGTGGTTAATAATAAAATTTACAACGTTCTGATTGATAAATATAATAAAATAGAATTTAAACGCATATTACATGCATTCGAAAATTTTGTAATTTGCTCATTTCGAAATTCTTCCATTTGGGGGTTACCAGTTTTCTCGTAAGAATAATTTATTTCAGCTTTCTCCCTGTTCTCAATCTAAAGTTAATTCGAATAAATACTTTATCTTATCATAATTTTTTCCAACAATTTATTTATATAGATTTTGTAAATTCTATGGCATTTTAACTAAAACAAAAGACTGTGTTAAAATAAGTTTGTTACAACCAATAAGAAAAAAAATATGTGCATAGATGGTTAATTAAAATGTGGTCAATAATAAATTTTACAACGTTCTGATTGATAAATATAATAAAATAGAATTTAAACGCATATTACATGCATTCGAAAATTTTGTAATTTGCTCATTTCGAAATTCTTCCATTTGGGGGTTACCAGTTTTCTCGTAAGAAAAATTTATTTCAGCTTTCTCCCTGTTCTCAATCTAAAGTTAATTGGAATAAATAATTTCACTTATCACAATTTTAACCAACAATTTAATTATATAAATTTTGTAAATTCTATTGCTTCTTAATTAAAACAAAAAACTGTGTTAAAATAAGATTCTTACACCCAACAAGAAAAAAATTCTCGCATATATAGGGGTGGTTAATAAAACAGTGGGTAACTGTAAATTCTACAACGTTCTGTTTAATAAATATAATAAAATAAAATTTAAATGCATATTATCTGCATTCGAAAATTTTATACTTTGCTCATTTCGACTTCTCCTATTCTGGGTTTACCAATTTCCTCGTGAGAAACATTTATTTTGGTAAATGTAATTTTCCTTGTTTTTAATACAAACGAAAATAATTGTAACAAGTACTTTTTTTTATTATAACATTTCTAACAATTTATTAAAACAGATTCTGTCAATTCTACCAGAGGGCATATTATTAAAATAAGATTCTTGAAACCAAATAAAAAGAAACTTCGTGCGTGGATGTTGGAATAATTTTACGTTATTAATTTATCCATACGATGAGTCGACGATAATTAACGTCGTGTACAGTAGCGAGAGAGCGAGGAGACACTGTCGACGACACAAACCCCCGCTCGGGAGAAGCTACTATTAGCAAGGGTGGTTTTCGGATACGCGGCGGCGGGCATGGCACGAGCGACAACACGTTTCGCTAATTAACGCAGTCACCGGCTGTAACGGAAATATCGATATACCCCAACTCCTAGTTATAATATTATCAACCCCTGAAATTGTCCCTCCCTCTAATTTAACGCGAACTGTTGATTAAAGTATGTATCTGCATTTCGAATGCATGCACATTCGCTAATATTTTTTTTCCGCGTGCATATATATTATATGTGGATATGTGTTTCAGATGGGTGTGATAACGGAACGAAACATTGCCAATGCAGAAAGCGGAATAGTGCATCTAAAGGGAATTGTAGATACAAAGCTCAAGCAACAAATTAAAGCACGTTAGAAACTCGGCTTATTTTTATTATTTGTCTTGTTGTAATTAAAGGGTGAAATGTGAAAATAGGAATATAGGAAGAGAAGATTTTATTTAAATCATGCGGGTACGGAAGTTTCTTATGGAAATTCTATACTTTCTGGATTTATTAGGTACTGCGACTTGTTTACTTAATTACAGTAATAATTAATTGCTTATTTATTTTATGTTTTTGAATAATCGTGTTTTCTTTAGAGTTGGAACGTGTATAATTAATTATACAGTCACGAATTCTTAAATTTCTGTCACTATTTTTTATCTGCAAAACTAGGTGTTTTAAGGGGTTACATCTAGTTGGCGGCCGAAAGAAAGGCGTGTTTTTGTGATTTTTTTGAGGGGAAAATGATCGCAGGTTTTGAATTGTTTTTTTTTTCATAGTAAAGGGTATATCTTCGACTATGTTTCATAATTTTTTTATTGAAAAAAATTCACAAATGTAGGAGATACAATGCATTTCCCGGACCGCTAGGTTTTTTGCGGTGACCACTGTATCTTCCACCTCACTCGTCTAAAATCAAAAAATCAAATAGATTATGTTTTTGCATCGTATTATATAGTACTTAATCGAAGGATTTGAGAAAATATTAATTTTTGAAAAAATGGTCTACGATTGAACGCGAAAGTCCAAATTTTGATGAATAAATCACTTCATTTTCGTCGACCATTTTTTCAAAAATTAATATTTTCTCAAATCCTTCGATTAAGTACTAGATAATACGATGGTCACCGCAGAAAACCTAGCGGTCCGAGAAATGCATTGTATCTCCTACATTTGTGAATTTTTTTCAATAAAAAAAATTATGAAACATAGTCGAAGATGTACCTTTTACTATGAAAAAAAAACAGTTCGAAACCTGCAATCATTTTCCTAAAAAAAATTCATAAAAACACGCCTTTTTTTCGGCCACTAACTAGATGTAACCTCTTAAGACACTTAGAAACTGATGGTTTTTGAGCAAAAAGGAATTGGAGATATTTATTTGGGAAACGTAGAAATCTTCTTGGTTCATTTTTTAAAATTCAAGCTTTTGAGGTAAAAATAATTTAAGGATACACTTTTGTATAATTACAAGAGTGGAACTCTCATTTTTTAACGGTAAATTCCATTTTTGTGAATAAATAACGATTTACCATAAATTTTTATTTATCTTAACTAGTGTTTTCAAAAAAGTAAATTGTATAGATTTTCTAGAATATTTTCCTTTCTTTATGAAACTGTACTTTAGTGTTTTTGTTGACAAAATTTTTTTAATATTTACTTTATTTACCTTCAGTTATAATTATGCAATTATATTCAACTTTGAAAAAAAACTCGACGAAAAACCTCTAAAGTTTCTCTTCCTAAATTTGAAATTTCATTAACATATCCAGTTACATTAGCGTTTAATTAAAGGAAGACCTTCGTAAAAGTTGCCAGTGCTTCACAAAAAAAGTTCTATTTTTCCTCAACTTTTATTACAAAAGAATAATTTTAATGTCTCGTTAAAATTTATCTTTCTCGAAATATCGTTAAATCTCTTATTTTAAATAATAATTACTTTCCCTATAATATTCATACATTATACATAATACGTTATATATTCATACTCCGAATATATATATTATTAAATACAGAAAATAACATTTTTTTTTTAATTTTCAGCATTTCGAAAATATCTGAAGAACTCATTTTATGAATGCAATTAATTGCAGCTTCCCAATGCAAATAAAAAATGTCCGGATCCGAAACTGGAGTAATTTAACAATACTCGGCAACATATTTTAAGAGTCATAAACTGGAATATTGCTAAAAAAAAAGAAGGAAACGTAATATAAAACTACTTAAGTTTCCATAACAATTCCTGTTTCATAACAGTCCTGTAGCCGTCTACGTTTTCCGGGTCAGCTGAGATGAAAAAAAGACCTGGAAAGAATGTGCAATTATGCAAAAGTGCGGCTGAAGTTTAACGTGGTTTCTTTAGAGGTAGAACTAGCAAAGAAGAAGGGAAAAAAAGGGAGTCGAAGGGAAAGGTTTGGGGTGGCGGGAAGTACTTCGAAAGTTTAAATTAATATTCGAGGGCAAACATTGTAAATCACCACAGAATCCGTCGTAGTTTTTCCTCCCCTCTTTATTCGCTTTCCATTTTCCATCCCTTATTCTTTGCTTTATTCTCCGTGGGAGCCTCAAGGAGGGGGTTGGTTCTCTTTAGATTATCCAACCGAGGCAGGCGAGGGGGTGGACGCTGGATTTTGAAGTCGATATACGACAGGGAAGGGTCGGAAAGAAAAGTCGTAGGTGGAAAGATGAAGATGGAGAAAAAGAGGGAAAATAAGGGAAACGCGCGGGAGGGCAAAGAAAAGTCGAACCGAGCCACGAGGTAATATCGCTTGAAACTAAAGGAGGGAGTGTAGAAAGTCAAATTGATTTTGCCACGCGAGACGTTTCGGGATTGAACATTTTAATAAAAGCCAACCTCCTTGTGGTTTTTCTCACCGTGGAGAAATCTACGATGACGTTTGAAGGTTATCGAGGATTTCCCAAAGTTTCGCACGCTTTTTATTTTTCTTATAAAAAAGGATGTATTATTCAAATGGACGATATATATATCGAGTCGGTTATTTTCGGCAGAAAAATTGCGGAAATCCTGACGTGAATAGGGAAATTTGCATGTTTTCAATTTCTCTGGGTTTTGGTGAAAAAGGTGTCTTTCAAATCTCATATAAATCCGAATTACACAAAAGAGCGAAATGAAAGGGTCGTAAATGAAACGTCCCACGAAAAATTCCGTGACTGATAAAAATAGGGGTTATGAATGTTGGCGGTGGTAAGCTAATAAAGCTAAAATTGTGCTTTAAATATTGTTGAAATTGTAGAAGCCTGGGTAGAATATTGGTTAGGTCGATTCAAGTATTTTAATAAAGGATTTATATAATTTCGAAATATAGAAAAAAAAATTTGAGGTAAAAAGTAAAATAAGTTTTTTCAAAAAAGAAAGAATCACAATCGTTACAACCGTAATTTACTATTAAACATTTTTAGGTAGAAATTTATAAGCAACAAATTATTTTAGAATGCTCTGTAATATAACAATAATATATATGTTAAATTACAAAATTGAAATATTTCTGAGAGAATGTGAAATTAAATTCTATTTATTTTCTTATTTAAATACAATTTTATTGCAATTTTATAATATTTCAGTTTCCTTACTTTTTCGATAATACAATTTTCCTTTTCTTATTTTATCAAATCTCAAAATGAAAATATTCCTGAAAAAAAATATAAAATTAAACGCTACTTTGTTTTCCTTTGGCACTATTTTTTTATTATAATTCTGCAATATTTGAATGACCTTCGAATACAAGGCTAGAATTTCCATTTCTACATTTATTAAATTACAAATTTAAAATCCTCCTGAACAAATATGAAATCAAATGTTATCTTTTTATTTGGATACAATTTTATTATAATGTAATAACATCCCAATTTCCTTCGGATCCAAAAAACAGCCAGTTCCAGTCCCAAAATTTGACTAACTAATAATGTAATTAGTAGATAGATAAATAAATAATCTATCGGGCGAAAATAAACGCCGGTGGAATGACATATCGTTCCATAAAGATAATGTTATATCCAAAATCACATGTTTCACAGTGTAAAGATGATATGTTCCCTTTAATGTCTCTCGTTATCTCTATAGCGCTGGCAAGGAGGAAGAGAAGGCTTTTATTCATCGAGTATGAATACAGCTAAAGTTTCCGGGCTAATCATAGCAGAGTATAGCCACGTGGAAAACGGAGTTGCCCCGTGTAATAACAGACGACGATATCGAGGTCCTCCGCTTCATTATCAACCTAGTCTCCGACCTTACCAAGGCAATTTTCTCCTTAGCTTCAATCTCTCTATTCTCTGCACCCTCGCATGTTGAAATGGAAGAGTAAATTTCCAAAATTACTATCCCGCCCGAAAATATGTGTTTTATATAAAAAAGAATGTTTCATAG
This sequence comes from Gasteruption jaculator, assembly GCA_949825005.1. Lineage (NCBI taxonomy): Eukaryota > Metazoa > Arthropoda > Insecta > Hymenoptera > Gasteruptiidae > Gasteruption > Gasteruption jaculator. The sequence goes on from OX463767.1 coordinate 3,698,306, forward strand.
GTTATGCAGTAGAATCTCCGTATAAGATAGCTTCGAATGCTTTCGTACAAGATACCACGGGTTCCCCTTCGCTAATCCACTACCCCCACTCCTAATGCCTCTTCGCCTCTGAATGTTTGGAGTTGCGTGCTCCGTACAAGATACCACGGAAATAAATGAGAAAAAATGAGAATTATTTACACATAACTATCTTTTTTATTCATTATCATAAATTATTAATTATTTAAGATCACATTTTAATTTTTATTTGTTTAAAATTCATAGAGAATGTTCAATGACTCGTAAACGTAGTTTTTTGTCGGGGAAGTGGCGTTTCCGTGACGCACTGGACTAGTATGTTTAACATTGATTTACTTACGTGAGATAATTGCACAAACGGTAAATATAACTTTTTTCCCGACTACGCTAAAACGACCCATTTTCATCCCTATTATACGGGTAGAAAGTAATCGATTTTCCAGCAGCGGGACGAAAAGTACTTTTCATCCCGCTGGTCAAAAATCGAGTTCCGCAGCGGGACGAAAAGAGCACTTTTCGTCCCGCTGCGGAACTCGCCTGATTCGTCGATCAATAAAGAAAAAAAAGCTATAAGTTCCTAATAATTCATACAATTTTGGAGATAACGTTCTGTGCTATTCCATTTATAACAGGAGGAGGAAGAGGTGGTGGAGGAGGTGGGGGTGATGAAGGAGGAGGCGGCGTGGTGGTGGAGGAGGTGGTGGTGGAGGAGGAGGAGGAGGAGGTGGTGGTGGTGGTGGTTGTGGAGGAGGAGGAGGTGGAGGTGGGTAGTGGTGGAGGTGGTGGTGATGGAGGTGGGTAGTGGTGGAGGAGGTGGTGGTGGATGTGGCTGTGGTGGAGGTGGTGGCGGAGGTGGGTAGTGGTGGAGAAGGTGATAATATAAGACTATTACTACTTAATTACTATTTTTTTGTGAGTGGGGCTTCCCCCCAGCGGGGCTTCGCCCCTGCACCCCAGCAGGGCTTCGCCCCTGCACCCCAACGGGGCTTCGCCCCTGCCCCCCAACGGGGCTTCGCCCCTGCACCCCACCAGGGGCTGCGCCCCTGGACCCCCCTTTGGCGTTCCAGCTATTTTTGGTGTAAATGCACCGTTGCGCTGTTGCAGGCGTACAAGTATGGTCTTTTTAGCTAGTCGGAAAAAAAGTATCGTATGCCACTGGGGAGGAGCGTATTTTCACCTCGTGTGATCGCTGCCCTCGCTGCGCTCGGGCAGCAAACTTCACACTCGGTGAAAATAACGCACTTTCCTCCCTTGTAGCATAATGTACTATTTCTTCTCTCTTTCTTTCTTGTCAACACTGCGAGAACTCCCCGTTTGTGGACTTCTAGTCACGTGACAAAAAAAGAAGGAAAAGGATATGGAATACAAAGCAACCTACATTATCGGTTTAACTTTAAACTATTTTACATGGTATCTTATACGAAGGACGTGAGTTATATTCCTTTACGGCGTAGCAGGCCGCTGAGTGGGGGAACGGTAATTTTCGGAATCATATTCCCCTCCGGTCCCTTGTGGTATCCTGTACGGAGATTCTACTGTAATAGGAACCGACGAATTTTTCACACAAGAATTTTTCCGTCCCTCTCACTTTTTCCCCACCTATTTCTATAAAAAAATGTCGATAGTGAATTAATCAAATTCTGTCTGAATGAAAAAAAATAGCAATTGGTTGTATATGTTTTTTCAAATAATATTTTTATTTGTAAATTAATAAAATTCGAAAAAGAATGGTCGGTTTCGATTCAACACAAAAATTCGAATGTTGCAGGATTTCAATAAAACTGTGTCCAAATAAAAAAAAAGTAGCAATTAATTTCACATATTTCATGAATATTTAAGTCTTGTAATTTAATAAAATTAGTAAAAGAAAATTATATTACTGAAAAAGGAAGCGAATTGGAATTCTATAAAGTTATAGTAAAAGTGTATTTAAATAAAAATAATGACAATTGTTTTTATATTTTGTCGAAAATATTTTAACCGTGTATATAAAAATTAAGGAGAAGAAGGTGTGATTTTTTATAATTATTTTTTTTCAAGTATTTTGGCTTTTCTATTTCCTGCTTTTTGTAACGTTTTATAATTCTTGATTTTTTCCTAATTACATTCTGCAAAATGTGAAAAAAAGAAATGAATAAAGAGAAGGCAAATTTTCTCTCTAACGAAATGATGATTTGAATGAAATTTAAATAAAATTAACCGACCGAATGATTAACTTGATATTTAATCTAATAAAAATATAATCGAAGTTTATCGGAAAGGAAGTTGCTAGTGTTTTGTAATTCTCTAAAATATACCTTTTATAATTACCAAAGTAAAAATAAAATTAACTGCAAATATTTTAATAGCATATATTAACTGAACATTTACGACTTAAAATAAATAATAATTCAAATTTTGCATAAACCATAAAAAAAAAGATCTATCAAAACTTTTGATTTGCCTTATTTTTCAATGTTATCTTCCTTCTTTTAATTTAATGAATTTCCACTGAATAAGACAAATTCGCATACTCTTCCTACATTTTCATCCCCATTTTTCTTAAGTCCTAATTGACTTTCCAGCTGAAATTATTTGCCATTGGCGGGTGTACCGAAAACACTCGAAGCCAAGAGAGTTCTTTACCAAGTGCGATACAAAAGCTCTCGACGAAATTCGGTATTCACGGAGAATCTGGCGAAGCAAAAGCTTTTCCGCTAGAGCTGGAAAATCGAACGTCATCGATCTATTGGAAAATGAATACCATACAAAACGGAAATTTTAAACGGGATAAATACTTAATAACATTATTTAACGGTATACAGGGCGTAATATGCACTCGTTGTGTCGTAAAATAAATGATGAGCGGGGCGCGTAAAGGGTCCATTGTTTATGGAAAATTGGCAGATCGATTTTCGAGAGGATAAAATGAGAATTTCGGGAGAAGTCGTATTAAATTCGTCTATTGTTTCACTAGTTTTGGGCTTCTGTCTCGTTAATTAGGACGATTGCAGTCGTCCATACATATCGAAACCATGGGAATGTATAGCCAAAGTATATATATATGCATATATATGTGTGTATATAGTATATAGATAGCAGGTACCGATAATGGTACCTCTCGACTGGGTACTACATATGCTTGTAGTTACAGTTGCAACAGCGTGCCTGAAACAACATTGTTGGAATATCCCTTTATATATCCCATCGTGAATCCAATCCCTCTTCTCTCCTCTCTCATATTCATACTCTTGTGGAAACTGAAGAGAAAACCGAATCTCATTGATTTCGTGTATCCGTTCCGAAACGAGACATGGTTTATCAAATGTGACCACCATTCGCAGTGCGTCAGCTCCACGGTCCACACAGTTCGCAGTCCTCACAAACGAGCGGTTAACCGACACTCTCAAAACTTTTCGATACAAATGACGGTGTTTGAAGAACATTGTATTATTTGCCGTCACCTGACGCCAACATTTAATGGTCCGAGGTTTGGCAAGAGCCCCTAAGTGGAGGAAGGGACCGATTGTTATCAGGATAATTCGATAACAGCCCGAATGAGGAAACTGGAGTTTGCTGGAAAAAAAAAATGATGGAGCTGGAATTTAATTGCCTCAGTAGTTTGTTAATAAATAATGAAACAGTTGCTAGATACTGAATGACTGAAATCAAGAAACTGGAAATTTCGTTTGGAAAATTTGTTGTAACTGGACTGAAACTTTTAATCGCGTCAGTAATTTGTTAGTAAATGATAGGTTTATCGAAATCAGGAAATTGGAAATTTTGTTTGAAAAAGTTGGTGGAACAGGTCTGGAATTTTCAACTACATCAGAAATTTATTAAATAATAATAAATTTTTTTGAGCGGGACTGGGATTTTTAATTGCCTTCGTAATTTATTATGAGGTAATTGCCAGAAACTAAAATTATTGTGATCAAGAGACTGTAGATTTTTTGCAAAATATTTCAAAGCTGTATTGGAATTTCAATTGCGTTGGTGGTTTATTGATAAATAATAAAATTTAAAAAATAGTTGCTGGATACTACAATTATCGAAATTAGAAAACTGGAATTTTGTTTGAAAAATATTTCAGAACGGTACCGGAATTATTGATTGCCTCAGCGGCTTATTAAATTTATTAACAATAAACAACTAATAAAAAAAAACTTCCTGTGCCATCTGTATTATAAATAACCAACTTTTGCGAAATAGGGTTTAATTTTTCAGCGAGTACCTAGGAGACTCTCGAATTTTGCAATTTAGGCAACGGTATCGGCTAATGCGTTTCTGTTGGAGACGCCTCTTGATGCAATAATGATGGAATTATAATGAAGGCTCATAATTCAAGCGAGAGGCGTCTTCAACGGAACAACATTATTCTGGCATTGACCTGATGAATCAACAATCATTATACCTATACGGCACGTGAATGTTGGCATTCAACCCTCTAATGGCATTCGAGCAACATCCCCGATCTGCAGGTACATCAAACTGCGATGCTGACGTTTAATATTTCAATGGAATTATCATATCTTCCATTAAAAGACTGTCTCCGTTTCATCGACGTCGCAGCAGCACTCGACTACGTTTTTTTGTTTTGAGAAAATATATATCTACATTCACAGGGATCCATTTCATTCATTTTGTATCTCTTTTCGCATGAATGAAGGAGATTCATTCGTTCCCGTCCTGTCTTCTTTCTATTTAAAAATTCATGAGCAAAGCTACTTCTATCATTTATCTTCTCAAATGAATTTACTTCGCGGGAAATCAATGGCTCGGTGCGATCCGATTGGTCAGAAACCATTTTGGCTGGTAATTAATTATCGTTTGAATGTTGATTTCAATTTTATTTCCAGATTCAATAGATTTTTGGATATTTTCAAATACCAAAAATGTTGTTTCAAAAGTAGTTTCAAACCAGTTGTTGAATATTTGCGCTGTATAACTTTTTTCTTGATTTTATGTGTTTTGGATAATTAATTAGAAGCGTGTAATTATAGTAACTCTAATTGCAGGTAATTCTAAGCATTCCTGTAATTAAATTTTTACGAAATTTCACATTGGGAAATTGGTTGCTTAACAATCGTCTATAAAGCATTTTAAAAATACCATTAAACAGCTTACAATACAAATAGTAAATGGTGACAGTTCTGTAAACTATTAAAGTAAATCTTTGTAAATATTAAAATGAATCTAAACGAATAACAAAAATTTAGTCAATTTTCAATTTTTTTCTGCTAATAAACATTTTGCCGCTAACTTTTGAATTTGAAAGAATCGTCGCAAGTTTGTTTAAGGGAAGACTAAATTGAAAAAACGCAATTTTGAGGTTTTTGACAAGTAAATATAAGAAAAAAATTTTTTTTCTTGAAATAAGGTATAAATTGAAATTCTAATCTGGAGTTATTATTTTTAGGGCTTTTTTAATTATTTTAGATGTCCAGCAGTCATATATACCTTCTCACTTTGCGCACGGGCTTATTCTCTCTGACACCTATTTTACGTATAAAATTTAGGTTGTAGGCTATAAATCTTTGTTTTGGGGGCTGTCACTAGGTGAAATCTCTTAAAAACCTCATTTTACTCCTAGGGAACCATAAAAAAAAAGGTCTAAAGACAACAGCAGTGAATTTTCATTTTTCAGTTTAGTCTTCCCTTAACCCGACGACTTTTATATCATTATTTATTTTAATGTTATTTACACAATCGATTAAAAATATATAAATGTATCAACTATAATCGCGAACGTGTCATTCTCATTATTTTTTAAATAATTCTGTGCTAAATTTTATAACCAAAAATTGGTTATTCAACAGTTACTTGTAGGATCTTCTAAAAATGACACGAAATATTATATAATGATAACTATGGTAAAAATAATGACAATAATGATAGGTGACAGTATTTCTAATTCTTAAAACTTCAATAAAAAATGATAACAATTTAGTCTATGCCAAACACTAGTTCAGCTGATAAATGTTTTTTCAATTATTTTTCTGATTTCTCGCCATTAAAAGGTTTTTAATACGACAACTTTCATGTAAACATTTGTTTGGATTTTATTTGTATTTTCAATAGAAAATATATAATTGCTGCAACTAAGACTGTTCATTTTAATTATTTCTGTAATTGAATATCTATTAAATTTTACTGTCGAAAATTTTAATAATTAAGTACTTGTAGAACGTCCTAAAAGTTGCATAAACTATTATATATATAATAATAATAATAATAATAATAATAATAATAATAATAATAATAATAATAATAATAATAATCAAACTACAATCTTGTCAATTCTTAAAATTTTCCATTAAATCAGTTGACTATTTTTCTCAGCTTAAAAAAAATAATCAAAATACAGGCAATACCAATTAGATTCTTGTTTTTTCAAAATTAGTACAGAAATTGGGAAGCGAGTGAATAAACATAGAAATCCAGATCATCGGTGAAATCTTGATACCGCGAACGGAATAGAATAGAATTAATGTGTAACCCACATACGGGTTATTTGGGTGTATACTTGAGGTTTATCTTATACACAGTCATTTACCAAACTGGAAGTTTGATTAGAGAAGATTGCCATGGAAGGGAAGTCATTTCCAGCACGGGCGAATGAAGTTTGTCAACTTTGATGCAACGTACTTCGGAAAGTACATGCTACGCTTCTGAACACAAGGTGCATCTTCAGGTACGCGTTTACAATATGGGCTGAAAGGAAGAGCGGGCCTCGCTCTCTCACTTATACTCCCTCAGAATGGAAATCTGGCGGATGGGCAACTTCCTGGTTACCCTTCGTACTATCACGTTCGACGACTAAATTGCAATTACAGCTAATTAATTGAGCAAAGGGCTTGTAAAGTTGTCTCATGACAAAAGCTGCAGCCTGGCTCCTTCAGTGCCTCTACGGTGCATCTATCTTTAGATTGGGTACAAATTCATTTCGCTCGACCTGCCGGTTAACGAAATTTAGGGCTGAAGCGAAAATTCCTCTGAAAAACGTACCTAGGTATGCTGCATAAAATTTGCTCTGAAACCACTCACGGTAAATGGTTTGTCGCTAAATGGATGGTAATATTTTGTCTTCAATAACGTCTGGCCATAAAACGACGGCAGTTACATTTTCGATCATTTCCCCAGAAGCGGGGACACAAAAATGCCTCCCATCGCAGGTATCACTCGCGTCGTTTTGAGTTATCGCAGCCGCGGACGTGGTCCCCGAGGAGAGCTTTTGCTCGAAGAAATTCCCATTATGGTTTAGAGGAGAAATCTGAGAAAACACATTTCTCTCGGAGAGAAATGTTGCAATACTCGAAAATCCAATAAAGAGCCACCGACCGGAAAGTCTTGTTTCTTTGACAATTTCTCGAAAAGCTCGTTTCCCTGGGTCGTATCGTTCCGGTTTTTTAAGTTCCCGTTTCCAACACAATGTTGTTATCACTGGGTACATTGAATTCCTCATGCGAAAGAGAATATTTCTCTTATCTTTGTAATCGTTTTTTTCCTTTTTCGAATGACGCGAACTTCCAATCAACATTCATTTTTTGACAATTCGGTGTGGTTCTATACACACATACATACATAGATTGCAAGGGAAAGATACTCCAGAATAATTCAGTGACGCGTTGTCTGCAATTTGCCGCTTTTCCACGATATCCCATTTTGCAAGCGAACATTTGAAGTCACGAAAGAAAAAAAATTATTTGTCCATAAAAAAAAGCACACCGACGGTTTGATAATCTCGATAAATTCGCAGGATGGACCTTGAACTGTGCAGCTGGAAAGTTAAATTCGGGGACACTCCTTTGACTGCCAACGGGCACTCGGACGATCAAAAGGGAAGGGCCGGCTGTCTCTGGTGTTGGAAAAAAATTAGGGAGAAATCAAGAGTTACTCAGGGAACTAGGAAGCTTTTTAAAGCTCCCGACATTATTTCATCCCCTTTGCCAGCCTCTCAGCATGAGCGAACGATAGTGGTTGGTGGCGTCGACCCTTTCGGTTGAGCGCGCATTCCTTTTAGCGATTTTATTCCTCTGAACCGTGACCTCCGTTTTCGTTTCTTCTTCCATTTCGATCGTCAAGAGTATTTTTCTTCGCTAGTGGAGAAGAGATACATGAAATGATAATAAAAAAATAAAAAAGAGAGGGGCTCGATGGGGGCTGTGTGTCTATATGTGTCCTTTTTTTTGGTCCACACCCACTGTTAATTAATTCAATAAAAATATGACTGCTTTAGACAAATATTTGCACAAACTTTATCCATCTCGCGATCGCTATTTTGCCATCCAATTCATTTCCATTCTTTGTCGAATGTAGGGGATGTAGATCAACCATCGAATGAAATTGTACCTCGTTCCGTCTCCAATTTCAGTAATGGCGCGGTGGAAAGTATTGTAAAAGTATCTGTCAACATTTACAGAGGCTGCATATTTTTCTGTCCGATTATTTTTTTAAAAATTGTATATTCATATTGTGTATGTATTTTTGTATAATGACTATTTTGAGGATACTATAAGGTTGATTCAATTGTGCCTATATAAAAGAGATTCCTAGGGTTTGACTATTACTTAAAAAAAATCCTAGAAATTTTGAAAACCCAAATAACTGAATTTTTGTATAGTTCACTAGAATTTTTGTTAAATATTAGCCAAACGCTATAAAAAAAATTCTTTATATAGACACGCTGGATACTTTAGTGTCCTCAAGGGATACAATGCATTGTTGTATATGTCCTCAAACTAATCTATAGACATATTTATGTACAGGGTGGGTCACCACATGTTGCCATCCAGATTTACTTCATTATTATTACGCATAGCAAACAATGTTTTATATGAAGTTGAATGGTTTTGGGAGGGGCACATTCGGATGGTAAATTGTTTTTTGTTTAAGGGGTTAATAAAAAGGAGTTAATAATAAAAAATCCACTTTAGGATTTTCGAAAAATTGATTTTATTTTTTTGGTCTTAAATGGTCCCTTGGTATCTCAAAAATGATGTCCCAAAAGATTATGGCCGGGACAAATCTCAAAGTACTCGGTTTTCGAATTTTAGTACACGGCCGCCCGGTCCGCAGCGAGCTACTACTCAAAACTTCAAACGTGTTTATCTGGAAACTACATTTTTCAAAATTGCCGGAAACAGAACTCAGACAATTTTCAACCGATTAACTTGAAATTTCAAATATATTTATAAAATTACATTACCCATAAAAGTACATATCACTTTTTTTTTAAATTGCATAGTTCATTTGTTATTAATAATTTTCTCACGATCTTTTTGGCAATTTTTTTCAGAAGTGCGCCATTTTGTCAAAAATTAATATATCGAAAAAGTGATATGTACTTTTATGGCTGCTCTAATATATAATTGAAAAAAAGTAACTGACTTATTATAATTAAAAAATTACAGACGGTGCGTTTCCGGCAGTTTGGCCTGGAAAACCGTAGGCTTCTTCGCAAAAACGCTGCACAGTCGCCGTTTTGAACATAATCGCTTCATAAAAATTACTGTATACAGTCGATGATGTGTATAATAAACACCCTTTTTCGTAATTGCGATTTATTTTATTGTTTGTCTAAAAAAAATTCCCAAAAAAGGCTTATTTTTTTGGCCTCTAGAGTGACCTAACCCCTTAATACTTTTTTGTAAAGACGGTGAAGGAGCATCAGTTAATGCAACAAAAAATATATGATTCCATTGAAAAAAACATTAATAACCTTCATATGTCCTTCACACGTCCACCTACAAAAAACAATTTACCATCAAATTGTGCCCCTCTCAAAACCATTCAACTTCATGTAAAACATTGTTTGCTATGCCGTAATAATAATAATGAAGTAAATCTGGATGGCAAAATGTGGTGACCCACCCTGTATATACGTTTTCTGAATAAATAGACAAGCAGGATTTCATTGGTACGATAATTAGCAATCAATTGCAACCCGTGCAATAATTATCATTAAATAGTAATAAATTAATTTGGCTTCCGTGTAATTTGTGACAAAATTTATATATACGTATTACGTTTAGGAGACTATTGATTGCTATTTTGAGAATACTACAAGGTTGGTTCCACCGAGTCTATATAAAGGGCCTTCCTAGGTTCTGGCTAATATTTACCAAAAATCTTAGCGAACCATGACAGAATTTAGTTACTAGGGTTTTTGGAATTTACTAGGATTTTCATAAAATAATAGCCAAACCCTAAGAAAGTTGCTTATACATACACGATGGGTACTTCAGTGTCCTCAAAGTATGTAAACGTCCCCAAAGAATACAAATCATTACAGTACATGTCCTCAAAGTGGTCTGTAGGCATGTATATTTATATACATATTTTATTAAGAAAAATGGACAAGCAGGATTGCGTTCATTGGCACGGTAATTAGCAATCAATTGGAACCCGTGCAACAATTATCATTAATTAGTGATGAATTAATTTGGCTTCCACGTAATTTGTGAACAAAATCAGTACCCGCCGTTTTGGCCACTTTGGTAAAGGAGAACAAACGAATCATAATTACCAGATATATATTGATGATTCCTACGATTTATAATATGTGTAATAACAAATTAATTAGTACTAACTGCTGTGGTGCGTAGAAATGAATTCGTGCCATTACTCAATGGGAATTCCAGTAGACGAGCATGTTTGAGAAGTCGTTAAAGAGATGTTAATTGTACACATGTTAATTAATAATTACAGTCTCGCAGTTCTACCGAGTTACGTAGATTTAATTACTCGCGGAGAAAAGTCGATTAAAGACTTCAATTAAAACCGATAAGCCTCTCGACGATTTTGTAGCGGAAGACTGTTTCAATAATTAAATAAGAACCAGTAAGAATTCCAGTTTCAACTTTACCTCTCCACTATCGGAATAATTTTACATTTATAAATAATCGAAGACTCATTATAATCATTATATCACTTTTATAATTCAATTACTCGTAATTATTACAGAAAGATCTGTATCAATATTGAGAAACGACTGATAAAGTTTCCCGAACGGAAATGATACTAATAAAAAACTTATTTTTTCTGTATTTAATATAGAAATATATTTTATATCGCTTATAACCAATATAAGAGTATGAAATATATTATAAATATACGACTAACAAAAGACTTCATTAATTATTTTAAAAAAAAAAACGTTTTTTTTTTAAATTTATTGTTTTGTATTACTTATGTTTTATTATTTTTTTAAATTATTTATATGTATCAATATCATAATCTTCCAGTTACTATACATCAGTGATTCCCAAAGTGGGCGCCACCGCCCCCTGGTGGGTGCTGCAGCGATTCAGGGGGGCGGTGATGGCCACAGGTGCATTTGGGGGGCAATGAATAACTGTACAATTAAAAAAAATTAATTTCCAGGGGGCGCTACGTGTAAGTAATATTTTTTCTGGAAAGGGGGCGGTAGGACAAAAAAGTTTGGGAACCACTACTGCACATTGTATGTTTGTGATGGTACCGATAATACCATTATTATTGGGGCCAAAAACAAATTATGTAAAAAGTTTCTCATCAATTTTTGACATAATGAAGAATTTTAATATCAAAGGGTTAAAACGTCACTATTGAATCGCACGAGTTCAAAAGAGAAAACTGATAGTTATCTCGTAGGACCTAATGGAAATTTCGCCTCGTTAGTACATGAAAAGTTTCCAGGATGTCAAAAAATCAAAGTTTTTAGCCTTTCAATCACTTTTTCATTGGCAGTATTAACGGTTATCATCAAAAACCATACACACGCTGTATATAAAGTTGTTTCGCTAAATGCAGTATCTCTGGGTGGTTTTTAATTAATAGCGATACTATTAGTTTCTATCTTTTACTATTATATTTTAAAATCGATGAGTAGTTATTTTACTTTGTATCTTTAACAATATTATTTGGCGCGAAATTATAAATGGTTAATGGCAATTGTATCATTGTTTTCAATTAATGAGGTTTTCGTTGAGCAGATGTTATTGTTGGGAACTAAATTTGTAACTTTTCGATATTGTTGTTACTGGTAGTAATAATACTAATTTATGATAAATATATACTATTGCCTCTGGCCTATAATAATAGTAGTAGTTGATTTTCTGTTTACATATTCACCGGCTACTATTATTGTGGGACAGAGCTAGTAATATATATAACAGTCAATAATGTATTTATATATTGTGTATTTTTAGAAAATTGTAAATATTATGTATATTATCTTAATGATTTAAATATAAAGGTATCAATTAAAGCCACGTTTTATAATATCGTAGATTAGACAAATTTAATTACCCATTATCACAATCACGATATTATAAATATTTAAATCATGTCACAATTTATTAAAACCCCAGCTGCAAAATTGATACTCAAAATTTGTATCTTTTCGACACCTTCAAATAAATATTACTCGTCAAAATTATTTCGTATAATTCTAATAATCCTACATTTCATAATCTATCGCAATACTAAAATTCCAAAAATTGAATTACCGGTAATCACAATCACAGTATTAGAAATAAATCATCCCGCAGCGCCTTAAAACTGCAATTTTAATTTTTTTATTCTGAGATACTCAAACTATGACGATATTATTATATCCGCTTCATTGGTGACATTAATAATGTTTGAGTTGTTTCGAGGAGCCACCCGATAACCCGGAATTCACGCAAAGGGTTCATCAAGCTGTCATTTAAAAAGTGTTCGGCAAACACTCGAACGTGCCGATAAGACGTGTGAGAAAAATACCGAACAGTTATATTATCCGCACGCAGAGGAATCGATGAAAGTAAATCGTTCCTCTCCGTCACTCTGCATGCCTGGCATAACTTCGCGAGGAAAGGTATGGAACAGGCTTTGGCAAATATTTGTCATAAGATTGGGCCGCAAAACGGGTTGGAACCGAGTCACTCCGTGCAAATAAAAGTGCCATATATATATATATGTATAAGGCAGCTACGTGCGATGAAAGATAAACGATGACTCCTAAAACTACATTGGACGATTGATATATAGATATGACAATAAACCCACCCTTGAACCACCCTCCAACCCCTTCGTGTATTAAAGCTACAGAAGGAAGATGTAAAAATAAAAGAAGGGAAGCGAAACGTCTTCCAGCAGCGTTGGAAATGTCATTCGAGTGCGATGAAGAGATGCTGTCGGAATACGAAAGGGAATATTAAAGTGATTTTGGGAAACAGTATTCCTATCACTTTGAATACAGGGTCTAGAATATTGCGAAAGAGAGAGGGAAAGAGGTAGAGAGAGAGAGAGAGAGATAGAAAAAGTGTTTACAATTTATTAAAACCTATTGTAAATATGGAGTTCGTAGCTTAGCCCCAGTATGAAATTTCGAAAGAACGAGAATACCTGTAACAATTGGTATTTCATCAACGTAAATCTCCTTTTTGCGAATTTTTTTTTCCTAGAAATGATCAAAAACCAAGTTTGAGATTTTTCATTTTAAGAAGCTTCAGTGAAGATTCTTGTCAACTTTAAAAATAAATTATATGTATATTTTTTAAAATATGCTATATGTATGTGAAATAAAGTAATTTAAAAATGAAGATCCTAGTCTCCGATTATTAAGAAAGGAAACGTGAATAAACTATATTCAGTGATACTGATTTTTTAGTATTTATTGAAACGTTCGTGTTGACCTTTCAATACTAGTACATTATTAATTTCAAAACTAGAAACACATTTTTTTTATAAATTGTATACGATATTGTATAATTAGAAATATATCTGTCGAATTATTTTATATAAACTGTTCGATTATTTTGTTAAAATTTAGAAGTAAAAGCGGAAAAGAAATTAAGGGGGGATTTCGGTGTAACAGGTTCAAAAAATCGAATTTTTTTTCTTTGTATAAATCAAAAGTACAATGTTTCAAGAATGTGTTCCAAAAGTAGTATCGCAATTGAGTAGCAGCTGTGAGTATCGTAAAACTTCGCCAAAAAGTTTAAACGCAATTATCTCGAAACTACGTTTTTCAAATCGGTGTCTAGGATAGCGCAAAAACTAATCAATCGATCAACTTCACAGAAGGCTTAATCCAATCAATATACATTTCTCCTGGGGTTATACCAACAATTTAAATAGAATTATTTAATTTAATATTATTTAACGACATTTTTAGTGGCAATATGTAATCAATTTTTGTGTCAAAAAATTCATTTTTTCTTCAAAACCCTAGGACTTTTTTGATTCTTCATGTTTTCTTTTAACAAGTGGTATAACCCCAGCATAAGCTATCTACCTTTAAGAAAATTTTTCATTTGTAGTTACCAGATGCTTGTAACAGGTGCTATACCAGACACCAACAATCCGGAAGTGTTTGGCAGGATTATGAATACTAAATAAATAATACAGAAAATAGCAAGAACAAATTTTTTTTCAATATTTCATGGATGCTTCTTCATATCCCAAAAGAGATTATTTGGGAATTATAAATAGTTTTCCAAAAAAAAATTCATGAAAATCATCTATTTTCAAAGCTGTTACCCGCAATCCCCCCTTAAAGAATTGGAAAATAACAACCAATACCCAAAGCAGATAATTTAACTATAAACAATTTGGTTTACAAACTAAATTAAATTTGAAAAATTTGAAAAATTTGAACAAGCTCCGAAAGCTCGAACATCTGTTCCTCATCTAATTCGCTAGATAAAACTAATTGGTAAATGGTATAAACCAGCGCCTTCGCAGGAATAAAATCAAAAAACGAGTAATTCATCAAAGGGATGGGAAACGGTTGAAGAAATTTCGCTGACTTTATAAAGGTCAGAGTTTTATTGGATTTCCCCGTTACTTTAGAGCTTCTTTCAGGTATACCTTCAATAAGTTATACCCCGAACGCAGAAGCTACCTACCGGCGATCGAATCATAATAAAAACGAGATTGAAGGCCCCTAGAGGGAAATTTAAATGTAGACAGGTAAGAGGAAATTCTTCTCCTGTCCCTTCAATGCCGAGGCTGCTTTCGAATTTCTTAGATAACCCCTCTCATTTATATCTTGGCTGGTTTCTTTTAATTACACGATTTCAACGATCGGTTGGCAAACAATAATTTGCTTTTTAATATTGCGGAATGAAAGTTCTCTCGAATATTCCTCCTCAAACGAAGCGAAGATTCCACAAGAGTTATTACATTTTCATACTTCAAAGAGAGAGAAGGCGAGAGAGAGAGAGAGAGAGAAGTAAAGTAAAGTAAAGTGAAGTGCATATAATACGGTAATTTTTCAACTATACAATAATCAACAATTTCGTCGATGGCTGACATGGCGCTCATCACCGATGGCTGACATGGCACTCAAAGTGTTAATGCAACACCTTATGGTGAAGATTTTGTAATAAACAAAAAAGAATGTACACTCGAACCTGTTTTTGTGCGGTCCTTTTTTACGCGTTTTTCTGTTGTGCGATTTTTTTTCTCGATATTCACATACCGCACGAAACAAATTATCGCACAAAAAAAATCACAGAGAAATAAAATGGCACAAAAAAAATCGAACAAAAGAAAAACGCATAAAAAAGGACCGCACAAAAACAGGTTTGAGTGTATAGGGCATGTCCAAAAAAGAATGGGAACACTCTGTGTGAACGAGTGAAAAAAAACGTAGTTGATACAGAAACCAAGGCCGGAAAGATCGTAAGAAGAAAAAGCCTCTCTGGCAAAGGAAAGCTTCCTGCTGAAATCATTGATAAATTGACTGTTCATTATGGACTGGCTATTCGACGTAATAATGATTCAGTTGAGAAAATGAAAAATGCCATATGGGCAACTCATTATCACTACAGTTCAACCGACGAGAACCCACAGCACGAGAAATGCCCGAGAGGGAAGAATACTGGTGCGAATGGCAGAAAACTGCAGCTGCGGATGCTCTAGAGTCCTTCAACCACAGATACGCAGCCCTTTCTCCTGACGTTCTGGAAGCCATGAAGCCCATTTATGAGGACTTGAGCAAGGACGCACTTTTACAACGATGTCTTGGAGGTTTCACACAAAACAACAAGAAAAGCTTCAACCAGCTTATTTGGAAAATCTCATCTCTGAAGGTTCTTTTGCTTTGTTGGCCTTCACGCAAGAGATGAACATCGGTACAGGGCCAAGTTCTCATGAATGGGCGCAACAAATCGACGAGTTGCGAATCAGCAGAGCAAAGGAGCAAGCGGCGCAGGATTGTAAAGAAGGGCGAATTTTGCGTAGACAAACGCAAAAAGATGCTCTAGATCATTTTGGTGAAAGTTTTTTGCTCTAGGGACCTGGCATCGACGACTCTGTGTTGGTATAAAAGAATTATCGTATTTTATTTTGAATTTATAAGTCTGCAAAACTTTAAAGCGTTTTTCTGAAACTTGTTATTTTTGAAGTCCGTATTCACGATAACTCAAAATCTACTGGACCAATCGTTTTGAAATGTTGCACAGTACTTCTTCACATAATTCACCAGGCATCCTCGGGAGCTTTTTAGTTTTTTCAATAATTACTAATTTTACACTAACAAATCAGTCGATTTTTTTAAGCGAAAATCGGGATTTTGGTTTCCAAGTGCTGCCAAAAATTGAAAAATCGAAAAAAAAACAAATAATTCTCTCAGGATTACCTCGGGAAACTTCTCCTTTAAGGGAGTAAGGTCACCTATAAAAAGAAAAAGTATATTAATTTTTTTTTACAACTTTTATTATAAAAATACATTTTTTAAATATACATTGTAAATTGTACTACTAAATACTTACTAAATTATTTTTTCGAAATCCCTAGTATGTAGTATAAACATACTAGAGATTTGTTAAAAATTTCCATTTGGCGCAAGGTTCAAGGAGCACCGATTGACCGATTTGACTCCGCAATGGCTCATTTTCTCTGGAAGATCATCCTTTATGGCATGAATGTGGGAATTTGGAAAGAAAAAAAAATTACAAAAGTTCTGAATTTTTTAAACCCAAAAACAAAACAAAAACCAAAATTATGTATATATATCTGATAAAAAGTGTTGTAACTTTTTGTTTACTTACTTCTTCCAAAATTCCCACATTCATGCCATAAAGGGTCTACCTCCGAATGAAATGAGACCTTGTTGAGGCAAATCGATCAATCGGTGCTCCTCGAACCTTGCGCCAAATGGAAATTTTTAACAAATCTCTAGTATGTTTATACTACATACTAGGGATTTCGAAAAAATAATTTAGTAAGTATTTAGTAGTACAATTTTCAATGTATATTTGAAAAATGTATTTTTATAATAAAAGTTGTAAAAAAAATTGATATACTTTTTCTTTTTATAGGTGACCTAACCCGCTTAACAAATGCATTTTGATTTTTTTGCTTCAGATGATTTTGTTGCGAGTTATCGTGTACATCGCAAAACAACTTTTTTTCGAGGCCCCTCCGGAGATTCGCTGTCACTCGCTCAATTTTTAACACTAGAACTACCACACCAGTCATTTTGACTGGTTTGACAATTTTATTTTATTATTTCTACTTCATGTTACATTTTTTTTCGCAATGATGTAATGACTTTTGGTGGGATAGCTAAAGGATTAATATAATGAACTTTAATTTTATTTCATACATTTAAAATAAAAGTAATTTTTTTAAGTAGAAATAGCTACGTCTCAACTGTCGGTAGTTCTAGTGTTAATATCTTACAATGAAAATTTAGGGAAACATTGTTCAAATGTTGTTTTATTATATGGAATTTGTTCAAATAACCCAACACTATCTGTATCGCGAAAAAAAATTCTTAAAAACATGCCTTTCTCTCACCGAATTACCCCCCCCCCCCCCAATCTTTTCTTTTTTGCTTTCAGATTCAACATAAAGCTTTTTAGTGAAATCTCTTTATTATGACCGAGATCTCCTTCATAGAACAGCTTATCGATTTTTATCCACTAGAATTATGTGTATTTATTGTTAATAAACCACTATTAAATCCAGGGGCCTAAAGGATTTTTTAGGATTAAAGGACTTTGATTATATAAATAGAATTTTATACCTGGGAAATTTAACTCCACTTGGCAAATTTTTGTTGAATTTAATTAATTTTCAGGTTTACTAATTAATTACATTTATAAATACGAGGACACTTTGTTAGGAACGTTAATTGTACAATATATGTAAATAAAAATAACTTGTATTATATAATAAAAGTATTATATTATATAACAAATTTCTATATGAGTAAAATTTAATCTTTTTTTGAGGAATTTTTATTTGATTAATTTGCTAGTTTCTAATTAATTATATTCCGGAATACCAGGTCACTTTGTTAACGATATTTCTTCTATAATACAAATACACTAAATAACTTTTATTATATATTATAAATGGAATTTTATATTTAGAGAATTTTCATTTTTTAATTCCCAAAGTTATTAATAAATTCCATTTATAAATACCAGGACAGTCTTATATCCCCTCAATAACATAAATAAATCATAACACTGCCACTTTTTCTCATTACAGGGCTTTCTTTGGGCGGAGGCTTGATCGTTCTGGCATCAGCGTTATCTGACGCTTCTTTGGAATTACCTCGGAGATACAGTTTATCCTCAACAACGGGGATTCAGACAGAGGAAAATGGTCTCCCGCAGTATCAGTACGGATGGTGTCTCCAACTATCAGGATTGGCCTTAATCTTGGCGGAAATCGCTGCCCTCCTAACAGTTTCTGGTTACATGGCAAGATTTCCTACGGTGGAGGACATGGTAAGAAATCATTTTTCTTCTGTGTGCTTAACTTTAAAACCCGCCATCAGAGTCGTTTCTCACTCGACAACAGCGGCAGTGCTAGGCAACGCTTAGTGCTACAAATTCGTATGGATATAAAAACCACTCGTAAAATAAAAATTTCCACAGTGCCAATCTGTCATTTCAATCTCTCGCATTTCCTTCGAGAATTTACGAGTGCCCGTCGTTTTCGAGTTATTTGGAGCATCGTTGCATGCCGTTGAATGGTGTGGATTTATTCTCCAACGTTGTGCTGCAGTTTCTACATTTTTTTGTATCTGCCAGAAAGGGTCTTCGCATTTCCCGAGCTTGTGCTCTATAAAAAAAAAGCTAGATAATTATTCTAATCGAGTGTATTCGAATATAAGATACGTGCTTATACACCGAAAAAAATTAAGGCATCAATTATTGGGTTGGCAACTAAGTAATTGCCGATTTTGTCATTTGTTTGCTTTGGAAAATCGGCAATTACTTAGTTGCCAACCCAATATTTAACACTATTTCTACCACGCTAATTATACGTAATCAAAAATTCAAAAGCAAAAATATAGAATTATAATTAAAATAGATTTTTTTAACTGATACCAAATTTTTTATAGACGCATAACCGCTCTACTAAGCACCTCCCGTTTGTGGATTAAAAAGAAAGATTAAATTAAACTTCGAAAATAATTCTAAAGCAAAATTCTTGAAGGTGTCTTTTGACACCTTTGGTAGAAATAGTGTCAATTTCTAGTCGAGCTAATCACAAAAATAATTAGAGTAACAATAAATATAATTGGAATTACTAGAAACATATTGAATTATTTTGGAATATCCCTTCTTTGACCGTAGGTATTAATTGAATATGTAATTTCTTCAGTCTTTCGGTCTTAAAATTTTTTTATTGATAAATTTGTTGTGTTGACGTTTCGACAACTAATACGTTGTCATCTTCAGAACACTGATTCTATTTATATTTTTAATTTCATAATATCATTTCTTAGATTTAAATTAATTTAATAATTCGAAAGTAAGTTATTAAAGGTGTTTTCGACTACATCATTAAATTCGTAGTGTCTACTACGTAGTATGTGTCGCTACGAATTTAATGATGTAGTCGAAAGGTTAGGAGATTGGTTAGATTTGAAGGTCACGAGTACCAATTCCCCAAAAAAAAATAAGTGTAGGGAATTTGGCAGGGAGAAATATGGCAACTTCAATGTGTAAATGACACGCGGGGGATCATTTGAGCGAAACCTCGGTCTGACTGAAGAGCAGCTCGGCCCTAGATAAGTGAATCTCGAATAAAATTCCCAAAGACAAAAGTCACCTCGGGGTGAAACGGGTGGCGTACCCTCGTATCCTCGAGAACTTTCTTTTTTTTTATCGGAAGCTTGCCGAATAGCAAAATGGCCGAGGGGCATAAGCGGGGTTGTGACGACGCTAAATATGCACTCACGCTCTCGAGAAAGAAAAAAGTTGTCGAGTCGAGGGAAAATACTTGCCGACGGAAATGGACCCGGGAAAATGCTGAGAGGTCGAAATTGAGGCGATATTTGGAAACGGCAGATAGGATACAACCAGTTAATATCCTACAATTTTTGCTGGCGTCATTTCGTCCTCGCAATCTCAAATAGTACTCCCTGATGTCCCTGATACTCTTCTAAAAATTTTCTCTCTCCAGGTGAGAGTCATGGTGCCCGGAGCCGAGAGGAAACTGCGGGAACAGAGTGGCCTCAGTTCGGAGTACCTGGTACGGGCTCACCAGAAGTCACCGGGACCATCCCAAAGCCGAGGCTTCGATCCACCCACGAAAGGTATGAGAATTTGAACTTCCGTCAAATTTCCTTAACGATAAAAGTTGTTTCGGGTCTGATATGGAATTGGTTCTTCATCTTCCAGGACCGCTGAGACTCAACGACGAAGGAGCTTCGCTTCTATGCAAATCCGCCCCGGATATTTGCGCCTCCAATCCGCAGGCAATTAGCTACGTGGACAAAGCAGATTTGTCGCACGTGTTGCCAGGCTATTCCGAGACAAAAACCGATACGGGCGTCATCGATTCCCGATTGAGTGGGTACGTTGACAAAGAAGGCTTGATCGATTCCAGGCTGTTGTCGGAGTCGAGACAGAATATGATAGCCTTCAGCGAGACCAAGGAACACGTGCTCACATCGGAAGCAAGATACAGTGAATTCCCGGGCAGGAATGTCGAACAAAGTGTCGTGGATTCCAGACTCAGTGGATTCGTGGACAAGGAGGGACTCCTGGACTCCCGTTTGGGTGGGTTCCCCGATAAGACCGAGTCCCTGCTGGACACTCCGTTCGGTTACGACACGAGGTACAACAGCTTAGCGGGTCAAACGGTGCCCATCACCCTGAAACACCAAAACACCTCGGTGGCTGCCATCCCGTCGCAGTTCATGTACCAGAACGTGGGCACGATACATTCCGGGATCCTCAGGGTGTCCGAGCCCGGCACCAGTTCGAGTTCGAACTCGAGCCAGCGTAGCATGACCCTACAAAACCCGAAGAGGAAGTCGCAAATAGCGCAGAACACTTTCAGCACGATGGAGTGCGAGAAGCGTAAAAGGACCAGTGGTTTGTCCGGCAAGGGTGCGTTTTACGTCGGAAGCGCTGTATGACCACCACCCCCTCCGCCAACTCCGAGGTAACTGGATGAGGACGAAACATCGCTTTAAATACATAAAAAATGTTCTTTTCTTCCATCAGAATCGAATATTTCAGTTGCACTATGTATTTAGCTACCTTGGAGACAAGCTGGAGGGATTGGAGAAATTGAGAGTCCTATAAATATCTTCCAAAAGTGATCGCGAGAATTGATGAAAATATTTATAAACGTCAAATCAAATAAAGTTCGAGTTTTGTCAATTCTCTTTATCAACGTGTACATAAGAGCAGAGGTGTTGATTGCCCTGCGGTTGATGATATAAAGCTATCCGACATTCAAATTCGCAAAGTTTTGGATTTTGGAGAATCGCAGCGTTTGTGTGGAATTGTAATATAATGTAATGGAAAATTTATCGTCACGGAGCAAAGGTCTATTGGAGGTTTCCAGCATCTGTTGCGGAAATCGAATTATAATTACAATATTATTATTTTTATCATTATTATTATTAAATTATTTTACGATTCGAAAAGTAACTCGAATTACTGGAGAAATTATGGGATAATGGCATTCGTATATTTTGTCCATCGGGTGGTTAATTATATATCAATTGTTGTATAATTTTCTATTGCTCAGAAATTTTTTTCATGTCTTGGTAGAATGTATTATTCAAAATATTTTTTCCCTTAGAAGAAAAGATATTGTCAAAAAAGAGTTTGCCATCATTACTGTTCAATTTTGGGTATGTTATATAATTATCTATAATATAATATTACTAAAATATTAAGGGGGTATTCCAGTGTGACGGCCGAAAATTTAGGTGTTTTCTTAGGAATTTTTTGTAAGAAAAGTATTCCATGGAATGTTTTCAAACTTTATGGATGTATTTGTCAATATGTAAGGTGTGTAAAGTAATTTTTTGGTACAGAAATTAGTGACAGTGACAAGGTTAAGCGTAATCCCGCGAGACGCCAAAAAAAAGTGCCCCAACTGCTGCCATCCCACAGGTCGCTAGGGTGCTTGAAATCAATAAAGAAAAATACGCTCTTAAACTAGAAAAAATTCCCTATACGATCCACTAGGATATGCGAGAAATGTTGAAAATTGACAAAATGGCGGAATTTAAAAAATATTTCTCGATTTTTCCTTTAAAAAAATCGTCGTATTTTCGCTGCCAAAATTACAATTTTCATCCGATTAAAGATATCCTAGTGCATTGTATAATAAAACATGTCCAGAACACTCAGTTAAAATGTGAAATCAATCGGATAAGTGGTCTTTGAGTTATAGTGGCAGCAAATTTGAAAAACATAGTTTCGAAAAAAACGCGTTTAAAAGTTTTAAGTCTCGAATTCTTCATGACAAAATATTATTTTACACAGTTTATTTACAGGTAAATACATCCATAAAGTTTAAAAACATTCCATGAGATACTTTTCTTTAAAAAAATTCCCAAAAAATCATGTAAATTTTCGGCCGTCACGCTGGTATACCCCCTTAGATTTAAATTTCTGAATGCATAAAAATGAAATACTAAATTTGGCGAATGCCCTCAATGAAATGATTGCAATACAACTTACTCACGGGGTCAATCCTGTCAATAGGGACATTTCCTTAGTGAGTAACACTTGTGCTTTTTGACGCGAGTAATTCATCCGCAGTTGAGGCGAAAGATGAAAGGCTGAGCATTTACAATATTCAATGGCTTAATTCATTTCATTAGCTCCCAAAATGTTGGCGACAGAAATGGGTGAGTGTGAGGGTGGAGTTGCGAACAGAACAATATCCCCTGAATGGTCTCACTGGAAGCACAGATTTTATCAAAACACTAGTTTATCCCTATCACTGCCGCTTCGTTACAGATGAATCATCCGGTCGATTCATAAAAATTGAATCCCGCTTTTATTTCGTTCACCGGTCACTTTGGGTGAAAAGTACATTAGCACCTCTCAGCGCGGGTTAATCATCCCCGGTGTTAAGTGCAAGGTGTAAATTCCTCATTTAAGGAGGGTGGCCGTTCTGTCATTGGCTGCCCCTCTCCCAAAAGCTGTTCTACACGTTCATGATCGCTTCCAGTTGATAAACTAAATCCGTAGTTTGATCTAGAATTTTTTTTACAATATGGGGATATACTATTTACGTTATTTATATTATTATTAAGGTAGGTGTCTAGAGAGCGAAAAACAAGCTTATTTTCGAAAACGTTTTTCTCAGCTTCTTTATTAGATATTACAATTACAAAATTTTCTAGGACATAATGCTATCCTTATTGAATGGGGAAAAAATGGTTTACATCGTCCAGCGTTTTTCTTTTCAATTTTCAGAAGGCGCCAAAGTCGAGTCCTCAATAATAAGGTGGTCCCAAGGCGAACTAACAATCTTCGGATTGGAACGTTTGAAACAAAAATATGAAAAAACTTTTTAAAGGGGAAGGTTTGCTACATGGTAATTCTCCACCGTTTGCCAAAAATCGATAATAGAAAAAAAATGGCGGCTATTTGAAAAACACTGTACGAAAATCGACATATTTTTGCACCGTTTGCGTCCTATAAATTTTTATATTATACATTTTTTTCCAGAAATTTGGCGAATTACCATACAAAACACCTTAAGGTAGTTGCCTCGGTAAGACAGAGACAGCTAGTATTGTGCGAGAGAGATAGAAACTACATGCTTTCGAGCGTAGAAAACTTGGCAACGTCGCGCCGGTGATCGCTGCTTGGACCACGCTTTGACTCATATGTTCTGCGCGATCATAACCTTAAAGATCGAAAAACGTGCGGTGATCAGTGGCAATATACATAATGAACACTCGACTGAGATGTAAAGGCAGATTTATTAATCAAAGCCAATTAAACAGCCAATTCAAAATGAGCCACAATTTATCTTCGGACTAATTATTTTTTCAAAATTACGACAATTCGCAAAGTTACGATACAGCTCTGTACGATGCTAACTAATTTCATTCTCGACTGTATATATCGTATACGCGCGCGCTTGGATAAATGCGACGTTGCAATGTCTACCTCGACGCGTACATTTTCTCTGAAAGTAACATTTTCAAGATGCTCTATTGTAATAATAAAATGGTCAATTTACGTGATTCTTCGCTGAAGCATTCTTTATTATGTGTTCTATACACACATAAAATTTCAAGAATAGTTTTAATGTCGTTAGTTAGATATTGCAGGTAATTGCTACCATAACGTGACAATTCCGATACGTATAGATATACCTCCCGTGTAATTTGTCAAACTTTAAACAACGATTACTCGGAAACAAAATGGTGAAACGTTCTGAAATTTTAATATGACATTTTTGACGTCTTTATTTAACTGTGTATAAAATTTCAAGAATAGTTTAAATAAACTCGAATACCGTAGCAACCACCTTAATAAAGAATCGTACAAAGTTTCATCAAAATCGATGTAGTGGTTGCGGAGATTGTTTGTCCGCCATGGGAACACCTTTTTATTGAGGACTCGACTATGGCGCCTTCTGAAAGTAAAAAAAAAACGCTGGACGATGTAAACCATTTTTTTCCCATTCGATAAGGATAGCATTATGTCCTAGAAAATGTTGTAATTGTAATATCTAATAAAGAAGCTGAGAAAAACGTTTTCGAAAATAAGCTTGCTTTTTCGCTCTCTGGACTAGACACATACCTTAAATTGATATATTTACAAATTTAATAAAAACGAGTAAAATTGGACTGGTACGATTGTTTTTTTTGGGGGGGTTGAACAACTAAAAGATCCTAATATATTTTTATTTCCATTAAAAATCACAATATGCTTATTTAAAGTTATTCCTGATTAACATATGACAGGGTACCGGTGATATACTGTATGCATTTGCAAACAGTGCATCTGCATCTGTTTAGGAGATAAGGCAATCTATCACAAGCCACTTATACAGCGGCAAGGCAATATTATGTGCGTCGCAGAATTTTCTACATGTAAGACGCTTATGATTCTCGGTTGACTCAAAATGCAACCGACCATTTAGTTCTGGTGAATATGTATAGAATTTTCCTTTTTTTCTGCGACCCTGGGAAAATATAAAACAAGAGATAACGGAATACACTCGAAATGCAAAATTGCACAATCACCTACGAAAACAAAACACAATAACATAATCATCACAACAAAAAACCATAAATTATGAGATTTCATTTTTGTTGCATATAATTAATTACACAAAGTGCGTTTTTACTGCGTCTAAGGTACTATGCCGACATTCGAGGCGAGGTATTGTGCACGCAACTCTCAATTTCCATTGTTTCCTGTTGTATGTAAATGCGTACATCCGGTTGCATCCAGATTCGTGTATGGGAACGTTAAGTTATATGAAATTCAAACCAATTGATCAATTTCAAGGAATGTTAATTGGTATATATTTAAACAGCCCCCATCGTGTTGGCCATCTTGCTTCCAAATTTAGAGAATCAGGTGTCAAATCCAAATTCTGCCGGAATTAACGTTGCACAAAAATTGAAACCTCGCTAATTTAAAAAGATAAATATAATCTCAATATTGTTTCATGAGATTTATAATATTTTAACACATTGCGGATCAGGCATTCTATTGCTAACCGTATCCAGTGGCCGGGTGGGTCGCACGACGCTAGAGGAGGGACAACTTTCTTGCGGCCCACGACCCCGAACGACGAAATGGGAATGACGAGATATCTCGTCATCCGTCCGCAAAGTGTTAAGAATTATTGAGTAATTGTGAAATTAATTGTCTTGGACAGGGTGTTAAAAAAGATGTAATGGCTGCTTTTCCCAGAACGATGTTTCTATTATTTACCATTATCATTATTGTTATTGTTGTTGTAAGTATTATTTTCAACAGCGAGGCGAAAAAAGTTTTCGTAATTTTTTTAAGTCTATTTAAGTTTATTTATTTCTTAATTTTTGAAATTTATTAGTAATAATAAAAATTATCTCGACGATCTTATTAAGATTGCGAAGAAGAATAATGGCAACTGCTCTGTGAGCGATATTACAAATTTTTGACGGTATAAATAAACGAATAATTTTGGTGTTTATCGCAGGAAACTGTGTATGTAGTTTCCGTAAAAATGTTTTTCCAAAATCCAAAACTTTGCAATAATAAGGAGATATAATAATTTCGATGGAAATTTCTAGTTTTCTGGCAATATAAATTTATTGCAAAGATTGTTTACGTAAATACCTCGTTAATAATTATTATCATATAGAATTATTATTACATAATAATTATTGCTAAGCAATAAAAACGGTATAAGCATTGCTAAGAAAACTAGGGGTTTCGAAGAGAAAGGTTTCCAAAGAAAAATGATAATCCTAAGAAATAAGTAAGTTATACTTTGGAATAGTATGATATACTATTAAAAATTGTATAAAAAAAAGGTGAAAAAGAACTAAACGAAGGGAAATTCAAAGACACGTATACTGCAGTTCTTTTGTTACGTAAGGTGTAACTTTCGCAAAGAATACCACGAGGATGAAATTTGAAAGAACGAGAGTCTATATATTTCTCCAGGAAGGAAAGAAACTACTGAATTCTTCTGTATTTTATTTTACTTATTTATTTATTTTTAGCGAGAAATTGTTTATATGCTTGACAACGCATAATTCAAATCAATT
Source organism: Gasteruption jaculator (assembly GCA_949825005.1). Taxonomy (NCBI): domain Eukaryota; kingdom Metazoa; phylum Arthropoda; class Insecta; order Hymenoptera; family Gasteruptiidae; genus Gasteruption; species Gasteruption jaculator. The sequence continues at coordinate 3,725,283 of OX463767.1, forward strand.
GCGAAATTTTGGAAATTCTATTTTTGTTTTGCAAATTTAGAAGATTTATTTGAAAGCGGCAATGATTTCGATCCAACCGATTTCTATTTTGGAAATATAATAATGATTTACCAGAATAGAGTAGAAAAAAATATTACGTGATTATTTTTACCTAAGGGATGAAAAGAAAAAATAGAATAGTGTAAAAGTTCGTCTCTCATTTTGACTTAATTCGCATATTTTTACGAGATATTTATATAGAAAGAGACTGTCGTGCTATTATAGATAAGGAAAACTGCCAATAATCGAACACTTTAGGGTTTCCCTCTTATCGGGAGCGATTATTATCGAAACTACGAGGCTCCTGTACTTCCCTTATCTTCCTCAAGGAAAGTACAACATTTGAAGATAGATCTGTATCTCTGGAAGACGATGAGTATCATTTTCATCTCTTATACAATTGATCGCTTATTATTCGAATTAATAATATTAATTAATAAATATTAGAAAAATAATTATTGAAATAAATTGAGGAACAAATTTCAGTACTCACGAATTTTATTTTTAGTTAAGTGCGTTGGTATTGGAAGAGTTTGACAGTAATTGTAGTCATAAACAAATTGTTGAAAGTTATTAATGTTATTTTATAGTTATAATAATTTATATGCAGTGGTAACGAATAATAAAAAAATATTTACCATGGAAAATTTTTTAAATTGCTTCCAAAATTGTTATATCTTGTTAAATGTAATGTTAAATTAATTTTGAAAAAATCCAACTCTGACGTGCAATTAATTGATTAACATTAATGAAATGAAAACGACAGAAAATATAATATGCTGAAAGAAATTGATAATCAATAATAAATTTATCATATATATATAACATATTTCATAATTTTTTTAGTAACTTAACGTCTCGTTGGTAAAAAAAGCGTGAATAAAAAATACCTACACGTTTTGTCGATATATTACAAATTCGTATCAGGTAAATGGCAATGTGAAAATATATAATACTGACAAATGCAATTGAAAATGCAATGTTTACCTGATACCCTCATGAACTATTGGAACTCCTGTTTGTTATTGTTGTATATTCATATTTAACCGAAATTTCATTCATTCATAACAATAAAGAAAGATGACAATATCGACAGGATGTAACGATATATTCTACACATTTATTACATCAGCCTCGCTTTTCAATTTACTGAATGATTTCGATTACATATCGATGACGTATCAGGCTGAGAGCATTTCTTCTTTCAAAAATAGTCTCCGACAACATTTTTCGCGGAATTACATTCGCGTAATATCGTGAAAACTGTTACCTTTTCCTCTTTCCATAATTTTATACTTGTTTAATATCGAAACGTAAAATTTTCATAAAATTCGTTTTATTTGTCAAATTCAGTAAGTGTGCATCAGGTATTATTTTATTAAAAAATATGTGATTTTAAGTGAAATTTCGAAAAATACATTTTGTTATGTAAAAATTATAGGATTCTTAATTAAATATCATCGTAAGAATTAAAGTTTTACTGTTTAAGGGGGTAAGGTCACCTATAAAAAGAAAAAGTATATTAATTTTTTTTTAAAGCTTTTATTATAAAAATACATTTTTTAAATATACATTGTAAATTGTACTACTAAATACTTACTAAATTATTTTTTCGAAATCCCTAGTATGTAGTATAAACATACTAGAGATTTGTTAAAAATTTCCATTTGTCGCAAGGTTCAAGGAGCACCGATTGACCGATTTGACTCCGCAATGGCTCATTTTCTCTGGAAGACCATCCTTTATGGAATGAATGTGGGAATTTGAAAAGAAAAAAAAATTACAAAAGTTCTGAATTTTTTAAACCCAAAAACAAAACAAAAACCAAAATTATGTATATATATCTGATAAAAAGTGTTGTAACTTTTGGTTTACTTACTTCTTCCAAAATTCCCACATTCATGCCGTAAAGGGTCTTCCTCCGAATGAAATGAGACCTTGTCGAGGCAAATCGATCAATCGATGCTTCTCGAACCTTGCGCCAAATAGAAATTTTTAACAAATCTCTAGTATGTTTATACTACATACTAGGGATTTCGAAAAAATAATTTAGTAAGTATTTAGTAGTACAATTTTCAATGTATGTTTGAAAAATGTATTTTTATAATAAAAGTTGTAAAAAAAAATTGATATACTTTTTCTTTTTACAGGTGACCTTACCCCCTTAAGGATACTGATAATCAAACACACAAATAATTGGAGTCATAAATCTTCAATAAAGAAGCATCTAAATTTTGGAAAAAGTTATACACAATTTATATAAATATATGCATTAATTATAATATTAAAAATGTACTTTACGTTAAATCTTCAAATATTTTAAAATCATATTTTTCAAAATTTCGAAAATTTATCGATTTAAATGAATATTCAATTTAAAGAAGAAATTAACAGAGGGATACAGATCTAGTAAAATGGTCTAGATTTTTTTTTGAAACATGTAATTTTCTATTCTATTTTTTCTGCGATTTTTAGAAAAACTTTTGCTTTATTTTACTTTAAAATCACGACTTATTTTTTTATACTGACATTTTCTGACAGAAAACTCCGAACCAGATTTAAAAAAAAATAATTACGTCTCTACATGAAAAAGCTCAGTAGTTTTTTCCTTTCCTTCACACTTGATTCTTCGCCAACTATGGACATATCATTGAAAAGGATGACAAATTTACAGTCTCTGATCTTCGATTATTTATTATAACCGAAATTTTATATCCTTTCTTTTTCTACAACTATATATTTATAAAAGCAATCTTTTACGTTAAATTTACACACGATCACATTGTCCAAATTTTTCAGCAACATGGATTTGTAATAATACGAATGAACTTAAACTATTCGGTGAAATATAAGTAAATAAATTAAATTATTTATAGTGAATTTGATACAAACCACCCTTATGTTTATCAACAAACTCGAAATTTGCAAATTGTCAGAGCAGTTCTTCGCACTCGTATATTTACAGAATTGTTATATTAACAATAAGAGCCAGAGTTATTTAAATGTCGCTACGATTTATATTTGAATCAGTCGTTACTTCGATTTTAATGATCGGTCTTCAATTCAATCGCAAGTCGGACTTGAGCTGGACACTGGAGAGACACCTTCGGCCAATTTATAGAAATAAATAATTGAATTAGAAAAAATATTTCAAAACAATATTTTTATTTTAGAAAATGTTACCATTTCCACGGAAATTTTAAAAAAGTATTATTTATATAAAATATAATACTTTCATGATCGACTTGAGACTGACATCGACGAGCCTTTCACGTGGATTCCAATTCTGGCTGATGCATCCAGATCCCAATTGACTGGAAAGCCGCTTTAAATTATAAGTAACTATAGTTGGTAGTAGGAGAGTAATTATATACGTGATTGTGCCAGAATTATTCTACCATTACGATAAACGTAAGAACTATGTAACTACAGCGATGAATTGTTGAAAACAGACGGAGGGTAGATGGTACAAAGATCCTCTAAGGGAACGAACTTAAGACGATCAAGGGATTGTTGCTTCCATTGTGTTAATTCCGATTTAATTATGAATAGAACATTGACATTGCAAGGGTTGAATTTTAATAAGGCATTATATTGAAATGAAAATCCGTAGGATCACAGAAACGCTTCCTTCGATATATTTTGCAATAATAATAATAATTATTATTAGTATTATATCTTTATTTATTATAATTTGAAATAATTTGACACAACAAAGGGTTGAATATACACTCACACATTTAAAAAAAAATTATTCATTTTGAAATTTGACAAAAGTTGTAATTTGTTAAAATTGTGATTACCTACTATTTTTGGGGAATTTATTATATCGGTTGCTGATTCTGAATATTTGAAAGTTGTAAGTCCATGATAGCATCCCCTGAAACTCGCCAATCATCCCTTGTCACCCCTATCCGCACCCTTGCAGATGCTATTGCTTACACAACCACAATATCTGACACACGGTGCAATTATCAGACGTTGCAGCACAGATAATGCATTTGCAATATTAGGCAAATTGCAACGTAGCATATCTACTGCATATGCATACCAAAACCATTGTTTAAGAAAAATTATTGTTCGAGAAAAAAGGGTGTTTATCATTCGTATGCAATTTAAGAAATTTCCGTTCGAAATTGTTTCAAGGAATTATTTGAAATTTTACCAATATGTAATTATTAGAATTTCGCATAACTATTATAATTATATTTAAGTTCTACAATCGATTGAAAAATACAATAAACATCGCTATTTAAATATATTTAAATATAGTTTAAATATAATTGAATATAATTTATATTCATTTTGGGAAATTCTGAAAATCTACTTGAGCCAATCTTCATGGTCAATAAAATGTCCGATTATGTGTTCGTAATACTAAATTTTAAATATTGGGTTGGCAACTAAGTAATTGCCGATTTTTCAAAGCAAATAAATGACAAAATCCGCAATTACTTAGCTGCCAACCCAATACATTCAGCATCTAATGGATATATAATTATTGCTTGAAATATACTTATTCGAGTTTAAGATTTTTTCCCTAATTGTTCAAGTATTTTCACAACGGTGTAATTATTTCTGCTTAATCGAGTAATGGCAATTACTAAAAATAATTATTAAAAAAGACAAAAATTTCCTTGGATTAAATTTCACGAAACGTTTTTGTGATTCCATGGACGGAACAAATGAGGTAGTAAGTTTTACGAAAAGAAAAGAAAAAGAAAAATGAGACAATGTTGATAATAAAAGAATAATATGGTATGCGCTGAAGTAAAATTTACTGTCGCAGTTTTTCCATGTATGAATATTCTCAATATGCTGTAAATATACTGAGGAGGGAACTACTTGTATTATATTAGCAAATGAACTTTACGCATAAGGTATATATATATATAATGACATAATTATCGACGAAAGAACGAATAAATCGTAATTTTTACAAGATATTGTATACATAACAATAATGATCAATATTAATATATTGTAATCGGACGATATAATGTTCGTAGTTTGAATGTAATAAAATGTTCTTTTTCTATTCGGTGTCGTTTCTTCCCCCATTAATACTGTTTTCATTAAAATGTTCAATTTATATTTGCTTTCACACTTTTCAAATTTTGGGAAACTTATTTTCTTATTAATAATTTATTTCGAAGAAGAGTTTAAATTAAATTTCGCGCCGTAATGTGAATATATATCGGAAGATTCTGTAAACGACCTCCGGTGGTGATTCCTAAAATTATTATACTATGCCTACGCCGAGAAGGACGGTGGTTCTGCTCTGGCAGAAAAAAACAAAAGGACCAAGAAAAAAATTAAAAATGAAGCCTAGAAAACTCGCCAGTATTAAAAAAACTTGCCCAATTTTTCGACCCACGATACTTCGTTGTTACTTGACGGATTCTTTTAAGATAACAATCAATGATTACCTACTGCATAATTATCGGTCCTGAATATCACATTTTTTAATTTATTTAAAAAATGTTATGATTTACTTACTTTTTCGATTTCTTACTTATTCATCACCAACACAAGATGGCGTTGCACAAACCGTGACAGTCCCTAAATCCGATAAAAACAGAACAATTATCTCTTTTGAGATCGAGAACTAACTTTGCCCCGAAGGTGCCTGGCTTGGAAAATCTAATGACACGTCGTTATTGTTCCACAAATATCGGGAAAGGGGCAAAAAAAGCTCCGTTTAACGAATTGTGGAGTTGCCTGTCACAATTATACCGGCCGGTGTGAAAAAGCAAGTGACAGACAAGTCTTTTCTAGTATTTGGATCTGCCGACAGATGGCTCTGCAATGCTCATTTACCACCAAAATCAATAATATACCTGGAAACTGCTGTATCGGTGTTCGAAATGCAGATTCAACGATTTTGCCTCAATTTACCTACAAAACAGTTATCCATAGAGCATTGGGGGCGCTGTCTCCGAATCTGAATCCTTTTTCTTCCAATATAAGAGCCGATTATTTTGAAAGTGGCCCAAGTCCAATTTTTTATGAATTTCGCAAAGTGTTTTTCATGACAGCTGATGTTAAGTGGCACATGTTACCAGAGTTAATAATAAAAAATTCACAAATGGACTTAGGCCACTTTCAAAATAAACGGCTCATATAATTCTCGGACCGCCGATTGCGAATCTGAAGCCGATCTTTACCATTCGAAATGGCGGACCACATTACACGGATAACAAAACAAAGAAAAATTCTTTATTTTTTAGGAAACTCGATAACCAAACGTTACCGTAAAGTTATGACGATTTTTTTCGAAAAAATCGCGGTTTTTGGGGCAAAAGGGCAACTTCCCTCCGGAAATCGTGGATTCCGACTGTTCCATTGCATTCTACGAGCAGAAAATACGTCGAATAAGCACCCACGGGAAACCCTATCTCGATTAGCCATTGCAGGAGGATGGATATTTCATGAAAAAAGTTTTTTAAATTAATTTTCGTTTAAAAATTCAACTTCAACGCGCAAAATTCTACGTATATATTGGTTTTCCTTTTTCTAAACTATGGCTCACTAAATCAAAAAGTCTGCCAAAATTCAAGAACAATAGCAATATGAATATGCATTTTCTGTTAAAATATGATTAAATTTCCCGCACTCTTTCAATAGGAAATGAGCATTTTTCAAAATTTGTTTGCGTTTTTTGTTTTTCACGACTTTGATTTTGGGTTAAAAAATCTGAAAAAATTCTTTAACACACACGTTCGTTACCAAAACGTCTCTGAGTTTTTTCAAAATTTTCCCATGATAGTATGGGTAAAAACGAGGTTTTCGGATTTTGCTCATTATTGGCCCCAAGGTTAAGAAGGCTGAAATTTGACACGAATAAATCTTTTTCGAAAAGCTATCGAATGATCCATTGTACGCGCAATTTGGTTTAGGGGCACTTTTGGCTCACTTATTAGGCTAACCCTTTCATGATTTCCTTTCTTTAAATCGAATTGAATCGAATTCAAAATAATAATAATAATAATAATAATAATAACAACAACAACAGCAACAACAACAAAGGTAATAATGATGATAAAAAATAAATTAGTAAATTAATAGTAATAGTAGTAATAGTAGTAGTTTAATAACAGATCTATTATTGGCTTATTGGTTTCTAAGAGAAACGCGCCGCGCCTGAGGATTGCTCCCATATCGGCATTAGCCGCCAGGGTGTTTTGAGGCAGACTTTTCTAGCAACCACCGCTGCCAACGGAACATCGCGCTAGGATGGTACGGCGACGGACTTGGGAAAACCCTACTCTCACCTCAGAAAAATAAATAAAGAAAGAAAGGATCACTGAGTAAGTTGGACCTACCCCCGAGGGGGAAACGGCTCATTTCGTCACGGCTCCGAGGCGCAAGCGCCGCGGAACCGTGTCCAGCGGGGGCCACGAGGAGGCAGAGCCGTCCGCTTTCGCGCGGTCCCAGTAGGTTGGTTAGCATTGAGCATTAGCCGTTTTGGTGGGGGTGGGATCCACGGGAGTAGATTCCTCATGGGTCTCACCTCCACCCAACCGTACCATTACAAAGTAGTTTAATAACAGTAATAATAATAATAATGATAATAGTGATAGTGGCAGTAGTCATAATGGAAGTAATAATATAAGACTTTGATGGTTTCGAATTTCGCCATTTTGTTTCTTAAGTATTATCACTACTACTACTTTGTTGTGGAAGGACAACACACATAACATTGCGGCAGTGGTAGCAACAGAAGCAATGACAGAGATAAGTTTTCAATGTTTTGGTGTTACCCTTAGTTCTTTTGTTATTTGACTACTACTACTTTCTTTGGCGACGCACTGACGTCTACGGTTGAGTCTAAATAATTTTTAACGCCTACCAAGCCTTTTCTTCGTTCTGATTAGCCGGAACGTTTTAATTAGTAACTCGGTATTTAATTATTGCGAATTTCGAAAAATGGTACATAACTTTTCGTCTCAATTTTTCACCATCTACCACCATCTCCCGGCTTAATGATCTTATACCGGACATCCTGTATTTAATCTGAGGCGTGATGATCACATTTTGCCATATCGTGTGGGCAGACTTGGATGGTTATCGCTCGCGAATAGGAGACGATTTTTGATGGGTACCTTTTTCTATAAGTTGCTCTCCACTGGCAACCCCCCTTCCTAAGACAACAATTTCTTTCACCTACGACTGGCGATCACCACTCTGAAAGGCTCACTACCTCCCGGCTTTCATTCAACCTTCCACACTTTCGCACTGAAGCCCTTAGGAACTCTTTTTTCGTTTCTTCTGTTTACTATTGGTACTCTCTTCCATCAAAAATAACTTCAGCCCCGTCGCTTCCCAGTAAGAAATTTCCGAGGCTCGGCCGATGGTACAATAAAATAAAGCATGGCCCAGGCTTGGCAGCCGACCATTGGCACTTAAGCATCTGTCAACGTTTAGAAACAATGGGATGAAGCCTGGCCGAGTGTTGGCTAATCACCTATCTCGACTGTCAGCCAATCATCGGCCCAACCTAACCCCTATACTCATATATACATTTTCCCAATGTTGCCTAGCAAAAATATTTTTATAATGTTAAACTTGCATAAGATCTACTTAAGCACTGTCCAAAGGAAGAAATTACGTTTTATTTAACAAAATATATTTGTTAAAATCAAGCGTTGCCCCAAGATTGCTTCAGCGCCGCGCCAACAGTGTCTCAACTACAATGTTGAGCATACAAGCAGCCTAGTCTAAAGATTCATTCAATCTTGCTTTTGTTGTGGTGCCCATCACAATTTTTTGTATCAAATGAGCTTTGTTCCAATGCTGACTAAACATTTAACCACTGTTGCCTCAGCAGATGTATAGATTTTTTGTAGTTTCAGTATATAGCGTGTCTAATTGTAAGCACTGGTTCAACGTTACCGAGTAAGAAATTTACCACCGGCTAAAGCTTGGCCCAGGGCTGGCGAGGATCGGTTGATGCTTGTCCGAGGCTCGGCAACAAGCCTGGGCCAGCCTCGAATGATAACGTCGTTTGAGGATTTATTCATGACCAACCATTACTGACCCGATGCTAACTAATAAAATAGAATGTAAATTCCTGTAAACGAATTATTAAATTGCCATGCCACTGTTAAGCCCGCCTTGAAAGGTAGCTTGAGCCAACGTTGAAAAGTGCGCTGAACCAACGTTCGGTATGAAACTTGACCCAACACTGCCAATGTTCAGCCAGTCTTAACAGCAAGCTTTGGCCCATACGCATAGTTCAATCGGTGCTCAGATAACACTGTCCCAGGGCTGGGCCAACATAGGTAAGTATACAAAAATTTGGTTCTTGATATATTCGTTTTAAGTAGATGCCGCGAGGAGCCAACGATGAAGAGTATTTAAATTTTCGCGGGTGCCAGACGAACTGTTACTTCGGTAAGTGAACACTAGATGACAGGTTTCCCGCAAGTGGTCGGGTTAACCATCAGGTAGTATATAAGCCCGCAAATAAGTTCCTCGAGATATTATTGAATTCTTAACTGTTTCAGATTTCAAGGTATGACGACATCAATGGCAGAGGCGTGTGTGGGGCAATCCTTCGTCCATCAAACAACAGGAATCAGCACACAACTTTACACATACGCAGCTAAATACCACGAAATCATATATATGTATGAGTATTATAAAAATTGTTGTGTGTATGTACCTTTATTAAGTATAATTAATAATAAATTGTAATGTAAAAGAAAGAAATTTTTTTATACTTACCTGTATTGACCCAGCCCTGGCCCAGCCCTGGCCCAGCCCTGGTCCAGCGTTGTCTGAGCACCAACTGAACTATGCGTTTAGCATCTATGTACTCAGTTCATACGCAATTGTTGAAGCTATTTTGCGTAGCATGGGTCACTAGTGCTACTAAAGCCTGGTTGAAGCCTGGCACGTAACAGTAATAGAGCTTCAAACGACGTTATCATTTAAGCATTGCAGCAAGGCTAGATGCTACAGCTGGGCCACTACTAGTAGCCAAACGTGCTACGAGGTTCGTAGTGAACCTTGAGCCAATGCTTGCTGTTAAGACTGGCTGAACATTGGTTTTGAGTGTTGGATCAAGATTCATACCGAACGTTGGTTCAGCGTACTTTTCAACGTTGGCTCAAGCTACCTTCCAAGGCTGACTCAACAGTGGCATGACAATTTAATAATTCGTTAATAGGAACTAATTCTTTTATTAATTACCATTGGGTCAGCACTGGTAATCATCATGAATAAATCCTCAAATGACGTTATCATTTCACTGCTGGCCCAGGCTTGTTGCTGAGCCTCGGACAAGCATCAACAGATCGTCGCCAACCCTGGGCCAAGCTTTAGCCGATGGTAAATTTCTTACTGGGTTGATACATTCAAAGCTCTCCTTTACACTCACTTGCATCATAGCGAACAAGATGACCTATTGAATTCGAACCTTTCATCCCTTCCGTCTCACACAACTCCTTCAGCTTCCACTGTTTCATCTCATTGAACTCATATCTCACTCTAATCTATTCTAATGATTCATCTAAATTATTATTTTCTTTCTTACTACATATTACATTGTCTACTATGTTCATTACTATTATTGTACTCCCTCTGTCCCATAATACTTGATAGTTTTCGTTAACGTGGCAAAGAAGAAAACTATCAAGTATTATGGGACAGAGGGAGTATTATGCTATTTATTACTATGTATAAACTTTCCAGCTAACTCAATTCTTGACCTACAGGTCCTCCTAGGTCATAAACTAATAATTAAAAAAAAAGTAGATCCGAAAATTTACCTTTTTGCACGATTTTTAGCCGACTTTGATTGACCCTCCTGCGATGGCTAATCGAGATAGAGTTTCCCGCGGGTGCTTATTCGACGTATTTTCGCGCGTAAAATGCAATGGAACCGTCGGAATCCACGTTTTACCGAGGGAAGTTGCTCTTTTGCCCCAAAAACCGCGATTTTTTCGAAAAAATCGTTACCTAAAAAATAAAGAATTTTCCTAAAAAATAAAGAATTTTTCATTGTTTTGTTATCCGTGTAATGTGGTGCACCATTTTGAATTGTAAAAATCGGCTTCAGATTTGCAATCAGCGGTCTGAGAATTATACATATATTGGAAGAAAAGGGGTTCAGATTCGGACACAGCGCCCCCAATTCTCTATGGACAACTATTTTGTACATACGTAAATTGAGGCAAAATCGTTGAATCTGCATTTCGGACACCGATACAGCAGATCCCAGGTATATGTTGAGCTTGGTGGTAAATGAGCATTGCAGAGCCATCTGTCGGCAGATTCAAATACTACAATAGGCTTGTCTGTTACTTGCTTTTTCACACAGACTGGTATAATAGCGACAGGCAACTCCAGAATTCGTTAAACGGAGCTTTTTTTGCCCCTTTCCCGATATTTGTGGAACAATAATGACGTGTCAGTAGATTTTCCAAGCCAGGCACCTTCGGGGCAAGGATAGTTCTCGATCTCAGAAGTGATAATTGTTCTGTTTTTATCGGATTTATGGACTGTCACGGTTTGTGCACCGCCATCTTGTCTTGGTGATGAATAAGTAAAAAATCGAAAAAGTAAGTAAATTATAAGATTTTTTAAATAAATCGAAAAAATGTGATATTCAGGACCGATAATTATGCAGTAGGTAATCATTGATTGTTATCTCACAAGAATCCAACAACTAGTAACGGAGTATCGTGGGTCGAAAAATTGGGCAAGTTTTTTTAATACTGGCGGGTTTTCTAGACTTCATTTTTCATTTTCTTTCTTGTTCTTTTTGTTTTTTTTTGCCAGGACGGAACCACCCTTATAGCAGTCAAGGAAGGGATTTAAGGTCGATATATTCCTATATATTGCACTGATATACAAGCTTCTTTACCGAGCGTCGAGCGCAACTTATTTACCTATCGACGGTCTAATAGTTATCACATGCATTATGAGTAACTAGAGCAGGAAATGAAGTTTTCTGGGAGGAAAAAAATTCCATCAATCTCTACCAATGAGAAGATTCGAAAAAATTTCGAAAGTTGGTGATCATGGGAGAGTAGAATAGTCACTAGGCTGTCGATAAAATATTTTAAGAGTATTAGAGTATTTGTTAGGATATTAGATAATTAATTGATTTATAGAGAAAATTTACTGTCCAGCTCACAAAGAAATATTTTGCGAAAATTCTGTAATAGAATTTTGAATTTGCAGACATTTTGTTCACGTAAAATTGAAAATTATGGGGAGAAGGATGTTACAATTCTGAGAAAAGGCTATAGTAGAAATTAAATTTTGACACTTGGAGATTTTTTTTCACACGAATTTGGAGATTACGGAAAAGGGAGAATTAAAATTAATCGTTTTGGTATTGTTATAGATAAGATAGTAAGTTCAGCAATTTAAAATACAAAGGTGCTTTTTTCAAAATATGCAACGAACAAATTCCAGTGGTTTCTATAATAGGAAAATCTGCGCTTCGAATTTGAAATTATAATCACTGCCACACACGTGCCGCTATTTTCCATGAATTATTTCCCTGATTATTAGTGAAGTTCCTTGACTGATTAGTTTTGTAAAGTTCCTAATTTGTTATGCTAAGGTTAATAATAACTAAATTGCATATCAACAAATGTTAACCTTCAAACCAATAGAGCGACAGCAAAAATGTAGTGTCAAGTTTTTTGACATAACTAAATTTCTACTTGATGGTAAATATATGAAATATTTACAATCCTCATGTTCATACTTGTACTGGTAGTTACATTTTACTTTGTATTTATATCTCGAAAGTGTATTCTTATTTCGCTGTTTCCCCATGTGTAAGTTCACGCTATTCATTTAAATATTGATAAGAATAAATTTCAAAAGCAGTAATTGTTAACGAGAGATAAACATATACTACCCGCAAGTTATGTGTACGTGGAATGGCTTCTTTTCCAACGTAATTCTGTTAATAATCTTGTTTTGGAAAAAAGACACGCGGACAAGTTCATATGTATGAATACAAATTTTATCTACAACAAAAAGAACATGTTTTGTTCCATATTTATTGTAACAATATTAATGGCCGTATATCTTATTCGTGAGAAACTAGTGCGTTTGTATACTTACATAATTGCAACGTTTCTTCAGAGTAGCCAAAACAAGTAATAGTTTCAGCTTGGACTTATTTATTTCTAATAATTATTTTTATAATATAAAATGTTTATACTAGTCTTATTGTTGACTACTATGTCTATATAATTAATCAATGCAACTATAAAATTCTATAAAATATAGTTATAGATATTTTACAAGTACAGTTTATCTAAACTATACTTGTAAAATATCTGTAATTATATTTCTAAAATAGTACAATTGTAAACCATTATCATATTGCAATATCTTTTACTGGTAAATAATTCTATTTTACATAACAATCTGTGAAATATTAGAATAGAAACAACAAACTTAATTGACTTAATTCAGGAATGACAATAGTTGGAATAATAGTAACTCCATTTGAAAATTACGATATATCGTTTAGTTTATTACGCATTATCAAAATGTTAACTACGTTTTAGCCTGTTTTTTAGATAACAACTACAGAAATTCAATTACGATTATTATTATAATATAGCTTGGACAATTGCAAAACCTCTTTTATTAAATTACCTAACTTTTTAAGTAACTGACTATTTATTTATGATGCTACTTTGCGTTATAATTAAGCAATTATATAATAATAAACAATTATTTAAATGTACGTTAATTTCGCACAATATTCAATTACTCGTTATAATAATAATAGCATTATGAATTATGATTATTAGTAATAATATAATAAGTATTATTAAAGTAATAACAGTAATAATAATAATAACAGCAACAATAACAACTACTGTTACTACCACTACTACTACTACTACTATTATTATTATTGTTATTATTATTATTATTTCTATCAAGGGTAAATATTCTTCCATTTTATTGATGACTCTCATAAATGGAAATAACCGATTATGGATGCCCGTGTCACTCAATACTGGGGTTCTTCCAGCGCTGTTATCATAAGAAGATAGGGGATGATAGCGGGAAAGCTCTCCGTAGAGGGCGGTAGTGGTACAGAAAAGAGTATTATTCATCCCCATGATGATGGCGGTTTAGAATGGGCGGAAGATGAAACGGTATATAGAGTGTACCTAATGTTTAATTAACGTCGCATAATTGCCCGGTCAATTAGTGCATACTACCGTTTAATATTAATCTGCAATTTGAATTCATTTCGATGCGTTTAAAATTTATTGAATACATAATTAACGCGCTATGTTGTGAATACTGAAAGTCCATCGGTGTCGTACGTTACACCTTTCTATCTACAAAAGAGAACGAGAGATATTGTGTGATAAAGATGTTCAGCGATAGCAGAAAAATAAGATGATATCTTCACACACACACACATACACTTCATGTTTTCTTTTTTTATCATCGTCGCGACGTTTAACATATATGTTTTTTATGGTACACATGCAAGCATATAATCTTCCTATCGGCGACAAATCTGTTAAGCGTAAATATCACACCCAGCAGTGTTTCGATTTTGTTTCGAATAATTGTAATTATTAGTACATATAGATATTTCTATATTTATATACACTAGAGATATATTTTTATATTATATACATGTATATCAATTTTTCCCATTTCTGAAATCAGGAAATATTCGTAATAATAGAAATTTTGTTTTTTTTTTTAAAACCACAAAATTATAAATATATTTTACAAGAAAATGAATGTTTGATTTAGGTTTGATGTTTACAAAATGTATATAGTAAGTAATAAATTATCAATCGAGGCCTTTTGGGCTTTTAGGACATTGTTAAGAAATTAAAATATTAATATTATCCCATATAATAATGTATAAATGTTGATAACAAGCAAAATGAGTAATTCGAATTATTTGTTTAATTAAAAATATAATAATTGTATTTATGATGATAAATTAAATGATAAATTATAAAATGCAACAAAATATGTTTTTCTGAGATGCACAAAAATTAGTAATAATCTTCTAATTTTTATTAAAAATAATAAAATTAGCATCAGTATGAAGAAACAATTATTGACTAGAAATCCTATAAATTGTTCTTAACAAATGAAATATAAATTTAGAATTACTGGATTCTATGTAAAAAAATTCCTTCTTAAGAATTAATAATATTAATGCCACTATGTTATTATTAAAATAATAAAATTAATTAAAACCAAATTCAATAATTTAGAGACGAAATGAAAAGTAATTAAACAAAATCAATTTCGACAATTATTGGTACCAATAAAAACTCAATTTTTTTTAAAACTATTAACATACAATTTCCATCGTATACAGTCCATTGTATGTAAATAAATAAATAATCTTCAGTATATTCAAAACGACATCACTGCAATGCCGTTGCATTACGACCCGTAATGCAATTCCTCGAGGGCCTAATAAATTAGAATTTTCATTCCCACATTGTTCTTAAAACTGGCTGTTCAAAAGAATGGATAAATATGGTCAAGGTTTTCTTTGTTTCAGAGCTTCGTCCAGTCCAAGTATTTCTCTGCTGCAACCGCAGAGTCAAGAAACTGCTTATTCTCATTAAAATTCTCATAAGGTTCCATTTTCAGAAGTTTTTTATAAACAGATTCCGTCTTGACTTAATTAATTAGAAATCCTACAAGCGTTTCCTGCAATAAAAAAAATGTACATTAAAAAAAACTTTCGCTAACCTTATTAATACAAATTATTCTTAAATCTATTTCGCGTGTACCCACTCTTTTTTCTTATAATAATATATATATTTTAAATTATTATTAATCGCAAGAAACACGTTGAAACGCCTCGCGAACGTTCCAATTAAAATTCGATTCTGCGAAATCTGTTCTCACTTTTAATTCATGCAAATTATTTTTATGTATCTTTATCACGTCAAAAACCCAGGCAATTTGCATTTTCAGTTTCAATGAGACAAGCCTCGAGTTACTTTTGTTATTAAATGTACGTCGAAATGAAGATAAATTAAAAGTACCCTTCTTTGCATTTACGCGCGCAGTTTATAGCACTAAAATATTATTAAGCGTTGATTGCATATAGTGAAATTTCATGTTGAAGTATAAAATATAAATGGCGTCGCTTTCGTAATTGACAGATTTTTTTTCTGAAATATAAATTTGTACCCGTATAATAATTGAACGAAATGACGTCACCAAGGAATAATTTTTGCCCTGACGTAACTGGGGTGCAAAATTAATTAAAGTCTTGCAAATGTTCAATATAATTTTACTACGATAGCAAATTTTATCGGAAAATTTAGATATTAACAAAATTGCTAACTCGAGGGTAATGATAAATAATGATAAAAAAAAACAATTTACAAGTTTTTTTCAGGTTGACTAATTAAAAATAATTTGCAAAATAGTAGATTTTCATAGAAAGTAAAGAAATAAGTTCCAATTTCACAGTTACTTTTGTACAATATGAATATTTATATGTATACATTTATTTATTCGTTATTTAAGTTACGTCAATTTAGGGAAATCAGCAATGGATGATATATATTCAGGAAATTCAACGCAGAAAACATTTCACTTGAACGAAAGAATTATTCATTTAAAGAATTCCTAGTAAATATTTATTATATCAAATTTAGAATCTGAAAGATTATTCTAGATACTATATTTTTTTTTATTGAATGCTTTAGGTCACATGCACCTTCTTAGGTTATGAGTGACCACATTTGCTTTGGACCTATATTGTAATCAAGTTAAATTTTTACACTTGGTGATAGATTCCAATATCTTTCAGGAAGTCTAAGATTATTAGATACTATAGTAATGTTATTCCTTTTACTGAAATTTTTTAAATTTAGTAAAATGAAAAATAATCGAAATATTGATTTTGTAACAATTAGAACCTGAAAAACATCATTTTTGCAACTATATCAGAATTATCGTCATCATTTACATTCTTATGGGGGGAGGGTCAAGTAAACAACCGTTTTTTCTCGAATTATTTTTGAAGAGTGCGTAATATATATTTATTTTAAACTAATTACTTGTAAACAATCTATATAAATTTGTTCATGGAAAAATATTCATAGATTACTGAACAGCAGTTGCTTGAAATTGGCTTCTCGAAAATGCGCTGTGCAATGCACAGATCGCTCTAATTATCTGAAATCAAAGATCCATCGATTTTTCGTTAAAATATGGTAATCCGCTTTGCGTGAACCCATTTGAAAGAAACAAAATTAATAATTAAAAATTCCACGCCACGTTAAAAAAGAAGTCGCAAAAACTTGTTATAAAAAAATGATTGAAAACATTGTTTATTTCAATCTTTATAGAAACCTTTAGGTTGATGCAAAGGAGACTAGTTTAGGGAATATTTTGTGCAAAATTTCATAGCAATCGGCTGAGAAATCTCTAAGCTACATTGCACGGCACGCGAAATTTTGCGTTTCGAGAAAAAAGCGCACAAAGTGTATATCTGCGCCCCGTACCGTTCGGAGTGCATCACTTTAACGACTCTGTAGGTACACTTAGACTTAGAATTTTTAGCTGAAATAGTCGGAGCGCATTCTCCAAATGGTATACCAATTTTGTAAGCAAAAAAAAGGTCCAAATTTTTAATTTAACTTGACCCTCCCTCTCAATATAAATGCAGCGTAATAAAACAATTGGTAAATTACAATCGAGTGTCTACGTTGGGAAAAAATTCCCTTGAAGCCCAATAAAATATTTTTTGAATTCCTACTCAATATTCCTTCGATTCGAGAATCATCCGAGACACTGACGCTCAGAATGCGCATAAAAATTCATATATCCCATAGTAATTAATTTTATGTCATTCTAATCAAGGAAACATTCCGACTGGTGGCAGACAAAGTTCCCGGCAATTAGATTTGCTGGAACTGCGGGTTCGAAAAAGTTAAATAGATCCCCGAAGAGGAAGCAGGCGACATTACGAAATGACAATTACCTCTGCGAGGGCAAATAAGGCGGCAGTGAAACAATTAAAAAAATGTGCTAAAACAAAGCATGTTTAAAGTTTCCATTCGTTGGCTGCACAGGATTAAAATTGATGGTGCGAGGAAGTTAACATATCTAGTCCTTGCTACCCCTTTTTATATTGCAATTCCTCTCGGTAACCCTTCCCTTATGCAACCCCTCTTGGCGCGCAATCTCGCGAGTCTCATACTCCCTCGTTTTCTCTCTCACCGTCTCTCTCTAATCCAATTAAAAACGGCGAACGATCGCACGAAACAGCAGCGCGAGTCGCACGAGCGAATTTTAATTGATGTTACAGGTGTGTCGAGGGGTGGAGAGCAGCGAAAGAGAAAGAAATGATAGTAAATTAAAGAGATAGAGAAAGAGACGATGTCTACATGTACACACATACACACGCACGGACAGCTAACCATGTTGGAAAAGCCAACGGTGTGAGGATGATGTTCTGTCATGTCCCTGAACATCACAAACATTCGCACGTACCACATGTACACTTGGTCTCAACATGAAAACCGCTCAGTCGAGGCTCCACTCGCTGTGATAGATACACATACCACGATGTAATTACTGACATCGTGTTTTGTCGGATAAAATTGTCAAGAGGATAGACTGATATATCTCCATTCTATTTTCCTTCTCTTTCTCTTCCCGGGCATCGGCCTCCACTTTCAATCGATCCTTGCTGAACTCGCTCCGAATATTCCTCCTCCCAGCAGCAGCCTCCAGCCTTCTGTAAATCAAACCTGATTGACTGACGGCGTGAAAATTGCCAAAGTTCAGCCAAAAGCTACCCTCGTCTCGGAACAAGGGTGGTCCGTTTAGGAACGCCACTTCTGGTAGGTGGGAAAAAAGGATTCGTCCTGTTTTCAAAAGCGCAAACGATGGAAGGAAGTCTTGTCTCTGAAACTTGGCAGGAGAAGGAGTAAATAACATTTGCATTATTAGATGCATGGGGTTTGAAGGACTGCTCATGTTCTAAAGAAAGAGATAAAATTCAACATTTGCTTCTAAATGTGTAATGTTAAAAATCACAATTCCATGAAATAGAGATTTCGCAAAGAAAATGTCGAATTATCCGATTTTATAAGAATGATGGGAAATCGAAAAATTCATGGTTATAAATAAGTGAGTATGAATTTTATATGATGAATTAAACATTTTAATGGGGAGGAAAGCAGAAAAATAGAATATCCCAGGTTTGAGGAACTGTCATATGTTAAATTGGGAACTTAGGTTTAAAATTTTTGTTGGAATATATGACGTCAGATATATATTTGCTATATTTAATAGATTCTATTTAATAATTAATAACAATATTCTATTTTGCAAATTAGAGATTTTGTGGAAAAGTAAAAAATTATCCGATTTTATCCAACCGGCAGGATAAATGAAGAAAGCTGGGATTTAGTTTAAAATAAACATAAAAATATTTAATTGTGGATAATTGAAACTCTTAAATATGTATTCTTGATAATAAATTAGAAATTTCAAAAAGAGAAAATAAGCCAAAAGTGGGATACTCAAGTGATAGTATTTTGAAAAACAAATTTTATATACAAAATTTGGATCATATTATTTTATCCGACCAATAAAATGAAACGATATAAATAATTGTTCTAATATAAAGAAATAAAAAAATATTTCTACAGGTGTGGCAGATATTGTTACAACGAATATACATATTTATACAATATTCTTTTATTACAAATATGGTAATATTAGATATTACATGTATAATATTAATGATATAATATTAAAAAAGAAACTTGTAATAATAATTTTCATTTTTCGAAAGAATTTATTATCGACCGTCGAATTTGTATTATACACTTATTATAGTCGCAAACAATGAACTTTTAATTCTTAGCCTCTTTTAATCAAGTTTCTTCATTAAAGGGTTACATCTAGTTGGCGGCCGAAAAAAGGCGTGTTTTTGTAAATTTTTTTTTGGGAAAATGATTGCAGATTTCGAATTGTTTTTTTTCATAGTGAAGGGTATATCTTCGACTATGTTTCATAATTTTTTTATCGAAAAAAATTCACAAATGTAGGAGATACAATGGATTTCCCGGACCGCTGTTCAAAAAAGGTCTTCTGCGGTGACCACTGTATCTTCCACTTCATTCGTCTAAAATCAAAAAATCAAATAGATCATGTTTTTGCATCGTATTATCTAGTTCTTAATCGAAGGATTTGAGAAAATATTAATTTTTGAAGAAATGGTCGACGATTGAACGTGAAAGTTCAAATTTTTATGAATAAATCACTTCATTTTCGTCGACCATGTTTTCAAAAATTAATATTTTCTCAAATCCTTCGATTAAGGACTAGATAATACGATGCAAAAACATAATTTATTTGATTTTTTTATTTTAAACGAGTGAGGTGGAAGATATGGTGGTCACGGCAGAAAACCTAGCGGTCCGGAAAATGCATTGTATCTCCTACATTTGTGAATTTTTTTCAATAAAAGAAATTATGAAACATAGTCAAAGATATACCCTTTACTATGAAAAAAAACAATTCGAAACCTGCAATCATATTCCCAAAAAAAATAATTCACAAAAACACGCCTTTCTTTCGGCCGCCAACTAGATGTAATCCCTTAAGGGGGTAAGGTCACCTGTAAAAAGAAAAAGTATATCAATTTTTTTTACAACTTTTATTATAAAAATACATTTTTCAAATATACATTGAACATTGTACTACTAAATACTTACTAAATTATTTTTTCGAAATCCCTAGTATGCAGCATAAACATACTAGAGATTTGTTAAAAATTTCCATTTGGCGCAAGGTTCGAGGAGCACCGATTGATCGATTTGCCTCGACAAGGTCTCATTTCATTCGGAGGAAGACCCTTTACGGCATGAATGTGGGAATTTTGGAAGAAGTAAATAAACAAAAAGTTACAACACTTTTTATCAGATATATATACATAATTTTGGTTTTTGTTTTGTTTTTGGGTTTAAAAAATTCAGAACTTTTGTAATTTTTTTTTCTTTTCAAATTCCCACATTCATTCCATAAAGGATGGTCTTCCAGAGAAAATGAGCCATTGCGGAGTCAAATCGGTCAATCGGTGCTCCTTGAACCTTGCACCAAATGGAAATTCTTAACAAATCTCTAGTATGTTTATACTACATACTAGGGATTTCGAAAAATAATTTAGTAAGTATTTAGTAGTACAATTTACAATGTATATTGAAAAAATGTATTTTAATAATAAAAGTTGTAAACAAAAATTAATATACTTTTTCCTTTTATAGGCGACTTTACCCCCTTAAGTAAAGAGAAATGCAGCATTCGGGAGACCTCGAAGTTTCGTGATATTTCCGGCCAGGAGCTTGGCGAGTATCGATTATCGAAAATTAATTTGTCGAACGAGGTACACGTGGATTTTACTTGGGGGCGTAAAATTTCCTGTATACTTAAAGAAAAACAAAAGGGGTGTGATTACATTCGGGCGGTTTGATCATGAGAAATGTAACTCGCGATAAAGGTAAAGCTTTTTAGTTGCAGAAAAAGTGTATTTCAGAGGGAAAATAAAGGTAGCTAACATAAATGGGCATGGCTAAAAATGTATCCGAGATAGTGGAACGGCCCGCGGGTTGTAGCTAACTTGCGTGGACTTTGCCAAATGAAATTATCCCTGGAAAGCAACGAGGCGATCTCGAGGGTTAATTCCAGAAGGGAGTTGGGTTTGTTCGTTATACGTTGGTATCACTACGTTTCCATGCCTTGGAGCCAGCTATAATTTAATACCACTCGCTAATACGTTTACCCTTGTCTGATAAGCCAGTAAAGCGAATTCGAGCTAAACACGTTGCTCCGGTTGCATTAATGCCAAGGAGTATCTCGATGTGCCTATAGAATGCAAGGGATTAATAATAATTATATGAATTTTCCGAAAAGCTTACGACCTTTTGAAATATTACTCGAAATAGAAGAAGTCTCGTCAGGTGATATTAACGTTCCCTTTTGGTTATAAATGACGGCAAATATGTGATTTTGGTTATGGATTATGTATTTAACAACGTAGCTATTAGAATGGTATAAATTACCATAAAATTATTGGATGTTAAGTAACGAACATTTAGTAGAAGATTGTTTGTCTTAATGAAAAATGCACGTAATTTTAAAAAAAGAATGTAAAATATATTTCAATTTCTTAAAGTGTATATTTTACAGATTCAAAGTTCTCGATTTGTTAAGTAATAAACGCAATTGTTATAATAATATTTATTGACGTAAAGTATTTCCAAATAAAAATCATGAATATTCGTTCAATGTAAGATATTTATTAAAATTGGAATCAGTATCAAATATATTTGAAATTGTTAAAAATGTAAATTTCAAATTATTTTACAATTTAAAAATATTTTTATCTTCTTTACTTTGTAAGCAATAAACGTAATCATTATAATAACACAAATTAACACAAAGAATCCTTATTAACGATAAATATTTATTAAAAAAATTATCAATCCGAAGAAAAAGTGTATCTCAAACAAAAAGTTCTGTTTGAACTTATTAAAAATATATATTTTTTACCATAAAAATATTTTACTAGTCATAACATTAATTTACTATAACAATATATAATATTATTGTAAAAATATTTATAAGTTCCAGATTAGATTTCTTTCTACTGCAACTGCTAAAAGTAATTTCCCAAAGTCTTTCTCAGCAAAAAATACCCTTACGGGTATTTCGAAATATTGCGGAATTGAAAGATGGAAATGAGAATGAAAGGTAGGGTAGAAAAAAAATGGTATATCGAAAAAGAAAGACTGGAGTAATTTGATTTGAAATCCCCTCGATTTGCCAGTCGATTCAACGAAATCGCCTGACAAATTCGTGATTCGCTCTCCTGTGTCTGTGTGTATGTCTTGGGGTGCCCAAAAGGAAGAAATAAAAAAGTCCAGCGTAAGAAACCCTCTTGTCGCGTGGTTGTAGGTGATAAACTTTGGCAAGGGTCTTCTAAAACCTTGGGTCATTCGGTCGACGGAGGATTCGCCCAGGAGACGTCGTGGGTGAAAGAGAGAAGGGAAATGGAAAAAAATAAATAAGGCTCACACCCTCGACCCGCAGTGGTGTGCGTACATCTTCGGAATACTTGTAGAAAAGTCTCCATTTGTGGGACAAAGAACCCAACTTTTTTCGGAGTTCATCTTCTTTACTTCATCCCCCTGTAATTTGAGACGTCGAGAACGAGGGACGAGATTCACGAGATTTGCGAATTAAAGACGGGTCGTCCTTCTTCCTACATCCTTTGTGGGTGGGAAAAAGTTATCCGAAGTCGCCATTTGTTTTTGTAAACGCGCGGAAATGTATTGTTATTATTATCGCGTGAGTTTTCGATTTCAGGATAAAGAAAATTCTCTAATTAATTAGTTCTCAGATATAACCACTGGTAATTATCGCCTGGATCACTTTTTCATTGATACAAAAACTGCAACAGGCGTGACGGTACCTTTAGTTGACCGCTATCCGATATATCTGAGCGTAAAAAAAATATATTTCTAGTATATGAGTCATTTATTTTGAAAGTGACCTAAGTCCATTTTTTAGTTTTTTTTTGTTGTCAACTGTAATAATATGTGCCACTTGGTTGTTGTTAACTGTCTAAAAGGACACTTTGCAAAATTTAAACAACAATGGACTTCGACCACTTTCAAAGTAAACGACTCATATATGTATATTTAAAAATTGGGCTGATTAGGTGTTCTATTTTCGATATAATAAATATATTTGTCAATGTAATTCAACGTATGTGGAATTAAATGTGCAGTAGATGTGCTAAAATATATTTTAACACTATTTCTACCAAAGGTGTCAAAAGGAACCTTATAGACTTTCAATTTAGAATTATTTTTGGGGTTTAATTTAATCTTTTTTTAAAACCCACAAGTGGGAGGTGGTTAGTAGAGCAATTATGCGTCTGTACAAAATTTGCTATTAATTAACAAGACCTATTTTAAGGATGTTCTTGCGTTTGCAAAAAACAAAGATTAAATTCTGAAAAAATTTTGACTAATAAATCTAAAATTATAGACTTTCAATTATTTTTTTGAAAATTTTTCACCGTTTAGTTTGTAAGTAATCGATTTTCGAAAAATAGCAATTTTACATGTTAAGTATATGGAAAATAGAAGTCCACATGTACCACTCAAGAATTCTAGTTTGTTAAAAAAGATTTTTCGACCAAACAAATTTTAAAAATTGCATTATATTATTCTCTACTTAA
This sequence comes from Gasteruption jaculator, assembly GCA_949825005.1. NCBI lineage: Eukaryota > Metazoa > Arthropoda > Insecta > Hymenoptera > Gasteruptiidae > Gasteruption > Gasteruption jaculator. The sequence goes on from OX463767.1 coordinate 3,749,584, forward strand.
CAAAAACAAAAATGAAAATAATTGGCCGTTTAGTTAATTGTTTATTTAGATTTGAACGTGATAAAAACGATGAAGTAATAAACAGGCGTAAACAGCGTGGCAACATCGTATCGATAAAAGCGACATCTAGCGGCATAAATTCAAACTTTTTCACCGGAAAGTTTGAAATTTGCGTACCTGCATAAAGTACGATTAAAATGTTTTCGATTATAAGATTTACTTTTAGAAGATGGTACTTTAGTCAAATCAGTGACTGTAGCTTATTTTATTTTACCTATATTGCATACATTAATCGTAAAATTAATTGTTATTGATAAATTACGTTGTTTAATTGTATTATCTTATAGATATGCTCCTTAATTTTTTTAAATTTCCTATAAAAGAGAACCATTGTACGGATATTCATTTGACTAGATTGTCCCGCAAGAACATCCTTAATTAAACTTCTAGATTTTTTGTTTTGGATTTTTGATTTAATATAATTAGCGCGGTAGAAATAGTATTATAACTGATAAAAACATGTTTAAGAATTGTTATTGTAGGTATACAATATATTTTCTAGCTACATAAATAGGGGTACAAATACTATTACTTGTACATATATGTATAATATTATACCAAATATAAATTAAGTATAGAAATATTAATTTTGTAAGTAATATTAAGGAACGAAAAAATGACATTTATAAACAAACTACTAATGTTTATATTATACTATTTTCTGTGGCAGCCATTATTGTTATATTTTATAGTGAAAATAGTTCACAGTCTCGGTACAAAAATAAAGTATAAAAAGATATATATAACCTCTTCTGGAGCATATGGATGCTATATTACATTAATATTACACTCGGGCAGCAAGCTCATCATTTTTCGAAGCAATATGCTAAAGATGGTTATATCCAGCGATAAAAAGGCCCATAAGGAAATTTCAAGAAACCGCGCGCTTAAAATTAATAACGATTATTCCCCCACTCGCTGTTATTATGGTCGGGAGCGGGTTGGGATTCAAATTGTTTGTACGTATAACATCAAAATGTAATAAAAACAGAAGTAAAGGCGAGTGGCCTAAGAATCTCCGAGCAATAAAACCACCCACTGCACTCTTGTACAAATGCAAGGCCAAAGTTGTCGTCTCGATACAGGCTGCACTTATCATATTCTGCATTATCGTAATCTGCATCATACGTTTATACGGCATATTCAAGTTGCTGCATTGCCAAGTTTCTGCACCAGCAAATTTCTGTTATTTCGCTGTATCCATTTCTTCAAGATGCAGCAAATGTCAGATTTCGACCATTTCTCTTTGTCGACATTTTTTTAGTTTCTTTTATTCTTACGAAAATTGTTTTTGCTGTTGCCATTCGAGTTTTCTAATTTCAGTCGGAAATTTTTCAGCGTACAGTGTTTATTCTTCGACATGGTAAATTACAGTATTAATTTTAACGCCTAAAAAACATTTTTAAATTGTTTTTATAAAATTAATTCAACGAAAATGTTTAACGTTAGATTTAATGTATTACTTATAAATTGAAAAATTGATAAACGAATATTAAATCTTAATATAACAATAAAATAAAGCTATTACTTTAGATATTATCATTAATGACTCTAAAAAATACATATTATTTTTACGATTCATCTTTTGTTCTAATTTCCACCGTTTTGGAATCTTATACATTATGAAAACAATTTTTCATAAAAATTTAATTTCCTACGGTAATGGATATATTTAATGTAATTTTTATCCCTTTGAGGAGCGCGGATAATTTCAATTTTTTTACATTAAATGTTTAATACAAACATGGAGAACAATTAACTAATGCGATTTTTTTAAAGCTGCAGAAGTTGGGCCTACAAGAATCTAAAAAGTACTTATATCCAATTAAAAACTGTGAAATAATTTTAATTTTCGAACCCTTTGAGGAGCAGATTTTTCACAAAAAATTCGAATCTTTTTATAATAAATCTTTAATACGAACATGGAAAAGAATTTTTTATAAAAACTGCATAAATTAGCCCTCCAAGAATCTAAACAATTCTCATATGCATTCGAAAACTGAATGGGTCACCTCAAAAATGTTGTAAGGTACAAATTGCAAATTGTTCAAAAACCCCCGGAAATGAAAAAAATAACCTGATGGTGCAATGATGGAATGAGTCACCTCAAAAACGTTGTAAGGTACAACATTTTTTAAACAATTACTATTGCATCATCAGGCTATTTTTTTCATTTTCGAGGGTCTTTGGACAATTTGCAATTTGTACCTTACAACGTTTTTGAGGTGACCCATTCAACTGTAAAATAAATCAGAAATGTGAAAAAACTCAAAACTACCCCTGGAAGGTTTAATCCCGACCCTCGAATTTTCCAATTTCAGTTTCGTACCATATATTGTCCAAACTAAAACGCAGTTCCTAAAACCTCGAATTTCACTCTTTCCAATTTATGACTCGACCTCAAACGAATTCGGTGAAATCTAGACTCAGGTTCGCACCCATTAAATAGGTGAAAAGAAGAAGCGTCGATTTGCTTGTGAGATTTTATCGTGTGCCGTGACGTAAAGTAAGAGGGCTACGTTTCGGAGTGATAAAATAGCAGTGACAGTGGCAAAACGATCGTAACCGTAGCTCGTTTCTTCTTAAGAACGATCCCCGATGTAGGAAACGGAAGTCGGAGGCTGTGTCTAGTTGCCATGGCGATCGGGGGCGTCCAAATCCGCGAAGCACCCTTTGGAGCTCGTGTGCCGAGGGTGGAAAGACCGGGGAGGGAAACTCCAATGTGCTAAGCCAAGGAGATTTGCGGGAACACCACCGGTTGGTCAGGTTCATTGTTTCGATGCGGTTTCCAGCGCAATCGGGGCTGCGATCTTCTGGGATTTGCACGGGAAGTCAAAAGCAACGGAAAACTAGCGGTTTATGTACATACCGATTTAATCCCGGGCGTACAATAAATTCCAGCCGATCGCATACTTTTTTTCGCATGAGTGCATATTGATAACGAAGTGCACACGATGATAGGTATTCCTCGTTTCGTCCTTATTGTGACAATAATTTAATTTCCAGTCGGCGCTCTTTCGTTGCTCGTAAATACGCCGATTATCGTTCGCGCTTATTAAATCCGTGACTGTGTGTCATAGGTGAGAGCATGTGCAGCATGCATGCGCGCACGCACACTCACGCATGGACACATTCGAGTTCTCTCGTCGAAATCCCAGGAAAAGGAAGAAATAAAAAAATATAGAAGAGGAAGAAGCAGGGGAAGGAGGGGAAGAAATCCTTCCTTTTTACGATCTTCCGATGCTAATTTCACGGGGCTCGTCGAGTCCCCTTGGCACGGGGCAGCAGCGTTCTTTCTTCGTTGTTAGAATGTATGCGGCTTCACTGACGATGACGAGATGATCACTTAATTTGGCCAACAGCTGCCGCCGTCGCCGTGGCCGAAGCTGAAGCTGCTTTGCTTTCGATTCGTTTTTCTGTTTTTTTTTCCTCCTTTTTTGGGGGGTTCTTCCTCTACTGCAACGGAGCAGAGAGAGGTCCCGAGCTTCGAGTCGGGAACGGAGCGAAATCGCGCATGATGAAGAGGAGAAGCCGAATTTCTGGAGCGTGTCGAGGAGCTCTCCTCGGCTCCAACGACGCTCCGTCTTCCGAGCTTAATCCGCGGCGCGATTATTTATGAACATAAGAGGACAAGAGGTTCTTTTGCTCCTCTCACGGAGTACTCGAGACCCATAAGCTGCCGCATACCTGAGTCCCTTATTAAATTATTATACCAGCCGAAGATACACCGGGTCTTTCGTCAGCCCGAGATCAGGCTCTGCCTCTTATTTATCATACGTTCATCATCAGCGCAGCGCAGAGCCTTGAAGATTGTTTCCATTTGAGCCCTTTGAGGGGCAGATTTTTTAGAGAAAAAAAAATCGATCTCTCATTTACATTAAAAGTTTAGTAGAAAAATGGAAATGTAATTTTTTATAGAAATTGCAAGAATTCATCTACGAACAACCTAAAAATTGCTCACATGCACTGCAAAACTATAAAACAGATATGAAATGTGGAAAAAACTAAAAATAAGAAGATGGGGCGTATACGTCCCACTCAGCACCCCCATAAAAGCTAATTTACTTAGGTTACCCCTACAAAGCGTAATCTATTTTACTTTTTGTAGAGTTTTGCAAGGATTTGCTAGGTTTTTACCAGATTTATTTTACCCTTTTTAGTGGGACGAATACGTCCCACTCATTACCCTCTGTAAAAAAATGTAATCCTTCCCGTGAGAAAGAAATACGTAAAAAATTCGAAATAACTGTTGCTGTAGTTAGATATGACTTCGACCATATATTTCTACTAATTCCACCTAAATTTAATGTTATTCCAATTATTTTCAAGAATTGAATAATGCGTGCTTATACTTGTTTCGGTAATCCTCGAATAACCGGTAAATTTTCCCACTGCAGGAGTAACAAGTAAAATTTTTTTCCAAAAGGGTTAAGGAGAAAGGTCAGACTCTAGTCGAGCGATCCATAAATCCGGTGATTTTACACTTACACGAAGAAAAATTAAGAAACAGATTATGCTAAAAGGAATTATCGAAATAATGGTCATAAATGTTGTAAAACATCATAAACATGTGATTAGGACGTGAAAAAATGAAGTTTACTAGAAAAATAGTAATAAGAAAAAAAGAGAAAGGAAATAAATAACAATTAACTGTAATCTGATGATATATGTTACGATTTATTATTTTATGTATCATTTTTGTCGAGAAATTTTGGAATTTTCCAAATTTTCTATTATAACATTTACCGTTTTGAAGAATAATTTTACCATTTTTAACTAGAAACATTTATTTTTTTAAATAAATGTATATGTTATTTTTGCAAAGAAATTTAGATATTCTCTAATTGTTCTTCTAATTCTCATTATTTTCGTATGTAATAAATTATTTTTTCGTTATTAGCGCCTATTTATTATTTTCTTGCATTTTATAAATAGAAATTTAGATACAACATTTGCAATTACACGTTTGTGTTTAAAAAAAAATTGAAAAATAGATAATAAAATAATCGAATTGTAAATAAGTTAATACCTAATTCTTTTATGAAAATTTCATTGGAATCGTTATTTTATATATTATTTCAATAGAGAAATTTCAAAGTTTTTTAAATACTCTTGTATAATAGATTATATAATATATAATTTTACTATTATTTACCATTTCCGCACTAACTGTTGTATTTTCATAGCGAATTTCTAATTTCATTTTTCTTGGTATAGGTTTTCTCTGAAAAATGAATAAAAATAAAATTAAATAATATTATGATAACCATAATATTATTAATGTTAATTTTTATTGCGTCTTTAATAAATAATAGTAAAAACGCATTTTAATATCAAGAAGTATGCATTTGCATATTTTTTGATACTCAAAATTATTCAAACATTTTCCACAAATCTAATGTTTCTCAACTATTGTCGTAGCATTTAATTCGAAATATTGAAATTGGGGATTCTATTGGAAAAAGGGCAGGTATTTTCGAAGAACACAGGTGAAAAGGGAGAGTCGGGACCCCGAGAGGTAAAAAAATTCTACAGGAGGAGGGAGGCATAAAGAAACTTGGATAAGGCAGTGGAGAGAGAAGGATGAAGAAAGAGAAATGAGAAAGAGTGTAATAAATTGGCGGTGAGATTATTCTCGACGTGCATTAAGACGTCAAGCCGCGAAGGACGCCCTGGAAAGTATTGCCCGACACCTTCTGCAGTCTCTTCTTTTCTCCATCCTCTCTTTTACCATCCACCGCACTATTCCTCTTCCTCCAAGCTCCCCTTTTGAAAATGGACTGGGAAAATGACGCTCGATCCTAATCAAATCCGTGCATGAATGGGACCATCTGAATTTGTTTGAATTAGTTTTGTCGTTGCTAATCACGCCTGGCTGCCAGTTCGAGGTAATGCATTCTGGTGCAAAGTGGATATTGCATTTTGCCACTGATTGATTCGAGCAAAAAAGGAGTGTGGAATAAATCGCAAAATCTCGCATGATTTATACGCTCGGCTCCCATACCTGCCTCCCCGATATTCCGTGAAACGATCGTCCGATTTTGACGGGATGAATTATAAAAGTGTAACGAAACGATGAAACCTCATCTCTCCACGTGCACTTCGGCTGATTAGGGATGATAACCCATAAGGAAGGCTAAAAGAGTAATATGGGATATGGGTAAAGCGGAGAAAGAATCGATCAAGGTGAGGCAATGGGATAGATTAGACCCCCCGCGGTTGCATCGCAAGGGCAGCACCTTTTCGTGGGTGTTAAGTAATATATTATGTTAGCTAACACCTGGCACCATGCGGACGGGTGCACAAAGGTCCCATCCCCACGTAGAAAAGCCAATCGTGACTCGTTAACACCCTTGAAAACAATGTGTCGAGTTTTTCAAAGGATGCCTGGGATTGATTGCCTCGCATCTTTCTCTTAACGCCTCAATCGGACGCTTTGCGTTATTAAGAAAATGATTTAAAGGTGAGGAAAAGGTATCGTTACCCTTAAATATATGTTACCGTCTCGAAAACAATTATGTGGATCACTTTGAAAAATGTATACGTGGAGTAACTAGAGATATTGCTGCGATTATTGCCAATATTGCATCGGCTATATATTTTTCTGATATATTTCTTTAAGATATATTTTATATTTATAAAAGAGGATAAGTAATAAAAGGTCTCGGAAGAAACTAAGAACGGTTTATATTATTATGGGATTATTATATATTATTATTCTTGAAATTGCATTTTATACAAGCGCAGTATATGTACAGTATATTTAATAAATAAGTGAAGTGTAAATTTTATTGGATACAAGTCAATATTAATTTAAGTAGCAATTTGATATCAAACCAAACATAACTATGGCGAGGGCAAATAATTATTTAGTTAATGAATTATTATACAACAATTCATAGGGAGCAGAATCATTGTGCAGCTGAAGCAAGAGTTAATTTTTAAATATGAAGGGATTCTCTGCATTATTATTTGGAAAATGATATTATATACAAATAGAATCAATATTATACATAACGGCAAAAGAGAGGGAGGAGGAATTAACTGATTAATAAAACATTATACAGACATTCAAAGCGAGCAGAATCAATGAGGAAGCCTGAACCACAGTATTTTATTAAATTCTAAGGGGATTCTACAAATTATTATTTATGAAATTTCATTGGGTACAACTTAATAATAGCTTACATACCGATTTTCCCAAAAATTACACTTAACAACAAAGGGGAGGGACGGGTGAATTACCTGCTTAATAAAACCTTGTCGAGAATTTCAGAACGAGCGGAATCAATATAACCGCAGTGACTAAAGATTCATTTTGAAATACGAAAACTGCATCGGAGCATTCCGCTTTCCATGGAGCTGCAGTCCAGGTGGATAACATAAAAGTGCCCGAAGCTAGAGTAAAGAAGAGGAGAAACGAAAGAAAAAGATCGTAGTGGTAGAATGAAGACGTTGTAAAACGAATGTACGGTGCGTCTCGGTTCTCACACCTCAAGAAGACGAAGCGGCGTACGGTCAAAGGCCCGCGGGGGGTAAACCCCTCGGACCGTGAGGCTAATTGATACGTAAGATTACGTTTCTGCCCTCCGTCTCCTCTCTTTTCTTCGTCTTCCCCCGTGGAAGAAACCACAGGATGATTGGTTGTCCAAGCGATGCACCGAACAACCACTAAATTCCTTTTTCGAGACGATTCCCCTTTCAAGCCTACTTGAACTTCATTCCCGACGTCGCTGAAAAACGTCAACGGCTCAATTAAGGATACACGAACGACGTCCTCTTCCTTGGGGAATTGACAAACAGCTCTCGTTCGACGATAGCATTCGTCCGGAGGCTGGAGGAGCAAATCTATATTTAGTAAAACCATTGTGCAGCCGTTATTGAAAATCAAGTGGGACAACCCTCTTGTCTTTCATTCTCTTGCGGTTTTAATTAAAAATTAATCGGTGCAAATTAATTTATATGTAAAAAGGTGGGAAAAAAGTGAAAGGACGAGGCTCGAAACAGGCCGTTTGCAGGAGGCGGGACCGAGTTAGTCGATCGTTATGAGGCGGCGAACGATAATCGAAATCCCTCTTTAAGAAGTTAAGACGATGATCCAAGACAAAAGCCTCCGGCTTTTTCCTCTTCCCTTCCTTCACCGAGTATGCACTCCTCATTTCCTCGCAGATTATTAATACCTCGTTATCGTTTCCTCGATATTTACCCGGACGGTATCTGCCCGGTTCGGCAGTTTCTTCGCATTCCGTTGCACTCCGTGGCTACTCCGGCACAAAGAAATAGCGAAGACGCAGCTCTCCAGCGTCTTCAGACGCACGTACTTTCTTCTAGGACTTCTCCCTCCGCGTGTTTCTCCTGTCTTGCGGCACAAAAGGCACCTCGGCGTTCATAAAACGGCCGTAAAACACTAAACGGCTGTAAAGCTGCCGCCCCAAAATGCAAGGAGTCTGTTGTTTAGCCGTTGCAATGGGGAGAGATGCGTTCCTTTGCGGTTTGCTCCTCGGAATAGAGACACGCACACTCGGTGCTAAATCACCCTCGCTCCACGCCCCGCTCTTTGCCGGATTTTTTCTTCCTCCGTTGTGCCATGCCGAAGATTTGGGATGCGCGCGTTTTGCCCCCAAAAGTGCACGAGTGTCGGGGTAATTAATTGGGACTCTTTGGAAATTTGGTAGGAAGAAAAATTGCGCAGGCAGGTCTAATTATAGCTTTTTAATTTGCCAAAAAAATATTCATTACCCGATCGTTAATTAAATTCTTTGCAATATTATTGGCTGACAAGGAGCCGAGAGATACGAGCCATGATTCGATCTCTCGCTTCGTTTAATTGCGAATCCTTCCGAGAATCCTTTGGTCCTTTGCTGGAGAAAAGCTGCGAGAATCGACGATGCCATAGTTCCTTTTTCATCAATGGAAAAGAATGCAGATAAATTTACCTTTCCAATATTTCTCCATATATATATATGTGTATCATTATAATTTTCTTCATCACGTTTTTTAGGGTTCCTATCGTTCTTTCCCTTCTTTTTTTTATTATTCTTCTTCATCTTTTCACGTAAGGAGGCCGAGAGTGCCGGCTACAGAAATCCACGCCTACCCATAACGATATTTTAATTAAAGCGAAGCGAGAGGCGAGCGAACGAACGAACCAACCTGAGGAGAAATTCAATCTCGAGATAATAAACGATCCGCGGGACCCAACACCTTCCTTGACTGCCGACGAGCCAACACCTTTACCTTTTCTCGTTCCCTCTTTCTCTCTTTCGCTTCGTCTCTTCCTTAAAGAGTTCACACCTTTCCGTTTTCGATCGCGCGACGATATTACGGAATCACCGCTTTTGTGATATCTCCATCTCTCTCGCTCGTGGCCGTACACAATGTCTTCGAAAAATGCCCATCTAAATCTTTCAAAGGATCCACCGTGAACGCAGCACGTCGATGTTAAAGGGATAGGCGGACAAAAACGCCCGAGTTGATCGAATTTCACTCAAGGTGGTACCGCTTGGATGTGTGAAAACACGCCGAGATGATGGACCTCCGGTGTCAACGAGGATCAAAACCGCATGATGCGGCAGAAAAGCTTTCGCATAAAATTCAATTTTTCGAATGACTAAGCCGAAAAGTGCCTGACGTCAGCCTATATACTTGAGAAATTACCCGACTAATTGACTTGTAAATTTTTTGTTTGGAAATATCTGTGATAGGTCTGTTAGGGATGTCTTAATAATTGGATTTTTCAGCCTCGCAGGTGGACGAACAGGGACTAATGCCTTTTAAAATGCTATTAACGAAAGTGGTAGAAAGTGTTAATGGCATGCAACTTTGTTTAATGTTTGCTGTAATTCCGTGGCTTTTTCATAAACGCATGAATTATCGCTGCTTCGTTCCTTTTTTGATTAATGGAAACGCATGGACGAGCCCTTAACGCGTCCTTCGCGACCAGATACCATCGGCATCATAGACCCCCAACTTTCGCACTTGATTAATGAAAACGTATGCGTTTTTGTCCACTTCGTACAAGGGTGCACCCGCGTCAGAAAAAAACCGAAATGCTCAGCATTTACGTCCTGCAGCAATTTGACCGATAAGATAAGACGGAATCGTTTTGTCAGACTCGTTTCCGAGCACTCGGTGATTCTGGAACAAGGTCTGGGTCAACAAACGCTGGGCCATGGATCGTCCGGAGTCAGGAATACGCAAAGTCTGGCCAAGCCCTTGCGATTGCAACACCTGAGCAGGTTTGAGTGCCTACAAGGAAGAATTGGGGGCATTTCTTGGATACATCAACGACAAAAACAAACAAGTGCCGTTATGGTGAATGTCTTTATGAAAAGAAAAAGGAAAAAAGCTCACGCAAAGGTTTGCTTAAGCACACGTATGCAAAGATACCTGAATATTATATACGTATATGCACGTGGTTGTTAAGAAGAGGTTAAAAAGACGCGTCATAGTAAATTCGCGTGCCTTAAAGGCATTAGGAGTGAGCGTATATCGCTCACGGCAGCCGGTTTGAATTTCGGAATGAAGCACACACACAGTCGGAGGATAATTTCATCGTCAGGGTGTTCTAATTGGTCTCTCATTACCGATGCTCGGCTTGTTCCTAGCAATCGTACGGGGGTTCCGATGAGACTCTCTCTCCCTCTCTCTTACTCCGAATAACCAGTGGCCCCCTTGCCACTACGATTATTGCCAGTTATTATCTACTACGGGACCGTTCGATTTAATGGCCAATTGTTTCGAACGCCACTATGCCTACTACGCCGTTATAGTAAATACGGTCTCTCTCTCTCTCTCTCTCTCTCTCTCTCTCTCTCTCTCTCTCTCTCTCTCTCTCTCTCTCTCTCTCTCTGTTAATAGATATTTACCGGAGCCTCGTTTCCTGTTCCTCCATTGTACAGTTACGGTATCACTGGTAGATTCAATACTGTCGCAACTATTTATAGCACCGACGTAACAGAAATGGTAGGAAAGAGCTCCGAAGCCCAATGGTTTTTACCAAATCCACGCTATTATAATAAAACACTTAATAGAAAATATGTGGCTATACCTGCGCGAGATAATCGGGTGGAATTCTATTAGGCCAGAACCCGCAGGCTCCTCGACTTGATTTGATTTACTACTACCACTGCCAGCGGAATTCCTTTGGAAAGTCCTCTTTTTTTACAACTGTAATATTAATACCTTTAGTATCTTTCAACCCGTAATTAAGAATCTAAGTGAGCTGTTGCAATTATTGCAGCCCCCAGGCTCACTCCAAATGGCACGAACTGAATCTCCGAGTCTCGCGGAGATATCCAGTTCCGGGCAGTCGCTTGGAACGTTCGGCAGCTGTTGGGCATTTTAATTGAAAAAAAGCAAAGTTCGCTCGATTATCCCGAAACGGAGGATCCAGGAGAATCGGGGCCATCGGTAGGTCCCGGGACAAGAAAACCTACTATAGATTACCAAGCCTGTTATTACGCGAGACGTAGCCCCAGCTTTTTTTCCCCGGCCAAAAATTGCTTTTTAATGCAAGCCTGCCTCGAGGGACCCTCTGTGGGTAATAACTATATTATCGTGGATCCTTAGACCACGCGCTATATGGACTCCAGGATATCCAGAAGTGAACGTATACAAATTTATTTCCAAGTCATTTGGAATTTCCTCATTTCCAGAAAATCATTCCCAGCTGGGATTCTGCCATTTTTGTTATTATATTACTTTCAAACGCGTGCAAGAAAGATCCTGGAATTCCTGGAATACCTTCGAGCGAGGCTCTCGCGTATTGACTTCGAGGAGGAATCCTCCCTGCGCTTGTAACTATTTACAACAATGTGGATCTCGGCGTCAGTTGTTGGAGGCGATTTATTATGAGAATTATGAGGGGTCTCGTACGGAGCCCTCGAAGGGGCAAGTGAGCACTCGGCGATGCTTCTTGGTACTGTGGGCAGTGCTCGAGGAGGTGCTAGTAAGAGGCGGTACAGGCTCGTAAACCTTAGATTTACTTCTGGCTGGCCGCCATCAAAGTACCATCTTGTGTGCACCGTGCAGCGTGTATAGGAGAGAAACCGGAGATATCTCGAAGCCCTCGCGAGCGGAAGAGGGAGATACTTATCGGCGATATTACTCCTCTTCAAAGGCCGATTCCGATATGTGCGAGATTCTATCGTACATACACGGGCTAGGAATCATCATAGCAACATTGTTACGATCGAAACGACATTACACGTTGCTGCAGGCAACTGTCCGTCTTTTTGTGGCTCTTCCAATCGTTATCGTTACATGTATATGTATGTGTGTATACACACTTGCGGGCAGAAGTTGAGAAGCTTCAGATTTACACTTCGTATTATAAGTATTTCACGAGAAATGTAAATATTAAGGGAAATACAGTTGCGGGAAAAAGTGAGGAAACGAATTATGTAAATGCTGCATTTTTAGATAATTTCGTTTTTTCTTTATTGTTGTTTTTATTATTCACTTTTCTCAGTGAATTTTACAAACTGCTAAGATAATAAAACAATTCCCAGAATCGATATTCAAAAAAATAATGAATAGGCAATGATGTAAACAAAGTAAGTAAAGCAATATTGGAATATGTGATATGAATATATGTTTTTTTCAGTTATATAATAGGCACCTTTTGTTTTGTAAAATATGTATCTCTTGATATTTGAGAAACACAGTAAATAGAGGAACACAAATTATTAACCCATATTTGATATTTTCAATAATATGCTAATGTATTATATTTAAAATATATAAAATTCCCAACTGCAATAAAATAATATATTAACCAACAAACGCAAATGTATACTATGAAATTAGAGTTAATTCTTAACTTTTTATGAGTACCTAGTATTTTTGTAGTTAATTTCAATATTTCTCAGCACAAGCGTATGTTTATTATTTCTTTTAAGCAATTTTTAGTATATGTTGTTTCCTTTTTTCTTAATGTCAATCCAATGTTTCTTTGTTTTTGTCCATGAAATTTACATCGTTGCAGATAAAACGCGGACATAAAATTCAACAAACAGTTTGAAAAGACAATAATAGTTTTTATTCATGTAAATCTGCAGTAAGAAATTTTTTGAAATCTAAAAAATTAGGAAAAACCCTATTTACAAAATCGAAAAGTTTCCGCGAGGTTTTGCCAAAAAGTCAAAAATCTTAATGACTACTTTCATAGTAAGCGTTTGTTTTTATTATTTCATACACAAAGTCTTTATGAAAATTTTTCGAATTTCGAAAGTTTTTCATACATTTCATTAATTTTCTGTGTGATTTTATTATTTTTCAACGGAAGCTTTTGCGTTTCTTATTTAATATCTTATTTAATGTAGAAATTTTCTAAAGATATTTTATATTTTTTAAATCTTTCGTCACTTTTACTAATTTTGTAAATATTTTTTCTATTTTTCTTTACGAGCGTATTCTTATTAGTTCCTCGTTGAATCGTATAAATTCTCAAAATAATGGAAATTGCTAAAATATAGAAAAATAAAAAATATAGATATTTATAGGGAACTAATAATTAACTAATATTTTCTTAATTTATTTATAAATTTTCAAAATAAATTATTATTTACAAATTTTCTTTTAACTTTTGCAGAAAATGCATTTTTTAGATTTCCAAGAAATTAGCACTTACTGAAATCATTTCTGAATTTTTTTGCAAAAGCGCATACATAGTGTAAATCCCGATGCAACAAATGTAGGAACTAAAATGAATAAGAAAGCTGTATTTTAATGAGCATTAATATTTATAAATCTACGAGGAAAATAATCCGTGGAAGCTTTTTACATATTCGTGGATGAGTCAATGCAATAAACATTGACTCGTACACGTGTCGAAGAAATTTCGATTAAAAAAATAAAGAAAATGACTCGTTGCCTTCCTCGCGGTAAAACCATCGTTGAGGAGTCGATTAACACGCGAAGGAAGGTAGAAGCGGATTGATTTCAATGCGTAGGGTCTACGATCCGTGGATATACGCGTTATCTGCGAGGCTTATCGGCGATTCTGCGGCGTGCGTTCGTGGAATTCAAAAATTTGGATAATAAAATTTGTTCCCGCCAGTTAGCTCAGGAGATCCATCGCAGGGCTTCCTTGCCCCCTTGGGCGAAAGGGGGCTATTAATTTTTTTATCTCGCATCTTCGCCTCCCTCCTTCCTTTATATAAGGTTTTCAATATCAGAAAGGACCCATAAAATCATCGCAGTCTCCTCTCCTTCGCCTTCCCATTACTCGCATCCCATTATGCATGTACATAAATGGATGCGTTTTATACGCAACTGCAACCCACGTATTAAACTTCTGCCTACCCGTTCGTTCTTTTTGCGATTCATGAACATCAATAAAACACGCTTCGGCTCGTAAAACGGAGGAGTTGCATTCGTAAGCCTCCTTCCGACGATTATCGAAGACGATTCCCTTGACTCTGACGTTTTTCAATTTTGAATACTATTTTTCAAATTTTCCACAATTTACAAATTTGCTAAGGGGGGAAATACATGTATAGACGGTGAGAAAATGGTCAATTTTTATCATTTTTTTTTAAGGAACAAAAAGTTTAAAATTTTTGAAACTTTAGGTACACTTTATTACATAATTAAACTGTTTAAATAAATTTTTCGATTGAGAAATATTGTCAAATGGCGATGTTCCGTGATTATCTTCCAGGAAGGTTTCGGCGGCAGTTACCCATGTGTGGGAGTCCCAATGACTTTAATATTCATCTTAAAAGTATGAATCAGAAATTTTTAGTATTTTAATATCCAGATGCTGAACTTATACCTAAGAAACATTTAAAAAATTTAAAAATACAAAAGTGGAATACTTCAGAAAAAAAACTGCATTTTTACGTAAAATTTTTTTTCTTTTGGGCAATAAAAAATCAATTTCGAAAAACGATTTTCATAAACAAGTAGGAATAAGTTCAAAGTAATATTGTTACTGAGTTGTGTGAACAATTTTAGCACGATCGGTGGATTCGTTTTAAAGTTATATTTTCCACATTCTTAAGGGGTTATGCTACTCTCGAGGCCGAAAAAATAGGCCTTTTTTGGGTATTTTTTTTAAACAAATTATAAAATAAATCGCAATTATGAAAAAGGGTGTTTATTATACATATCATCGACTATATACACTAATTTTTTTGCAGCGATTATGTTCAAAATGGCGGCTGTGCAGCGTTTTTGCGAAGACGCCTCCGTTTTTCCAGGCCAAACTGCCGGAAACGCACTGCCTGTAATTTTTTGATTATAATAAGTCAGTTACTTTTTTTCGGTTATATATTAGAGCAGCCACAAAAGTACATATCACTTTTTCGATACATTGATTTTTGACAAAATCGCGCACTTCTGAAAAAAATTTCCAAAAAAATCGTCAGAAAATTATTAATAACAAACGAACTATGCAATATAAAAAAAAGTGATATGTACTTTTATGGGTAATGTAATTTTATAAATATATTTGAAATTTCAAGTTAATCGTTTGAAAATTGTCTGAGTTCTGTTTCCGGCAATTTTGAAAAATGCAGTTTCGAGATAAACGCGTTTGAAGTTTGGAGTAGTAACTCGCTGCGGACCGGGCGGCTGTGTACTAAAATTCGAAAACCGAGTACTTTCAGATTTGTCCCGGCCATAATCATTTGGGACATCATTTTTGAGACACCAAGGAACCATTTAAGACCAAATAAATAAAATCGATTTTTCGAAAATCCTAGAGTGTCCCAACCGCTTGAAGAATGTAGTTTTCCGCAAAACGTTTTTTAAGTTCCGAACTACGAAAACTCAATCACTTTAGTAACTTACCGGCTAATTAGCGATTCCAGGGCCACACGAAATTTCAGTTTAAAACTTTACTACCTTATTCTTGAGGCGTTTAACTAACATTTTATGAAAAAAAGAAGTTGATTTTTTGAAACTGCTACATGTATTTCCCCCCTTAAATGAAAAGATTTTTGGAATAGAAATGAATTTTTTAATTAATTTGCTTTCCCCAACGATGTAACATTTACATCGTTGAGGAAAAAGAACCCGTCGGTGTAGAAAAATTTATTTTAAAAAAATCATAAAAATTTGCCAAAGTTTCAGCTTCACATTACAAGTGGTTCTCCTTTCCTCAGATTGTTTTGAAATATTAATATTTCAATTAATTTATTTTCTGCAACAATGTTACCCTTGCGAACAAACATTAAACTCGTATTTACAAAAAAAGACTCGTCGATTAAAAAAAAATTATCTAAAAAGAATCATAAAAATTCGTTAAATAACGCGAGGGTTAAAATGCTAGCGAGCAATGTAACCCTTACTAAGAGTCAAATTTGGGGTTTAATTAAAAAATTCAGGGGTTAAAATTGCAATATTCTATCAAAATTGCATAAATTATACTTCCAAGAACCTAAAAAGGTGATACTGCTTAGGTGAACTTCAAAATTGTAAAAAAGATTAGAAATGTGAGAAAACTGAAAGTAAGTAGATGGGACGTATACGTCCCACTCCGCCTGAAATGCCTAATATCATAGAAACTCGAAGAAATTGCCGTGGATAAGGTAGAAATTAAATTAAAGAGCATCAAAGAGGCTTTCGAAGATTTATTTCACGACGAGCTTCGAAGATGTTTAATCTAGTTCACGTGGGTGGAGCTTTCTCGTTTTCTCCCGCCTGTCTTGTCGGCCGAAAGATCGGTACGGGAAGATAGCCGATACCTCTGGGAAATATCGCTATCGATAGGCGATCGAAACCTAAATGGTTTATGCGAGCGATCGACCTTCGACCTGTTGTAATAACCGGTAAAGCATCTGCCGCCTGATCTATTGGAAGGAGAGGAACTCGATCGACTTACACCTTGCTGCCACGAAACGATCCGTTCCCTTTCTCGATACGCCTAGTTCACAGCTCGAGATTACTGGCAATGTCTATGAAACGAAATGCAAAATAAACCTCCGGTACGAAAACAGACCTTACAAGTTTCCCCGTGGCTATGAGTATCGGTGGAAATTAAATTTAACGCGTTTGCTTCTACGTTTATTTTCCTTCAACCATTTCGGGAGGTGGGAAGAATACGTACCACAACTTATTTTCCGTTTTTTTTTTCGACATTTCTGATTTATTTCACAGTTTTCAGTTTAGATAATTTATTTTCATGTTTGTATTAAACATTTAATGCAAGAAAATTCGAATTTTTCCTGAAAGATGTGGCCCTCAAAGAGTCAAAAGGAGAAAACAAGTTTCTAGAGTTTACTAGGAAAGTAACAAAAATACATTTAGTGCCGAGAAATTTGGAAATTATACATACAAAGGTCTATTAAATAATAAATGTAAAAGTTTGTGGCGAAAAATAATATACTCCTACAGAAATTTAATAATAGTTACGAGTAAATTACGAAAATGAAGATATTTATTTAAAAAATTTTATATAAAACAATATACGTAGAAGCTTCTCAGTAAAAATAATTAAATCACATATAAAAGGAAAAAAAAAGAAACGAGGGAATTTGGAAAACGGAAAAATTTCGAAAATCTTCGTTTATAAAATAATGAACGCAAAAGTTTCTGAGAATAATAATAAATTCACACTCAAAATTAACAGATGTTACGAGTGAATTTGAAAAATAGAACAATTTCTTTAGGTACATAAAACAATACATACACACAATCGCTTATTATAAAATTAGTATTTGCAATTCTTAGTTTTTTTTTTGGGAAACCTCGTAACAATTTTTCAATGTCAAATAAAAATATTTCAAATTTCTTTAAACTATTTATTTCCTTTTTATTTATTTTATTTTATTTGGAGAATTAAAAGAATTTAAAATCTACAAAATTTGTGGAAAGAAAATTATTTACAATTTAGATAAAATCTGGAAATTCAAGAAACGAAATAATTCTATTGAAAATTTAATAATTTCTACAATGTTGTTCCGAAAAATGTAATGAGGAAGAAAAAAAATTAATAGTAAAATTATATACGAAAATAATAAAAGAATCTCGGAATCTTCAGGGTTTCCAAAATTTTCCAGGAAAGTAATACTTATATAAAATAATGACTGCAAACGTTTGCTAGAAAATCAGAATTAATTATTAGCTCTGTCTATAATTATCTACCATGTTTAATTTCATCGCTCTACGTCTCGAGCGCATGTTTATTATTTTTGATTTATATCAATCTTCATTACTTAGACGATACCTTTTTTCCCAAAGCAGTCCTTACGTTCCCGGAGGGTTTGTGTCGAAAGGTTGCCCGTTTTTAAAAAAATCCTCGATTGCTGGGTAAAATCATCGATACGCTTGAGCGGTAATTTATATTTCTGGTTCCACGGAATGAAAGGTCGAATTTAAACACCTGCCGGTTTCACACAGCATTTGAGGAACTGATAATCCGGTGATTTAAGGTGGGCTTGAGATTAAAATTTCAGAAAATCTTGGAGGAGCAGTATCGGAAAATTAATTTCCTTAATCCTCTTTTAAAATCCTTCTATTAAAATTTTGTTGGGACTTTCTTCTGAAATTAACGATAAATTCAAATAATCGTGACAGAAAAACATTTATGAATAAGGGACTTTTAAAAGTTGTGAAGAAAGTCGGCAGGAGAGAATGTAAAATTGGACACATCAACACACACACATGCATACATGTGTATACGCGCGCACACACGCAGACGGGTGTCTTGTAAACTCGAGGATCGCCGGTAATTGAGTCCTCGTCCCAGCAGGTAGAAAGCATCGTAGACGATTAAGCTCCTCGTATATGGTTAATAATATTACCGCATGCGGCATCAGAGGACAATGGGTCTTTGTCGAGGCGTCGTTTCGAGCGCGTTAACAGCACACGTATACACCAGCGAAGACAGGGACATGCATTCGTTTTAAAAAAAAGGCATTTCTGTATAGACTCTCAGGAACAATTGCACTGGAGTTGCGCGACTTGCCAAGTAAATTATGAGGGACTCATTGTTCAGGGACAAACCTGCACTCGCGACTTCTTCTCATCTCGTCTTCTTTCATGTCCTAAGGTCTATTGTTGCTTTATTAGTTTCTTTAAATTATAATGAAGTGCATGGGTCCACGGAAAACGCATCCACGTGTGAATTCAATAGGCTGCCGATGCTGAAAAGTGCTACCAATTCGGTCAATTCTGGATCCGTGAATACCCGGATGCGGAATTTTTGGACTCCAGGACGGAGAATCCCGAGGAGAGGTGATGGAGTGCTAAAGAAGTGACACGAAATGTTGAGAATAAATTAATATATTTATAATAATGGATATACGATGTTTTTATGGCATCACTATACTTTCATTTGCTCATTCATTCTTCGCCCATTCGCTTCCTCATGTCGCACAGGGATGCTGTACTGTATCTCTATCGTTTCTATATACATTAATTTTCAATTTCAACTTCACTGTTCGTGCTATTGCTTGCAAAAATAGCGCTCGTCGAACATTGACGCCCGTCGTTTCAACTGCGATCCAATCACTGGCTGCGAAAAGGAGCTCCCAGACTTTGGTGGACGTTTGTCCCCCTCCTGTGCAGAATCTTCCTTGAAAATTATTATCTTATTTATTTACTATATTTATTAAGAAACAAGGAGCTAAGGAGGTCCAGAACTGGAATTTGTTGAGTAGGAGCAGATCAGCCCCAGGCGAGATATGACACTGCAGCTGCAAGTGTCTATTTTTAGTTTATTGTTGGTACCAAAATTTTCTATTATTAAAAATTGCCTTTCGTTCGGCGAAATTTGTCATAGGGGAGGAAATCGACAGTCTGTATCGAGTCTGCACGAGGTCTGAAGAACCAGGAATCCGGCTAGGTATGATTCCTTTCCGTTTGATTTGAACGAGAAGTCCGACTGGTTCGATTGTTAAGTAACGTCAATGTTTAACGGTCACTGACACGAAATAATATCCGCGAACACTCTAGGGTATCAGTGTCTACATTTAATATTAAATTAACATCGTTTCCTTCGTTCGATCGTTCTCCCCAATCATCATCGTAATCGTTGTCATTTATTTACACTATAAATACAATTCCTCGCATAATTTGTATGATGAATTCGTTAATTTCTCATGTCTTCTGGCAAAACAACAACCCAAAAGAAAAAAAAAAGAAACTATGATTTATATCTCTACAAAGTCCCTTCTCCCTTCATCGCCCGGCTGCGGAGCGGAAGTCGTCCCGGATTTATTGCACATTGAGACGAAGGCTCCTTCGAATATGTTTAGGTACACGATATGTAATAACTGATATACGTCGTCCTGAAGGAATCACTACGTCGTGGAGGGTGACGTGGGCACCGAAATCGGCGACGTGGGCGAAGTCGGAGTCGTGGACTCCCGTCCGTTGGACAAAGTCGGGGTGGACGCGCGGTTCTCGCTGGAAATATTGCCGGGTGTGCTTGCTCTGTTATTGCCAAGGAGGCTCTCGATCGAGAAAGGATTCAGTCTCCTTCGCTCCTCCCTCCCTTTTACGGACAAATCTATGCTACTGCTCTGGACCTCGTCGTCGTTCAAAGCATTGAGGCTTCGGTTGCTGGAAGATTGCCGCAGCCCCGTCTGGCCCAGGTTCACCAGCTCGCGCCTCCGTTCCAACAAACTGAGGCTCCAGTGGTGGATGCCCTGCTGATGGTTTAGGTCCACGCTGGAAGCCTGCAGATGGTGATGGGGGTGGTGGTGGTGGTTCGAGGCTATGCTCCGCATTCGAGGATCACCGTGATCGGAGGACGTCAGTCGCGGGTACCCATCCTCGTCCACGGACCCATCGGCTGCCGAATCGACTCGCTCGCTGCCACTTTCGCTACAGGAGTCCAAGCCACCGACCACGTCGATCTCCTCGTTAGCGTCGTTGCCCGAGCCAGACACGCTGCTCTCGTTTGTGCTCCCCAATTGTCCAAACGAGTTGCTCAAGTGTCCTGTCAGACTGTTGTTCCCACTACCCGTTCCACCTGACGCTGCAGCGCTTCGTGACTCCCATTCGGCTCGTAGGGTCGACAAGTCCACCGAAATTCCCTGCAATGAGGACACACGCGGTTGTTTTATTACGCGATAGAATAGAATTTTTTTAATTTGTCGAGGAAATGAGCGTATTTTGAAAAATAGAGAGAAATTGTGTGCAAAATTTCGAAAGATGAGAAGAGATTTTTTAGGACACAGAAGTTTTTCTAGAAAATATATAGTTTTACGATGAAATAATTATGTAGAACAATAATAAAAGTTGCAAGAAAATTTCTAGATTTAGAACAATAAGCGCTATCGGTTATTATAAAATTGCAGTTAATCGTTGACTTTCTATGAATATTTATTATCATTTTTTTACTGCAATTAACATCGCGATATTTTTATAATCTATTTGCAATTCTAACAATTTTCATAATTTTGACGATTTCTGTTTTTGCAAAAAATTTTTTACAATTTTCAAAAAATATTTTAATCAAAGATGATTCTTTTTTTTAAGTAACATGTAGTATTATAATTTATGGATACAATTTACATATATTTATTTTAAGAAAAATATAACAATTAACTTGAATTTTATAACGAGTATACAGTCATAGATAAAAATTTTAAAACTAATTACGCAGTTTAATATTTCTCGATAATTATTATTTATTTTTCCAATGAAATTTATGGATTTCACAGGTTGTCCTTTTACTCTAATTATTTTTTTTATGCAACTTTCGTATTTTTTCTCATTTTCTCGACGTAATTATTTGAAAAGTTTGTGCATTTCTAAAAATGCACAAGGACCGAAGTTCGAGAAGTTCTCGACTTCTTTAAAAATTCGTCAATTGGAGGAAACAAAGTTCAGGGTATTTAATTAACCAGAGGTCCCTTATTGTTACTTTCATGAATCGACTCACCTTGGCAGCGAGTTTTCGTTGTTGTCGTTCCAGAGCTTTTAATAATTTCTTCTGCCGCCTTTCTCGCTCCTTCCGGCGCAGTTCTTCCGGTGGTATGGGCTCTCCACTGCAGCTCTGGGGATGAGCATTATGCGCTGGCCTTCCCGGACCCTTCTTCGTGTGCTCCTTTTTGCGCCATTTCGCTCTCCTGTTCTGAAACCACACCTGCGAAAACCAAAACATTTTTTCCCGTTAAAACTTCTTCAAAATATTCCAAATATTGAGCAACTTTCAAATTTCCAAATTACCAAGTCCTCAAAAACTTTCAAATTTCGAAAAATTCTAATTTTTCAGCAATTCAATAGTTTCCAAATTTCCAAATTATCATATTTTTAAAATTTCCAAAATTTCCGAATTTTTCAAGTTTCCAAAATTTCCAAATATTCAATAATTTGGTGGGAGCAGGACGAAGGGAGCTAAACTAGGAGCGAGAAAGAAACGCAAAGATACGCAAGGGCTCGAAAGTACGGTTCCGTTTGACTCGTGCAAGTAATTATAGAGTGGCTGGAAAATACCGAGGGAAGATTAAAAATTGTATAGAAATAAGGGGGTAAGAAAATTGTCTCGAATACTTGGCAAAGCATATATGTAACAAGCAGACCTCAGCTCGCGTGAATAATCGTGGCGTGAACCAGAAATCGTGGTATGGGGTTGCCAAAGCCTTCGAGGGATGAAGACATTAGCTTTGTGGGGTGGCCACCACTAGTCAGTGGCGCTGAACACGCAAGTCAGAGGGATCAATAGATCACCCTTAAACAATGTAAACCTTTTTTTTTGTTTTAATTTGCAAGATCTATGAAAACACTTTTACGATATAGCTGATGCTTGTGAGATAATTAAAGGTATGTGCAAGAAATAATTTTTTTAATTTGAAAACCATAATGTGTTGTTTGGGGTTGAACAAATTTCTTCGGATTGTACGGGTTTTGAATCAATAATTTATTTTTCTTTAAAGATTTTGAAATTTCTAAGGAAAATTTTGTAAGAATATTAAAAGAACAATTTTTTTTCCTGTTATTTTCAAATTTTTAAGAATTAAAATTTTTTGATTTCGAATTTTCGGAAAATAATTGTTGAAAGAATAAATTTAGAAAGAAAATAATATTACTAAATTTATAAATGAAAAATAACAATATTGAATATATAATAAATAATAATACCAAATATTACGAAATAAAAAAAGAAAGAAAATAGTGAAAATGTGAAAAATTTGTTTTGCAAATGAAAGTCGTCTCGAAATATAATAAAAAATGACTTCGATTTTATTTTAAATTAGAATATTCACTTCAAACAGTAGAGATTTCCTGCAAATAATCCTTCGTTTCCAAATAAAAATTCCCTAATGAGAATAGTAATGTATAAAATACCAGAATCATTTCATTTTTCTACTTTGATAATAAATTTGTTATTCAAATAAATAATGGAAAATATATACTGCTCTTGCTAGGCTAAAATATAAATGTGACGTTGGTAATGACAACATCAATCGTTGTTAGCTGTATTTTATTATTAGAATTAGAGAATAAACTGATACAATATTATTAAGAGTCGTTTGTTCGGATGCAACATGAGGGCGGAGCGTAATCCAGAATGGCGTTTAATATACAGTTTAGTGAACGGTTGTCAAGCCGTTATCAGCAACATTACGTGACGATGCCGTTCGACATTATGCCGAGTGGAGTGTCGCTTCAGGAAATACTATTTTACCGCGGGAATTCAGAACGCCATTTCTTTTGTCCTACTACAATTCTTTAACCTTAGCGACATCTCTCTTCCTCTTTGTATTCGCAATATTAAAATTTTCTACTTATTTTATCACGAGACGTAAATTCGAATTTATTATAAAATAACCTAATGATACTCCGGCGCTAGTCAAACTTTTCCAGAAACTTTTGCCTCTTTACAACATTTTATATATTTCATTTTTCACATTATTTGTTAATATAATAAAATTGTAACTATTTTATTGCAACACAATAAGAACGGAGGACGATAAACAGCCAGTTGTCAGCAATTGTTGATGACCTTATGGTCAAATATATTGAAATTTCCAGGCAATTTACTCCTAATAAAATAAAAATCATTTTTAATAAACGATCAGTAATTATAATAACAATATTTGGAACGGTAGAAATTTTGCATGTGAATACCCTATTCTTAAACAATTGTTTAATTTTTTGAGGACAATGATATCATTTGCTATTCGAGGAAACAATAAAAAATACAATCCAATTTCGATAAACATTTCTAAAAATAATCAATTTACTGCTGTATATGTTTGAATTAAAATTAAATTAAATTGCATATAGATTCACCTATTTTCAAACAAATGTTTGATTTTTGTAGCAATAATAAATTCTTTATTACAAGAAATAATGCAAAAAATATTCCAATTGCAATAAATATTTCTAACGATCCTAAAATTACATGCTACATATATTTCAATTTTTAATTAATTCTTTTTATTTATATTTTTACTTTCAATTTATTATAAATTATATATTTAACTTTTTATTTTCTCATTCCTGTGCATTTAAAATAAAGTATACCATCCCCTTAAATATCAAAATCTATCATATTCTCCTTATACACGGGAATAAAATAATTCCCATTCGAACTGAAAATTGATTAGACACGTCACATTCGCTATGAATCAGAGACGCGGTGGTTATACGAAGAACTTCCTTCAAACTGGCTATCGGATTTTATATATATTCATTTCAAAAGTTTTCCAGATCGTAAGCGAATGAAGGAGATATTCTCGATGCACTCATTGCACACCTTCGTGTGCAGTGGGTGCATATCTGTGCACCATAAAACTGATTGAAAGTCATATCTAATAATCTTTAGAATCAGGACGAAAGTGTGGTAGTAAAATTAATCATTTTGATGCAGTGTTTGCACTTGATGCAGTTTAACAATATATATACATATATATATATATATATATGTATATTTTTTTCAATACTGCCGCGGAGCTCAGCGTGGGAAGCAGCACCCGAGTATTAGCGCGATTATTACCTTATTAGAAATTATCGCTTGGAACTGACAGGCTGCCCCGTCGAGTATCTATTTATCCAAGCTTATTACAGGTTTCAACAACGAGACGATAGCAAATGAAAACTTGTCACAGAAATGCTTTCTCAGAATAAATATTGAAAAGAAATTATCGAATGCAGGAATTCCTATTTTACAAAGACTGTGGCACTCGATGCATTCCTTTCACGATATGTAAGAAGGAACACGAATTTGAAAGGAATAGAATAAAAGCCTGCCTGCTGGAGGGTCATGACAGACTTTAGGGAGGCTAGACTTTCCGACCTTTAACCCTCGGTCCATTCTCTGTCTCTTCCTCTTGGGGGTAGTTAGTCCATCTGCTCGACTTGCGGTTACCTCCGAAAAAGGCATATCCCACTACTACGTTGAAAATGAATCCGAGGGTGTCGAGATACAAAGCAAATTGTTGAATTATTCGTCATTCTTAATGATGCTAAATGATCTGTCAAAAATATCCTCGAAACCTATACACTGGGTGATAGAAATTTTGCGCTTCAGTAGTTGGATCAGTTCATTTTAACATTGTGACTTTCGATGAAAGTGCGTATGTGTGTGTACCTTGATGGGGAAATTTATTTGGATACCCGAAATACTTTGAAAATTTGCAAAAGGATAATTGCAGATTTTCTCCATTTGTTCTTGCCGTTATTTGAATGGACTGAGTTTTTGAGAAATTCAAATTGTTAAGTTATCAACAATATTATGAAAACATTATTAATTTTAATATTAGCGTTACTGAAAAAAATTAAATCGGTGTACAGTAAAATTCCCTATAGATATAAATACAAAATAGATGTTTTTTACATAAATAAATGATACGAAACCATTTTAATAAAACAGATTTCCTTGAAATTTGTTATACCAAATTTTAGATTAATGAAAATTTTATTGTGCCCAGGAATCCATGGTGCTACAGATGCAATTTTGTGATGGGTTTTAATAAAAGTTATAAAAAACTGTTATATGACACAGAAAGTGGAAGTTGAAGAAATTCGTAAGCTTTGCTAGGATTTTTCTAGGGATCAAATATTTGTCATGATGCTTTTCCGAAAACTGAGAATTTTATATCAAAAACATCAGTAATGACTAATTTCAATTTTCAAGAAGAGGATTTTTGAGTATTTACGACCGTTTTTTACTTTTATCTTTTCAAATTGCACGCAAAATTTTCCGGACAATTTTTCAATCCCTTTCGAATGAATCGTGGGTTTGATTTGTGCGATCCAAAAAAGGCCTTTTTAATGTACATCGGACATTCGCGAGTCAAACTCGATTTAATATGCAATGTACATAAATTAAAAATTTCTTTTAGCATATTACGTTGTGTTACAAGTTAGTGTCCGTGTTTTTGTAATGCCCAGTTCTGATTTAACTTGTTAAGGAAATTACGGAAACGAGGAATTTAAGTGATGCAGAAAAGGAGGAATAATCAACGGTAGCGTAGTTAATGCAATATTAGTGCAGTGAATTACGAAAACAAGGGGAATTACTAATTACTTAATAATTGAAAATTATTAATTACCTCCTGAGCAAGCAGAGTAATGACATTTCTAAAGCAGGGACATTTTTATGCATTAGCCCCAGAATCACATTCTCTGTCGCAATATATCCCAAAAATTATTAAGGATTAATTCCCCAATCGCGGAAAATGTTTCTCTTTACAAATTTACAAAAAGAGACTGATATTTATATTAAAATTTCCTATGTTTTAAATTTTCATGTAACTTAATTTCCGCCAAAATATATATTGGGTTGGCGACTAAGTAATTGCGGATTTTGTCATTTATTTGCTTTGAAAAATCGGCAATTACTTCGTTGCCAACCCAATAATATTCAGGTTTGTATCAAAATAAAACCACTGTATTAGGTGCGCAACTAAGTTCCCGCTGTTTGTCAATAGGTAGCTCCAGCAGTAAGTGCTGGTGGATTTTGACATATCCAAAACGTTATAAACCAAGCTTAGACATATGGTAAACAAACCGCTTTGACACATTGGTGATTTTGTTTTTGCGTCGTAAACTTTTGGTTGTGTGAAAATGTCAAATTTTGTGCCAAATAATCGTCATTTGCGGGAAGTGCTGATTTTCTTCTTTCATTCGAAGAAAACGGCGGCGGAGCGCATCGAGAGCTCCAAAAAGTTTACGGAGATGCTGCTCTAAGTGAAACAACGTGCCGTGATTGGTTTCGTCGCTTCAAAGACGGTGATTTCGATATTAACGACCGTCCGCGTGAAGGAAGGCCAAAAACCTTCGAAGACGCTAAATTGGAGGCATTGCTTGACGAGGATTACGAAACCATCACTGGGGAACTGTATCGAACTCAATTGATGCGATTGAGCCGAGAACTGCGCGAAAAACGGCCACAATACGAGCAGAGGCACGACAAAGTGATTATACAGATTGACAACGCTCGCCCTCGCGATGCCAAACCCGTTAAAACATACTTGGAAACGCTCAAATGGGAAGTCCTACCCCACCCGTCATATTCCCCAGATATTGCGCCGTCCGATTATTACTTGTTCCGTTCGATGGCTCATGGTCTGACTGATCAGCAGTACCGCTCATATGAAGACAACAAAAAATGGCTCGATTCGTGGATAGCCTCAAAAGACGAATACTTCTACAGTCAGGGTATTCGAGCTCTGCCAGAAAGTTGGAAGTTATCGCTAGCGATGGGCAATATTTTGAATAATTCATTTGTAACCATCTTTTCACAATGAAGTTGCATTTTCATCACAAAAACAGCGCGAACTTAGTTGCGCACCTAATACCAAAAAATAAATTCCCAATAAAGACAAATGTATCCTAGCTTCAGAGCATTACTTCCAAAAATGATATTCTCCATCAGAATATATTGCGAATATGTGTTCCAATTAGTTATTCCAGTACACCTTTGTACTCATTTTAATCCCTCTGAAAGGACACCTTTGTACTCTCGCTACATGCACATTTTCAACTTCTTTACGACCCCCTGTACTGCGGTACCATGAATTTACCTGAGTACACATATCAAATATATTTGCAAGTACATCCCCCCCCCCCCCCCACACACACACACAAACACAAATATGTATACACAAAACGGAAGTGATTTAAAGACATTACGATAGCATCTCCTTGTAAACTCGTTTCTTCAATGGAGTATGAGATCTATCACTTCCTGATGGATCCCATACTCGACCTTTTATTATGCACTCTTGGCAAAGCTCGTTGTCGAATTCTTTTTTCTTCTTTCAATTTTTTTTTCTAAATAAGAAGCCAACAATCGAGACAATCGAGACTCGTCTTCCTCTTTATAATAATTCTATCTCTTCGACTTGATACCGTGGTCTTTATGTGCACACATAGACGAGGAGCGAAGGGTGGACCCTCAATTTCACGGCCGGTCGGACAAGGTTTTATGCGCGCTACCCTCCCGCAACTTGCATGGGATATTTATATTTATGCGCTTAGATACGCTACGGATACCATGTGTTTCTCTTAGGAACACACCGACACCATGCTTTCATCCAACGTATGCATTAACAGTCAAGAAAGATAGCTTTCCATACAAACGGATGGATCCTATTGCTCCGTTCTTTGAAGGGACCGAGGGGGGTGCTAGTAGCGCTGACAAGAGATCGGAGGATAACCGACTCGATAACATCCACATGACATCGTTGTCACACCCGGTGACTTCTTTCGAGATTAGATTAGGTAGTCTTGACATCATTAGGTACCGTTTTTCTTTTTTTTTTTTACAAAATGACATACGACTCCCTCGTAAACGGTCAAAGAGAAAAATCTCAGAGACAGACATCTTTTTTTTTTCATTTGGGGGAAGCATGAAATAAAAAAACTAGGAACATTTACGAAGGGTCAAGATTTAATAGAGGGACCGACCCTGAACGCGATATTTGACCGATTTCGGAGTTGGATGTCCATCGCGGATTTTTGCCATACTCTAGGAAATTATTGGGAGAAAATTTAGGGCCATTTTTTCTTCATTGTTTTTCAAAGTTTTTTCACAATTATGGTGGTTTCAATTATTGAAAGGAATTTAGGGATAGTTGTTTTGCTTCTGTTATTTTTAAATGGGCAAATTTGGGAAATTGACGGGAATTCGTAAATGGAGGGTAATTAGATTTGCGTATTTATTACTATTATTATTATTATTATTATTATTATTATTATTAAATTAACTGTGTAATAAATGTAATATTTGGTTAAATATTTAATAAATGGAATCTTGCTGATTTTTTATTTTCCTCCGATAGAAAATTTTAATATCCGTTATTTTTAGAAATATAATGAAATTTGGGCGATTTAGAAATTTGTTAATTGCAAAATTTTGGAGATCTGTAGTTTTAGGTAGATTTGGAACTATTACAAGCAAGTTTGGAAGTTTATTTTATTATTTAGCCGTTTTGAGTTTCCCAGAAATTGGCGATATTAAAATAATATTGGAAATTGTGGGGAAAGGTGAGAAAAATATAAATCAAAACTCATTTTCAAACTTTGAAGCTATTTTTTAGGGTATAACAAAATTTGTCTGTAGGAATATATAATAGCGATGTAGTGAAAATTATAATTTATGCACATATTCAATGTGATTACATTTCACATTTTGAGATTTGCGATAATATGAAGAAGATTCCGATATTCGAAAATGTATATAATTATATACAAAGCATGTTATTAAATTTTTCTAAAATTTAATACAATGACTTTTATTAAATTTATTTCTTGAATTACAAGATTCACGCCATTTCCAAAAAAATTTAGTACTCCGGTTTGTCCAAAAAATTGTCGTGCAATAAAATTTCCAAATCAAGGACAAATATTAAATCGTTGCATAACTTTTGTCACATTTCATTCAAAATAATTTAATAAATAAATAAATGTTAATTAAATAGATGTGTTTCCAAATTTGTGCAAATTTCAATTTTACTCTAAATACGACAGAAATTATTCAACCACCCAATGTACATACATACACATATATATAATTTTAAATGGATTGTCCCAAAAGTTGCGCTTTCTGGTTTGTGCGAATGGAGTAAAGGATGAGACACTTACCGCGACGCGACTCTCCTTCAATTCCAGTCTCATAGCCAATGCCTCGCGCATAAATACGTCAGGATAATGGCTTGAAAGAAAGGCTCGTTCCAATTCCTCGAGTTGCCAGCTATTAAAGTTCGTTCTGCTTCGTCGTCGTTTGCTTCCACCCTCGTCCGATTCCCCGTCGCATCCTAAAGCACAAAAAAAGAACGAAATAAAGATAAAGACAATACCATTTATAGAGATTATTTATGACCGCTATTACTCATGCCGGGAGAAATTATATGAGCAATTTCCCCGTTTCGTCCATTTTAATGAGACGCGAGGAAACTGAGAAAATGCTGTAGAAGAAATTGTAGCAAATTGGATTATAATAAATCGATCAGGTGCATTTAATTGTTGCTGGAATTAATTGGGGCATTTCATTGAGAAAAATTGAACCGAAAATTTCAGAAAAATTTTGATGAAAATAAGATATTTTAACTCCTGACGTAAAGTAATTAAGGGGTTACATCTAGTTGGCGGCCGAAAAAAAGGCGGGTTTTTGTGAATTTTTTTTTGGGAAAATGATTGCAGGTTTCGGACTGTTTTTTTTTCATAGTAAAGGGTACATCTTCGACTATGTTTCATAATTTGTTTATTGAAAAAAATTCACAAATGTAGGAGACACAATGCATTTCCCGGACCGCTGTTCAAAAAAAGATCTTCTGCGGTCACTACTGTATCTTCCACCTTACTCGTCTAAAATCAAAAAATCAAATAAGTTATGTTTTTGCATCGTATTATCTAGTCCTTAATCGAAGGATTTGAGAAAATATTAATTTTTGAAAAAATGGTCGACGATTAAACTTGAAAGTCCAAATTTTGATGAATAAATCACTTCATTTTCGTCGACCATTTTTTCAAAAATTAATATTTTCTCAAATCCTTCGATTAAGGATTAGATAATACGATGTAAAAACATAATCTATTTGATTTTATGATTTTAAACGAGTGAGGTGGAAGATACAGTGGTCACCGCAGAAAACCTAGCGGCCCGGGAAATGCATTGTATCTCCTACATTTGTGAATTTTTTTCCACAAAAAAGTTATGAAACATAGTCGAAGATATACCCTTAACTATGAAAAAAAAACAATTCGAAACCTGCAATCATTTTCCCAAAAAAAAATTCATAAAAACACGCCTTTCTTTCGGCCGCCAAACAGATGTAACCCCTTAAATCAATTAAGAAAATTGTAGATGTTTGTAGAAAGTTAATGATTAATTGTAATTATATAGTGAGAGTTAGGGTTATTATTTTTTAATGTTATTTCTATCGAAAAATTTTCTTATAAATTTTATTATTTTACCATTTAATTCGATTTTTATTTTTATCTAGTAGAAATTATATTTACAATTTCCAGGTTTCGTCTATTTTTTGAATTGCGAAGAAGTTGAGAAAATGTTAGAGAAAAAGTTGCTGTAAATTTTGTTATAATAAATCGAAAATGCGGGTTCAATTGTTGCTTTTCGTTGACATGAGAAATGCAACAATTAATTCCAGCAAAGAAAGTGAATCGACAAAATCATGAAAATTGTTATAAGAATTAATAAACGTGCACCCGTGACGTAAAATAATTAAAGTAAAGTACGAAATTGTAGTGTTTCGTAGAAGTTTACTAATTAATTGCCATTTTTCAGTAAGAGTTAGTATTTATTATGCGTTTACGTTATTTTTACGGAGAATTTTGAATAGATAATTTCTTGGAAATTTATCATTTTTAAAATTAATGGTATTTTTATTTTCACCGTGTAACTAAAATAAATACATTATATGAATAATTTTCCCGTTTCGTCCAAGGATCCAAGAAAATTGGTACAAGAAAAATCATAATAAATTGCAATATACCCCGACGGTGGAATGAATTGTTCCCATCCTCATTTAATTATCACATTAACATTAATTGTTCCTATCCAGATTAAATTGTTACATTAACTAAAACAACTGATAATAATTTCTCCTGACAAAAACATCGAAAGAAAAAAAAATACCGAGGGAAGAAAATATGTATCTCGGAATTTTCGTTCAACGTACATATGTCACAATTCCTTATATACGAGAAATAAGCTAGCGAGATATAATTCATAAAAATAGTCGAAACACGTCACATTATTCATCAACAATTTGGAATCCATCCAACCCTATGGAGTCAGCTAAAGTTTATCACGATAGAATTAGCTTTTCCTTTCCCCTTTATGGTACGAGTAAGTTGCGACTGTCCGCCCCTGACCCTGGGCAGATAAGAAACAACAAAGATCGTCTCTTCTCTCGCTGATAGAACAATATAATATAGACATATTGAATAAACATGGAATTCCATGATTTTACGAGGACGATTTGCGTTCCTGGACTTATCGACTCTACGGATCTCCTGCGATTGTTTCATCCTCTCGTATGTATGCTAATGCCGTACCACTATGGAATTGAATAGAAGATCGCGAATTATGATTGGACGACGTTTATCTTTTATAACGGTACAGGGAAAAAGAAACCTTTCTATGCACGAAAGTCCCGTAGTCCATGGTTGTGATTCCCAAAGCTTTCCTAGCAACAATTGATTGGAAATTATTGTTTTCTGTGTATAGAAAAAAATTCACGGATCTGGGCATTTTTTTTTAATAATACGCTACATATTTCTAGAATAATTTAATATAATTCAATAACGTGGATTAAAGAAAGTATTTTATTACTGTAAAATAACTATACCTGGAATAACTTTGTAATTTTTTTAAAAATTCAGTTCAAATTTTATTAGTAACAATTGTAAATTATTGCTGGAAACAAATGAGAGGAAATGATTCATGTTTAAAAGTGAATCAGGTTACGCGAATATTTTTAGGGGTAACATATTGAAAATAAATTATTGTATATTTAAATGTTATAAACTATTTGTCAATCAAATTCGTAATTTCTTGGACATTTTCGAGAGATTATAATTCCTGTGTAACTAAAAAGTAACCAAATAAATTCTCCATTAACTAAATTAATAATAAAATAACAATAACTCAATAAATGATTAACTACATTTTACTAAACGCAAGAAAAAATAGTTTTAAAGTCGCAAATCCTAATTTCAAATTCTAAATCGTAAAACCAAACACCAGAATGACGGTTAGAAAATTCACACCCCAATTCTTTTGAAATTCTATTCGAGTCAGAAAAAATTTTCCCTGGTATTTAACTTTTCCGGAAAAGCGAAATTTCCATTTCGGATTTCCTTATCTCTCTGTACTGAAAATTGAGAGAATCAATTCCCGAATGAAAAAAGTACATTGAGTTATTATGGATTTTTAGAAATTTGTAACTTTTTCGAAATTCCTAAAAAACCATAATTCCTTCGTAACAAAAAAATACCCGAATAAATTCTTAATTAACTAAATCAATAACAAAATAACTGTAAATGAATAAATAATAAATTATATTTTATCACACGCTAAAAAGAATACTTCTCAAGACGCGAATCTTAATTTGAAAATCCAAGTCGTAAAATCAAATTAAAACTTCCATTCTTTGAAAATTCTATTGGAGTCGGAAAAACATTTCCTCGGGTATTCGAATTTTCCTGGAGAGCGCAAGATTTCCATTTCGGATTTCCTTATCTCTCCGTACTGAAAATTGAGAGAATCAATTCCCGAATGAAAAAAGTACATTGAGCTATTAAAACGAAGAAAGGAAAAATTCCATAAAAGGAATAATTGAATCCCGTGTGGTATTAAAAAGAATGAAAGTCACAGTTTTATGGTGTCGTTTCCTTTCTTCTTCTTCCTCTATTACAGCACTATATATCCTCTCTGTTTTTTTTATATTCCTCCGGGCGTCACGACATCGTTAAGTAACACAAAGAAAAGAGATTTTCTTTCTCTCTTCCTACTTCGTCCTTTCCATTTCCAGGACAAGAAGTTCCTCCTCGCGAAACTTGGTGGCGATTTATATCAGTAGCAATAACCGTACGCGTCCCTTCTCGCAATCTTGTTGTTTACGTAGCTAAAGGCGAGGGAAAAAGTAACAGGTACATTAATCCACGTAATTAGATACGATTTATTTGCTTGTCCCCGCGGCAGCCTACAGGTAACTCGTATAAATGCGGTATCATGTTCGATATCGACATCAAACGCATTATTGATAATCTATAATAAGCGGAGAGACTGGATAAGTTATTAGTCTGAGATTGTCACACCACCACTACCTCAACAATTTAATTACCGCGATGGTGTCGTTTTTTTCCCGACAATGAGCAATTTTTTCCACGACCGGTTTTTTTGATAAATCACTCGCCGGAGCGAAAAAATTGTAAATCGATTGTAATTAATAAGCGCTAATTAATTAACGAAACCTCGACTTTTCCCAGGTCATTGAAATTCGCAATCAAATTTCTCTCAATGGAATTTCATGTGGTTCGTGGGAATCAATTATACCGCAGTCTCTGGTTTTCAAAAAGAAGAGGAAGAAAACGGAATGAAATGACTCGAAGCTCCGAAGTCGCGTGCAACAGTACCTACGTTGGCGTGTTACTTTTGCATTAGGGAAACACGCGAAAACATCGATGCAAACGTAAGCAATAATTGATTGGCATCAATTTGCAGTCTCTGCCCTCGCTATTTTCCGCTGGATTGGAACTTTTCGAATTTTAGGACAGAAGTCGCGGTATTTAAGTGCGTGCGAATGACAAATATTTGTAGAATTTGTTTAAACAATGTTCAAGACATGGTGGTAATGGACAATAATAAAAAAAGACAGAAAAAAAGAAAGAAGTTACAAGAAAATTTTCAAGAATATGGAGATTTCTTTACGAAAATTATTTATAAAATAATAAATGCAAGCGTTTACTATAAAATTAGAATTAATTGTTACTTCTCTAGAAACCGTTACTATTTGGTAATTAATTTCACGATTTTACGTCATCGATGCATATTATTATTTTTTATAGCAGTTTCCATTTTTTTAAGATTTCTAGAATTTTCTAAAATAAAGGTACGCCAGTGACAAAAATAGAAAATATGAATAACAATAAATAAGAAATTGGTATAAGACCAAACTTTTGAACGAAAGATTAATTAAATGAAAATAATAAAACTACAAAAATGAGATAATTAAATTAGGGAAGTCGTAAATTTGCATAGAAAGTTAATTAACGTTAGAAAAAATTTGTGGTACATAAACTTGTTGCAAAAAATAATAAACGCAAACTGCTGCTATAAAACTCCAATTTATTATTACCTTTTTTTATATTATTTATCATTTTCCAATACTTTTAATTGTTTTACGTTACAAACGGGTATTTACCATTTTTTCATAAATTTTCTTTATTTCCACGATTTCCACTTTCTCGGGATACCACCCCGGTTGGATGTTGCAACTCGAAGTCTTAAGTGGATGCACAAAATTGCATTTATTGCTTCATCACCCCTCGGTATCTGGTTGTTTGTCCAGCATTTGTACCATCGAGTGCATGACAAGGAAGCACAACATTGCACCTTCAACTGGCAAAGTGCAAGATAGCGTGCTGGCTCACGGCATTTAATAAGCCGGCTCACTTTCGTACTATATCCGAAATAACACGCAATTAGATTGAAATTACAGACGAATGTGTGCAATCACCACACATACGGCCCGTACGTATCTGCCTTGCGTAAAAATAAAATACATAGGGGTCCTTCTGTATCATTCTTTCGTGCATTATAATAATAGCCATTGCTCATCCAAGACGTGAATTTTAACGACCCTCAATCGTGTGTTGAGTTGGTACAAATGTATCCTTTTTGAATTTAAACAATTATCTGCCGACGAAAACTGCCAGTCGAGAGATTTCTTTTTCTCTGGGAATTAGGCCTGAGCTGTTATTTATTATATTGGAATGTCGCCTCGGGGCTCGAAATTAGCAAAATTTTCAATTTATTGCATCCGATGCAATTTCCATGTGAATGCTGCATTTGCTGGCCTGCAAATGCCACTTTCTAGAGTTTCTGGAATTTCGTAGCAGTAGCAGCTATTTTCTACTGTTTTAATAAATTATATGGTGAATATATTTCATTGAAAAGTAAATGTCATAAAAACAAGAATATTATAATATTTTTATAACTAATTTCCAAACTTTATTAAAGTAGAGGGTCATAAAAATAACGAAAAAAATTATGGTTGTATAAAAGAGATTACCATAATTTTTGTATGTACAATTTTCAAAATTTGGAAAGAAAACATCTTTCTGGAATTTCGTAACAACAGTAGCTACTTTCTACTGTTTTATTAAGGTAGATATATTTAATTGAAGAATAAGTGTCATACGAATAATGAATAATACAATATTTTTTTGCAATTTTCAAGATTTATTAAATTATAGCGCCGATAAATAATTTAAAAAAATAATTGGTACATGAAGAAGATCATTGTAATTTCTTTTATATACAATTTTAAAAATTTAGGGTGGAAACATAAAAATCTTCAGTCTCGAAAAAATATGAATAAATAACTAATTGGAAATAGATGCTGGAAATTCAAAAATATGCAACTTCAACATGAGAAATATCTCATAATAATTTGTTGATAATAATTATAATCCCTCGAATTAAAAAATTTCAATCGAAAAATTCTTCAATTTCTAACAGAAATCTTATGGTTTCTAGAGAAAGGTGCAACTAAAATATCGCCTCGATATTCGAAATTACCAAAATTACCAAAAACTATCGAAATTACCAAATAACCAAACCTGATGCAATCGTATGTCAAATTATGCATTTATAAAACCCTCAACTATCGAAAGCCATTCTCTCAAGTTTTCTTGCCTTTTTCCAGCTACTGCCTATTGCTTCATCAAATTACAACGTCCATAACATTTTACATTTAACAGCAACCCAAAATATAATTACAAAAAAATGTCCAATTCCTCGAAAAAAAAAACTTGCGAATCAGCTTCACTTGGCACGAACAAGAATTTACAGAAAATATTAACGGCACAGGAGAAGAATCATTTGGAGTCTCCTTGGGTGTTGGGTATCCGGTGCAAGCATACATGCGCCAGCTGGAGGAACTGCAACCCGCTATTTGGAGGGTTGAAGTCTCTCGTTAAGTCGAAACCGACGACGTCATTAGCTTCGGGACCGACTGCTCCTTTCCGAATTTCTCGGCCCAAATTGGCTCCATCTCCTTTTGCTACTCCCTGGCCTGGGACTAAATATACACACACTCCTCATTCGATATATTTCAATTAGGCGGTGGATTCGAGGACGAGAGAGAAAAGTTGACGCGTAGGTATTGATTAATGGAATTAGTGAAATTAGTTATCACTTTCACTGCCGGCGTCGATTGATTTCCGGTGTTTTCGAGCCAAGGATTAATAAAGTAATTTCATCGTCGGCACAAGGAGAAAGAAAGAAGAGTAAAAGAGAGAATGGATGTGAGATTATTAAGCTGTAAGGCGTTAACTGGCATAAGGCGTCGGTAGGTGGATACGTTGCTTGCGTGCTGGACTGACTGCATTTGCATCTAGACGCCATCAATCCTCCTGACGCCCGGTTAAACCCTCTCACCCTGCACTCTACCTTTCTCATCGTCAACCACTTCGCCAACCGGACGAGTTCGAATTAAATATCTTTTGTAATAATAATAAGAACCTCAAAAACAAATCGGGGCACCGACAAAAAAACAGATTCAAAGTTACCGTATTTTTACCATACAGCTGGGTGCCGTAGGGTTTCAAACATGTTTTGTAGTCCATCGGAAAAGTTTATTGCGCCGTACAGGATGGTAATAGGAACTGTAATTAATTTGCATCGGATCCAATGAATTGGTAATTTTGCCAATTTCGATAATTTTCATCATTTTGAAGTTCGAGGCCATATGGACCGTTTATTTTGAAAGTGGTGTAAGTCCGTTTAAAAAAATGAGATTTCACGCAATTTATGTTTAATTTAGTGTAAACTTTTCATTTATAACTGATTAGTACTTAGTTTCCTAAAAAAATGCCCATGTTTTGTTTAAATTAATTTAAAATTGGTCGGCAAAAGAAATTGCGGAACCATTAATTTTGAAAGTGGTGTAAGAGCATTTGCAGCCGGTAAATATACATTATTTTAGTTAAATTCGCCTAAAACAAATTTGTATAATCAAATCACATATTGATAAATCTGTAGAAATTTTGCCAGACTTGATATAATTAACTTATATTTTTTCACTGACCGATATGTTAACTTTTAATTTTCTCGAAACAAGAGAAAATGGACTTACACCACTTTCAAAATAAACGATCCATATTTTGGACACACCTTTTTTTCAGAAATCAGAAGATTCTTATTGGAAATTAGAACCTGCTGCTTAAAAATTTACAATTTAAATAATTATGAATTATTGAATGAACAAATTTTATATCATTGAATTTACTGCAAATATATTAAATGAATTGTTCATTAATTTTTTCTTCTGTCCTAGAAATTTTGATATTTTCAACCAAAATTTTAAAAATTGTGTGTAGAAATAATTATTATTTTCTTCTTCGTGTAATCATTATTTCATTACGTTATTGTTTACGCTATAATTCAATAAAACAATAGGAAACAGCCGTTGCTGCTAAGAAAGTGAGGAAACTATAGAAATTAGCATAGGATTCAATAAATTGTTACCAATAAATTGGTAACTTTGTTAATTTTGAATCTCGTGCTGATATTTTAATTTCACCTTTTCTCTTAGAAATCAACAAATTCTTTTTGGAAATCAAAACCTTCTACTGTATCAATATAGTGCAAGTAACTATATCGTTCTAACAATAAAGTATATGAATACAAAAATATTGTAACAATATTTTGTTGCCTATTAGCTCCTGGAGCACGTTTCTAGAAGCGAGCAAGTTATAGTAAAAAATGCAAAAAGAAATGATAGCGAGCTTTTATATAAGCAATCAGGGTAACTTATTTTGCGGGCGCGGTAGCCACCTAGCGGCTGTATCTGAATAAAGCTTTCGTAGATCTCGCCAAAAAATATCGTGACTGATACCATTTATATTATCAATATGCAACGATGTATGTACATTATCATTAAAGGATATAGACACCAATGTATCAATATATTATCAACTAATTATATCTAAAGATTGACGCTGATCGTATTGAAATTCCAAAAGTTTTAAATTATTGTTAAAGAAACTATAAGTTCTAAGCTTCTGGAGCACATTTCTTGAAGCGAGCAAGTTGTAATAAAAAATGCAAAAAGGAATGATAGCGAGCTTTTATATAAGCAGCCCGGGTCACTTTTTTTGCGGGCGCGGTAGCCACCTAGCGGCTGTATCTGAATACAGCTTTCGTAGATCTCGCCAAAAAATATCGTGACTGATACCATTTATATTATCAATATGAAACGATGTATGTACATCATTATTAAAGGATATAGATACCAATGTATCAATATATTATCAACTAATTATATCTAAAGATTGACGCTCATCATATTGAAATTCCATAAGCTTTAAATTATAGTTAAAGAAACTATAAGTTCTATAACTAATAGATATGGTGTTTTAAATTACATATTAATCTACATTGAAATTGTACATTGCACCACATAGAAATTTCTATGGATGATTATAAAAAATGGCCTACTATTGTACCATTATTGGATGGTAGAATATAATATAGGTATATACCATAATATAGTTACGTATACCATTGTATAAACTATGTTGCATTGAACAATACACGTTTAACTTTACTCGTACAATCCATTTTGTTCCTTTATTTTCCAGTGCGCAAGAGTCATTGTCGAGTGGCTGTATCCCTTCGGTTCCCAGGTTCGAATCCTTTTCTCGAATATCTCAATAGATGTAGCGTCATGATTCCGACAAAAAAGGGTTATTGCGAATTTGCATCGAGAAATGTTTCAAATGAGGCAAAAGATTAAATGACTCGGGAGATGGAAATAATCTTTGGTTTGTATAGTTTCGCGATGAAGATGCAACTTTATGAAACAAGCGAGGTGCATGTATACAGTATGTATGTGTGCGTATGTGTGTAAAAGGCTTTCGTATAATATGGGTAGCCCTTATGTATCGGCTGGTCTGACGATAAGGAAGTTTTTCACGATAACATCTTATAACGTAGCCGGTTAATTATATATTAATACCTTCGCGTGCAATCCTTGGCTGCGTATTATATGTGCGACCGATGTGGCATAAAGACGAGAAAAAAGGGAGGAGAATCGGCATACTACTACTGGCGGCAACCGAAGCGAATGA
This sequence comes from Gasteruption jaculator, assembly GCA_949825005.1. NCBI lineage: Eukaryota > Metazoa > Arthropoda > Insecta > Hymenoptera > Gasteruptiidae > Gasteruption > Gasteruption jaculator. Next base: position 3,789,877 of record OX463767.1, read on the forward strand.
AAAATATAGAAAAAAAAAATCAAAAGAAATTAGAAAATCACAGTCACGTTTTTCTTAATGTTACACTGACACGTTGTTAATATCGCAATTACCGTAGGTGTGTGCGTAGATACATTTAATGTGTAATTTAACTTCCCACTTTATCCACAGCACACTGTCCGAACCAATTTCAACGGCTTCTGTTTACCTGCTATTCGATGGCTAGCATTAGAAGAGCAAATACTTCCGCTTGATGACGATAATTGAATGGCGAGACTCTTATTTCACAGGAATGAGTCTCACAGTAAGATAAAAAAAATGGGAAACTGAATATATGTAGCTTATATATTGATATTACAAAATGATTCCGTGAGTAATTATTCTGAAAACTATTTTTTTTTTCTTTGAGAAAACGGCAGAAGATTTTAAGGGAACCAAAAATTAGCAAAAAAATAAAAATGAAAGCACGAATTATTCAAATTCTAGTTGACTCAATCATGAAAGTAGTTCGAATAATAATGAGTATAGTTAATTAGAATTACTAGAAATATATGACCGACGCCATTTTCAACTACGGCAATAGTTTGAATATTACTATATATATTTTTTTTCAATGCAGATGGAGGAATTGGAAATTTCATATTTAATATAAAATAGAATAAATAATAACCGATTTGGTGCCTCGAAAATTCCTTATTTTACGCGAGAGTTGAAATCGAAATTGAAACTTGAAACAGAACCGTATCTGAGATTAAACATCGTAAATTAGTTATATCGTATATTTATTTCTACTATATATATAGTTTTTTTTATAGCAACCGTGTTCTGTCAGGGTGTATAAAATTAATAATACAGCAAAGGTCCTGACGAAGAAGTAATTTACGTCAGGAGGAAGGTAATTACCTGTAACCGTCTTTTCAGGTTGTCTTGAGCAATTTATAAAAATAGTAGATAAATATATTGAGAAGAAAAAAGGAATCGTCGAAATTATGAAAATTGCTACCGCTAAAAAATAATAAACATTTATTGGTGAAGAAAAAAAAAGTTGAAAGGAACTTGCAAAATTATAGATATTAATTCATAGAAAGCTAATAATTATCTGCAATTTTGAAGCAAGCCTTGGCATTTATTAATATTTTATACGTTATTTATATAAGGGTAGAATATATATTTTAGAAAATTTCTTCTAACTGTGATCATTTTCTCTATGTTACCCTATTTTTACTATTTGATCCTTCATTCATTATTTTCTTCCCGAATTTCAACAACCTTGTAAATAATAATAAAAATACAATAATAATAAAAAACAAATTTTGAAAAATTAGGTATTGGAATTTACAAATGTTTATGCTATCGAAATGAATCGATATTAACTTTGTATATTAAAATTAGGGGAGAAAGAGGGAGGGGGGAAATACGTAATAGAATTTCCCAATTGATATTCTATTATATATTTTATTCTGTTGCACAATATACTACCTCTGTCCCATAATAATAGTGGCAAATATAAATATCCAAACAGGAAATCAATTGCTACCATTATTATGGGACAGAGGTAATACCTTCTTTTATTTTTCCTTCCCGACAGCAAAGTGGTTAATTATCAGTTTCAACCTTTATTTAGCCAATTTCATCACACTAACATAGTTAGCACCCTGGGGCTCCTTAGGCTTCACCGATAAAAATTTCGATTGCGTGAAAATTACTCAATCTCTGTTGTTTTAATTTTTGTTATTTAATATTGTTTCTTGAAAATATCATATTCAGAACGAAAAAAAGTTGCAATTTTCTTCCTACAAAGATCCTTAAATGGGAGCGAAACCAAACCGGGGTATCTCATACCCCAGTAAACTAGCTAAGCAGTCCTAAGAATTAGTAAACTAATATAACTTGATTTATGCTCAATTGGTGAAGCCGTGTATCATCTCCTCGCTTTCGGAGGGAGTAGGTACCCAATTTTACAGCGAGCTCAACAATGTCGTCAATAAGCTTAACTGTCGAAGGGACGTTAAACTCGCGCATAAAAAATAAATACTACTTACAAAAAATGCGGTGTTAATAATGAATGTAACATAATCAACCTACCTACTTTATTTACAACCATAATAAAATACCGACTCTCTTCGCTCCTCATTAAAGTTCAGGAGTTGTTACAAAAGCTGGTAGGTACCCCTCCCGTGGATATACGACGTTCACGTAGAACGGATTCTTACGAACAAGCAGTTTATATCGAGCGGATGATAATCTAAACTTGTAAGTATATTTTTTAGGAGATTGATCGATAACAGAATATGTTCACGTCCTGTATACATGCTTCTGCTACCGAAGGCAGCAGTCTCGGATTGATATACGTTAAAAAAAAGAGAGAAACTGTTTACAAGGTCCTATTCGTCTTCCTCGAAAGACGCGTAATTAATATTATAATAATAAACATAGCTTGAATAATGATTATCCTCACCGCATTGAATTCCAACTCGCGTTCATTCATAAAAATGTACACTTACGGACAAAAATTAAGAAACGTGTAATTTGTGATTGTGAGAAAAAAAATTGTTGGAATGAAAGAAATTGATTCAAAAATTAATGGACATGCACTTGTGACGTTAAGTAACAAAATTAATTGCTGAAATAATAGGTATTCAAAAGGAGCTATCAATTAACTTGAATTTTATAGGAAGAATTTGCATTGATTGTTTCATTTATAATTTTCGAGGATGTTTTAACTATTAAAAATTTTTTTTAAATTTTTATTCATTTTGGGAATGTTTTTTATTTTCTTGGTGAATTTCACTAATCCGCAAAATAATAACAATTGTTACTTAATTAATAAACGTGCCTTTGTGATGTAAAATAAGAAATTTATTTACAAAAATAGTGGATACTCAGAAAAAGTAAACAATTAAATTCAAATTTTACAGCAAAAATTGTAGTTTGTTCTTTTCTATATTATTTTTCTAAAGAAATTTATCTATTACAATTTAGTGTACTTAGTTGGCTTTTCTGTAGACCAATCTTCTTCGTTATAAAAACCAGACCAGTGATTAATCTTCTGAAAATATTTTTTTTATTTATCTGTTTTCGAGATTTCCTTGATAGTTTTATTACATAACTCTTCGTCATTTTACTATTCTTCTTGAATATTAGAAATTACATTCCGCATAATTACATTGTTTAAAAAAAAATGCAAGATACTTGTAACAAAATTCCTCTATTTAATATCGCTTTATTTATTAAATACTCATTGACTTGGCACCCAATAATTTCATTTCTATCTTTCATCCCAAAGTGTAAGTGTATGGTAACTCCAATTATTACTATAATTAATTATGTCACCATACCTTATATTTCTGGTAATACCAACTACGCATTTAAGGGGGTACATCTAGTTGGCGGCCGAAAAAAGGCGTGTTTTTGTAAATTTTTTTTTTGGGGAAAATGATTGCAGGTTTCGAACTGTTTTTTTCATAGTTAAGGGTATATCTTCGACTATATTTCATAATTTTTTTATTGAAAAAAAATTTACAAATTTAGGAGTTACAATGCATTTCCCGGACCGCTAGGTTTTCTGCGGTGATCACTGTATCTTCCACCTCACTCGTCTAAAATCAAAAAAGCAAATACATTATGTTTTTGCATCGTATTATCTAGTACTTAATCGAAGGATTTGAGAAAATATTAATTTTTGTAAAAATGGTCGACGAAAATGTAGTGATTTTTTCATCAAAATTTGGACTTTCGCGTTCAATCGTCGACCATTTTTTCAAAAATTAATTTATTCTCAAATCCTTCGGTCAAGGACTAGATAATACGACGCAAAAACATAATCTATTTGATTTTTTTATTTTACGAGTGAGGTGGAAGATACAGTAGTGACCGCAGAAGATCTTTTTTTGAACAGCGGTCCGGGAAATGCATTGTGTCTCCTACATTTGTGAATTTTTTTCAATAAACAAATTATGAAACATAGTCGAAGATGTACCCTTTACTATGAAAAAAAAACAGTTCTAAACCAACAATCATTATCCCGAAAAAAATTCACAAAAACACGTCTTTTTTTCGGCCGCCAACTAGATGTAACCCCTTAATGTTACTCCAACTGTGTACTTTCACGACCAGATCGACGAAAAAATCCCTACAGATTCCTAGGAATAAATACTTGTAGTTAAGGGGTGAAATAAGTGTTTCTCTGAAAGTGACCGATAACGAAATGCATTCCGTAAATGCATGCTACTGGAGGAATGAACAACGCGTTGGATTGATACGTTACAAGAAAGGAGAGGAAAGAAAAAGTCGCGTGCAAGAAAGTCAGAAATGCACGACCCTCTCTCACCGGCCCAATTACCAGCAACCATGGGTTGTTACCCCGTGGGGTGTCATTTGCACGAGAATATTATCCTCGTCGCGTGCTCCGAGTGTTTCAGCATGCTCCTGCACCGTCAGTCGTGGCAACAACATAGCACTTGTCGATTGTTTTAAACGAGCATATACACATACGAGGGCAAAGCACACAGCAGTGATCCGATCGTTAATTCCGTCGTTACTCTTGACGTTAAACAGCTGATGTATTTTTTAAAATTAATATCCCGTGAAGATCAATGCGATCCCATCGATCCTCGATGTTGCAGAATTCTCGTTCTCACCCCCATCCCCCTTCCTCGATGCACTGCATAATACACAATGTTATTTCCAGAATATAATTTATACCCTCTTGCACGGAACTTCCTGCACTGACTGACTACAGTTAATTTTATACCAACCCCTTTTATATCCGCGTACTCGTTTTCGAAAGATTTAGCGCTCCATTCGCAATAATTAATTTCCTTCTGCTACAATTTTCGCGATTTACCTAATGCGAAATCTTTCCATAGACATTGGAAATTATGGAAATATATTGACCGAAGTCATTTTTTATTTTAAACCAAGCGAGATAAAGTAAAGACTCTCAATTTATTAAAACAGTGGAACTTTTTATAATCTTTATATTTTTAAACAAAATTGTTGATATTTATTTCAATTTTTGTCTCGTAATTTATTTATTATATTCGGTCAAATATGAATAAATAAAACTTGATACTGAAAATATGCCAAAGCGAGGTCTGAAGCGTATGTAAAAGAAGAAATTAGAAAATAATAAGACCATAAGAAAAATCAAAGATGGGGAATTGTTGTTATATACAAAATAACCGGCCAAGGAGAAGAAGGATATATTGGCCGAGGTATTTAAGGCGAGTTACGTGCGAGCATATATGGTGGGAGGGGGGGGGGGGGTAATTTTATAAATTGCTCTTTTTATAAAGAAATTTATTTATATTGGGAATTTTCTTGTAACTGTTTTTATGTAATCTTACAATTTTTTGAAATCAAATCTAGATATTGAAATTTATAGTTTTACTATTTGAGTAATTAATAAATTACTTGAATTAAATTTGGTAATTAATTCAACAAAGAGAAAAATGTAATAAAGAACAAAAAACAACGATGGACAGAGAAGAATGAAGTCGACGAAAAAAGGTGTTACAAAAAATAATGAATATGCACTCGTTATGTAATGCAATGAAATCAACTAAAAAAGTAATAGACAGAAATTGCTTTTGCAATTATCTAAATTGTTGGCTAAATTTAGCTAACAATTATTGCGAATGTTTTACTAAGACTTTGCCGCCTTTGTTATTTTATATATTGCTTTTGTAAAGAAATTTATGTATTTTGGAAAATATTTTGCGTGTTTTGTAACTTTTGTATGGTGTTTAACGATTTTTCTAATTTAAATTAACGTATTTATTTAAATTTCCAATTGTTTCTTCTTATTCGTCTAAATTCATTGTTTTAGTGAAATATTTTAATAAAGACAAAACTTTTGCAAAGAAACATTTATATATGTTCAAAATTTTCTTCTTACTTTTCTAACTGCGGTATGCAATTTTACTGTTTTACTAATTTGGTAATTTAATTTAAATTACTAAGAGTTTGCTCTTTTTCTTTTAATAATTTTTTCCATCTTTTCATATTTTTCTTTTTACTTCTATATGTATTTTCTTGTCTAATAATTTTTTTCTTACTCATTACGATTATATTATTTGTTTTTCTATTATTATTATTATTATTATTATTACTTATTATTACTTTATTATCATTATCATTATAATCATTTTAATCATTATAACCATTATCATTATTATCATTATTATCATCATTATCTTGTCGAAGATACCGATCGTCTTACTGTTACAAGCGAAAAACGTGTCATCCCTATTTTCTTTATCTCAACTTTTGACCTGAGGAAAAGGGTCGATACCATATATTTCCAATGACCGGCAATTAGTCCATTTCTAACCGAATGACTGAATACGTGAGTTTGGGGTATTTTTTGTTTCCTCCATGGGGGTTACGGGAGTGATATACGATGGTGGCACATAATTTTTATCTCTATCTTATCTTATAGCATGTAAACTTTTTGAAATCTTCCCTCTCTTCCCATTTTTCCCCTCCGTTCGACTTCTCGTTTTCTGTTCGTCTTTGATGAGACGCTTCTTCGCCGACTTACGTATCTCGCATAAGAAGTAGTAAGTTGGTAATATAGTAGTAACACATGTCTCATAAGAATAACGGATTCGAGTGTTATCACACGAGGAGGAATTCAGAGGAAGAAACAAAAATTGAGTATTAATTAATATCATTTAAATTACGAGCATACGCTTAAGAAGAAGCGAGAGATGAAGTAAAAGGGGTGGATAACGACTGCGGACTTACACGGAGGGACTATAAATACCGCGTATTTATATGCTTCGCTAATTGTCTCGCGCGATAAGAATCTCCCTTATATTACTTTTCATGTTACGTTTTTCGACCCCTCGATTTTCTCTTTTTTTTCAATAATACATATACATATATATATATATGGATACACAGATACGTATTATAAATATAACAGCCACGTTGAATATAATACGTACTTAATTCTTCTCGGTAAAGAATGAAATTTTTTGTTCGACGTGTCTTAACGACTCCGTAATTTGAAAAGGAGCGGTTGTATATATATATATATAGTATATTATACTTGGTTTCTTCAAAATACTAAAAACCGCCTGTAGTTCCATTATAACTCTGCAGGTGATGTAGCGGTACTCATAACAATTTCTTTTAAGAGTTACTCGAATGGCTGTTCGGAAGTTTCAAGTATGCTGTTAAGAATTTCTTTGTTTCGCTTTACAAATTTTATTGCGGGAAATATAATATATTAAATTTTAACAACACCTTCAGTGAATTTAACGGGTTCTAGTAAATCAAGTTTTAGGGATGCCTATTTTTCCGAGATACTCGTTACTGCGGCGCTCTGCTAATTAAAATTGTTGTATGATACGTGGAATTGGTTGTAAATTAAAGAAAAATAAATCACTAAATAATATACAGAAAAAACGTAGGAAGAAATTGGAACCCAAACAAATTTTTTTTTCCCTAACCAAAATCCGTAAAAATTGATTTTTATAGAATTACTTTTTTACAGGTCAAACTTTTAAGGGAGGAATTAATGAATTTGAATCGAAGAAAAATTTCGGTCTAAATTCCTATTCTCCGGAGCTTATATTTAATATTGCTGCTTACTTTTATTTATAAAAATATATATATAGCGTTGTAAATAATTGCCATAAAATGTTATCGTATTTTTAATAATATTTGCTATCTTTTTTTGTATACTTTTGTATTTCCTTTTTTTATCCGCTAATTAAAAATTTACCGAACCGCAGAAGAAATCGTAAATCGAAAAAAAATTGATTAAAGTATAGCGATAACTTCGCCAAATATTTTTCAGGTTTTAATTTTAATTTTTCTTGAAAGAAAATCGGAAATAAATTATTTTCATAAAATTTCTTTTTTACTGAAAAATTGTCAATTTAAGGAATTATTTCATTTTAGTTGGAAAAAATTTTTCACTGGATTCCTATCTTGCAAATCTCCATTTTTTCTACATTGTTGCTTATTTTTATTTATTTGTGGCTTCCTAAATAAATGTAGTATGCACAAAAGCATATTATTCGAATATCGAAGTGCCATAAAGTTTTATGGTAGTTTTAGTAACATTTGTAAACCCTTTTTTCTTTATTTTTGTGTTTCCTTTTCTTTGGCGTATCATTTAGTTAAATTTCACCACAAGGAATCACGCGCACGGTAGAAAAAGGAATTACAGAAAAGAAAGTTGCAGTAATTGCCGTTTAAAATCACTCCCAGGTCGTAACTTTCAAATAAAAATCATTTCGGACGCTCGAAAACATCAATTTTCAAGCATTTGCCGTTTATGGGACCAAAACGGCTTCGAAATATTCCTCGTTTTTTTTTCCTTTGCCATTTTTATAATTTTCCTGTATTTTTTTTTCTTCCTCGAAACGCGGCAAAAACTAATTGAAACATTAACATTCTCAAGAAACGGCGGCGGAATATAAAAATTTCAAGATAAATATTATTTTCATAATTTTATGTCACTTTACCTTAGACAAACTATAGACATCAGCTATACTAGCCATGAATTTGACAAAAAAAAAGTGAAATGACCAATTTCTGAATTTGAAAACCGAATTTTTCATGAAAACCATCGATTTTCTTTATTATGTGAACCTTTATTTGAGAAAACCAATTTTTCAAAATCTTTAAACTTTTTTTTAAAAATCCAGTAAAAATTTATATCGCGCGAAATTTAATCTGGAATTTTATTGTATCAAAAAACCGTAAAAAATTGTGCTCTGAAGATCCAAATTAAGTTTCCGTTTGAATTTGATACCGAGATTAAAAAATTGCATCTCAATTAACTGCAGATGCGGATTTTACACGCGTGCTGTATACATATATATTTTCTCACTTCATTCCTCGGTGAAGGAGGTAACCAGTAGTTAATATACGAATCCTTATTTAGTCCTGAATGCAGAATCAAAGGTTAAGCGAATCGGCAGCTTATTTAGAAAAAAAAAAGGAAATGTGCACAAAGTTGGTTCAATAGCAAATTGCAAGCCGACCATTAACCGCGCGAATAAAATGCCAACAATGGCCGTTCATGTTGGAATCTCATAATTCAAGAAATCGATCTTCCATGAGTTTTTTTCGAGAAGACAATGTAACTTGAATGTAACTACCGTATCAGAAATTTCTAATGTATGCGATAAATTGCCACCAGTGTAATACTCTTGCCTCTGTTATCTATCCTCTCCATTTATACCACATCCAGGTAAGTTGGAGAAATCTAAATAAATTAAAAGAAAAACTATTGGAAGAAATTTGTCCTCAAATGCTCTTCAAATTTCGATATTTTATAGTCTCCGACGAAAATAAAGAAACGATTGATTTTTGCAGAATTTCTTTTAAGGGGGTAAGGTCACCTATAAAAAGAAAAAGTATATTAATTTTTTTTACAACTTTTATTATAAAAATACATTTTTTAAATATACATTGAAAATTGTACTACTAAATACTTACTAAATTATTTTTTCGAAATCCCTAGTATGTAGTATAAACATACTAAAGATTTGTTAAAAATTTCCATTTGGCGCAAGGTTCAAGGAGCACCGATTGACCGATTTGACTCCGCAATGGCTCATTTTCTCTGGAAGACCATCCTTTATGGAATGAATGTGGGAATTTGGAATGAAAAAAAAATTACAAAAGTTCTGAATTTTTTAAACCCAAAAACAAAACAAAAACCAAAATTATGTATATATATCTGATAAAAAGTGTTGTAACTTTTTGTTTACTTACTTCTTCCAAAATTCTCACATTCATGCCATAAAGGGTCTTTCTCCGAATGAAATGAGACCTTGTCGAGGCAAATCGATCAATCGGTGCTCCTCGAACCTTGCGCCAAATGGAAATTTTTAACAAATCTCTAGTATGTTTATACTTCATACTAGGGATTTCGAAAAAATAATTTAGTAAGTATTTAGTAGTACAATTTTCAATGTATATTTGAAAAATGTATTTTCATAATAAAAGTTGTAAAAAAAAATTGATATACTTTTTTTTTTACAGGTGACCTTACCCCCTTAAAAAAGAAATTTCTATATTATCTTTAAGTTCTATTTACAAGCAACAAAGCCCCCGCTACGTAGACGCATTTTACTTCTTATTGGCGGTCGTGAAAAAATTTAAGCGAGTGTAATTTTGAAATTTCTGATTTAAAATTAAAGCTATGCTTAAAAATTTCGTCTTTTGGAATCAACTTTTGGGCCTTTTTTAGGAGGAATCGATTTTCACTATCAAAATTCCAGATATCACACGGGAAATACGGGTTCTCCTCAAAAGACCTGGTTTTGAAGTCCTTCCGCAAGGATTTCATGTAAATTGACCTTTAGAATGGATCCTACGCGTCAAATTACCCCTAGAAACGTTCTCCCTGACTTTATTTTTGAAACTTTGAATCTTCACCCCATTGGCCGGAGCGAAGATCAATCAATTTTCGGCCGAAAAAAATCGACTTTTGAAATTGATTTTTGGGGATTGTCGTGAGACCCTTATCCGATGTATTCTTTCTCGAGGAATCCATTTTCGTTGTCAAAATTGCTGATTTTCAGCGGGAAACGGATTCTGCGTAAAATTACCCCTAGGAGTGACTCGTCCAACCCCATTTTTGAAACATTAATTTTTAGCTCATTTTTGGGGGAAGGCTAATGTATACCCAAAAAGTTCGATGTTTAGAATTATTTATGGGAACTTCCGGGAGACCCTTATCCGATATATTTTCTGCGAGGAATGCATTTTTATTGTCAAAAATGCAGATATCCAATACGATTCTTCCGGAAAAAATCTATTTTTGTACCAAGTTCCGCTTGGACGTTGGTGAACGTGTCTTTTTTGCAATAGGATCATTGCTGTTTATTTTTATTTATATACAGTGTCCTAAATAATTGCAATATATTATTCGAATACTGAAGTGACACAACATTTTGTAATTTCTTTCTGTTTATTTTTATGTTCCATTTCTGCTTACGACACACGTAATTTCGGCTTCCACGAGGAATCGGAGAGACGAAAATAGGAAAGTGCTTTCGTAAAAAGTTTAGAACGGGGAGAATTTTTATTGAGGTCGCAATAAAGTTCGCCAACCTCCTACGGCATGATTCATTAATTACAGTAAATTTTGAGACTGTATTAACGATAAATGAAATTTATTGTAAATACTAGAAATTATTGCAGGTGTATACGTGTATTCTATAAAAGTGTATAAATTTATGATAGACTTGTAACTCCATCCGGGAATGAGTCTATTGAAATCAAGGAAATTTTTATTGCCTATTAATTTAAATTCGAGAACCATAAGAATCAAACAATTTATTTCTCTCGCATTATTGTAATGATACATTATATAGGTAGCAATTAAAATTTTATATACAATCAATATATTTCTCTTACTAATTAATATCAATCTGTATGTTTGTTACTCTTTTAAATAATATCCATTAATTTTCATTCTCTCTTACTTGTTAAACTAATAATGGTATGCTAATAATATATTAATAATAATATATATTAGTTTAATATATGATATTAAACTAATATTTAATATAAATAATTGTATCCCCAAAATTGGTATTTTTATTCATAAAAATTCCACATTATCGCGTAATAAAAATTATTGAATTTAAGTTTTAATTCCAGATCAACGAAATTTCTTCATAAAAAATACATAATTTTTAACGCTTATTTATAAAATAAGGAAACACTCGTGAGGGGGTGGTTTTTTAAATTACGAAATGCAGTGTTTTGATTCTGCCGCGATATGCGATTGTAGAATAAGGAAATACAATATAAAATATTGCGATAATTGCGTAATTAGTGTCACACAAAGTATCACATTAATTAAACCATCGATTCTCTAGAAATATGTAAGAACTTAGCCCCTAGCTTTACCTGTAGCGCTGCAGAAGCGTATGATGGAGAATTTCTACTTATAATTGTAGCTAATGCGTGAATGAATATAAAAAGCCTATTATTATTTAATTATCGTCCCGCAGACTTTATAAATATTTCCATATAATACAAAAGGTAATGAGACTGCATTGCTACCCGCATCATAGCAAACATATGTATTGCAATGGTTTGCAGGCGACCTCAAGGTGTTGCACACGATCATCGGCAATACTGTGAAATCACAGGAAATTCATAGTTTTTAATTGACTTATTTTCCATATGTATCGATAATTTCTCTGACTTCCCGTTCAAGTTCTTCACATTAGCACCTTATGCATATTTGCAATATAAGCGAGTTTGTACATCTTTGTATTTCTTTGTTTTATGACACAGAAAATTATAAAAAATAAGAAAATTATACAAATTTTGTCTCAAATGATTTTTCCAAATGGAACTTAAATACATTATTGATGCAATAGTGAAATAAATTTATGAAAATATATAATGTGCAATATAAAATTTTATATTCTATATTATACTATACCCTCTCAAATTTATTATAGAACAATGCTAAAATTTGAACCCTAAGAAAGTTTATCCAAAAAAATGTTTATCCAAGAGTATTTACTCTGAAGATCTGAAATAAATTTTCTACTTTTCCATGGATATTTCTAATCCATATAAATATTTTAAAATGTTTTCTAATTTCAGAAAAAGGTTTTTTAAAAACCAGAATTCACTTTTAAAAAATCGATGAATTATATTCGTCATTTTTGACTTGACGGAAATCCTCTTGTGATTTTCCTGCAAGAAATTGCCTCGAAATGGAAATTAGGAATATGAAAATAAATCTGTTTAACTCAATTTATTTTATATACAATAAATTCTTCATATTGTATAAAATAATTTTGGATTTGAAATGAATCGCCTCATGACTTCGCGAAAATTAAAAAAAAAACTTTTAAAATTCGAACTATAATAAAATCGAAAACTTCGACAGAAAATCGAGAAATTCTTTTTAACTCTTTACTGGCCGATCGCACAACATGTGTGCGATGGTCGGAACAACTGTTCCGGCCGATCCCATGTAAATGTAAATACTGCCGGCCCCTGGCGACGTTTGATTGCGTAGACGTGCGGCCAGTAAAGTGTTAAGGGTTTAGTTGGCGGCCGAAAAAAAGGCGTAATTTGTGAATTTTTTTGGGGAAAATCATTGCAGGTTTCGAACTGTTTTTTCTTCATAGTAAAGGGTATATCTTCGACTATGTTTCATAATTTTTTTATTGAAAAAAATTCACAAATGTAGGAGATACAATGCATTTCCCGGACCGCTAGGTCTTCTGCGGTGACCACTGTATCTTCCACCTCACTCGTCTAAAATCAAAAAATCAAATAGATTACGTTTTTGCATCGTATTATCTAGTACTTAATCGAAGGATTTGAGTAAATATTAATTTTTGAAAAAATGGCCGACGAAAATGTAGTGATGTATTCATCAAAATTTGAACTTTCACGTTCAATCGTCGACCATTTTTTCAAAATATAATATTTTCTCAAATCCTTCAATTAAGGACTAAATAATACAATGCAAAAACATAATCTATTTGATTTTTTAATTTTAGACGAGTGAGGTGGAAGATATAGTGGTCACCGCAAAAAACCTAGCGGTCCGGGAAATGCATTGTATCTCCTACATTTGTGAATTTTTTTCAATAAAAAATTATGAAACATAGTCGAAGATATTACCCTTTACTATTAAAAAAACCCTATGACCTTTTACTATGAAAAAAAAACAATTCGAAACCTACAATCATTTTCCCCAAAAAAAAATTCACAAAAACACGCCTTTTTTTCGGCCGCCAACTAGATGTAACCCCTTAAATAGAATTAAACCACGTAAACAAGTATGGGATAAGTCAGTACTCGTCTTAAAGATCCATTTCCAACATCATTTTCCACCGTAATCCTATTTCTCCCGGAGAAGTATTAAAATTTCGACATCTTCATAAACTACAATAACGGAAAATTTCATAGAAACCTGAATAATGTCCGAGGTAGTACAAAAAAATAAGACTAAGTCTAGCAAAAGTTCGACGATCATTCCACATTCCTACCAGCAAGACTTTCTGGTTAAATAAATTAACAATCACATTCCAGAAATTAAACTATATATTATTTCATTGACTACCATATTTTGTATCGCTTGCAAAAATGTAGACATTGTCCGTGTGAAGTCTATTTAAGGTCTGCTCTTAGCCTAGCGGCAAAGAAAATATTTTTTCGCTTGTAAAAGTGTAGGCATTGTCCGTGTTAAGTCTATTCAGAATCGGTCCTTAGCCTACTTGTGGACGTACCTTGCATTAACCATGAAAGAATGGACAAATGCTCACGAAATAGAATTAAAACGGTTCAACGAATATGGAAGAAGACACTGTTTGTCTCAAAGATTTTTTATAAATTAAAATTTCTACGAATTGCAATTAATTACATTTAAATATAGGATTCTAAAAAAAAAGTGTATTCCAAATGACACATTTTCGTTCCAAGGTATTAGTGCATTCTACCAAGAAATGTCAGAAACCTGCATCATTCATCCCCTAATTGAAGGCCGAAACGGTTTGGACCGTGGAATCCCGCAACGTGAAACAGTACCTGCAATCAACGAAAAGCGTAGATCCCATTCTCGTCACGTTTAGTTACGTGCAGGTAGTTTATTAAAAAGAATCGTTGTAGCACATTTGTAACGGCGCGTGGTGAAAATGATTACTAAACAGCACGAATCGCCGCGTCGTTTATCATCCCCGTGATGAAGACGAAGAGGACAGCGTAACTTGTACAACATTTGTACCTCGCTGGAATACGGGAAAATTTTGCCAGCAGCGAGTATCATATCATACCATACCGCGCTGCCGTTTCTACTGGATGTAACCGTTGGCTTCGTTGATAATTAAAATTATTATTTATTACATCGGTCCTAATCGTGAGCCGCCCCGAGTCTTGCGCAACCGAGCATTAATTAGCTTCTGTCGGATTACCGCCAACGCATATATATATATATAGTATAACGCATGTGTGTTTGCGTGTATGCGCGTGTAGGCTTATACGAAACCCTTTCTAAGATGAGACTCCATTATGGAATTCGAGAAACCAGGCGCATCCCCGGCACATAAACAGCCGATTCGATTGATCGTAAATGTAATAATTGAAAAACGTTCATCTTTTTTAATGTCTTTACGAAAGACTAGAAATTACGAACA
This sequence comes from Gasteruption jaculator, assembly GCA_949825005.1. NCBI lineage: Eukaryota > Metazoa > Arthropoda > Insecta > Hymenoptera > Gasteruptiidae > Gasteruption > Gasteruption jaculator. The sequence goes on from OX463767.1 coordinate 3,805,002, forward strand.
CTAAGATGTTTGTCCAATTCGTGTCATTCTAGAGAAATAGATTCTATGAGAAATTTTTGAATTCGAAATGAATTTTCGATTACTTCATTCGAAACGTGAGGTTAAAAACCAAAGAGGATTCGAAAATTTGAGAAATTCTTTGAAAATAGAATTTGAGGTTACAGAGCAGATTGTAGCATCGAAGTAAGTATGGCAGAAGTCTTTGAACGCGTCTCGGGTATTTCTTAGAAATTCAAATTGCTTGTTATCTAAGGTAATATTCTAAAGAAACCCTGGTTTGCCAGGAGAGGTATCGAAGTTTCGATGTTTTTCTGAATTTCAATAATAAGGAATATTTTCCATTCCAAATATTTTTCTATTTAAAAACTTCAATTGTAAAAAATTTGGAGAATCATGGGAAGAGTGGAACATAATTGGAGTAAATCTAAAAAACAGTCCGACATTCGCCCAAAGTTTCTTGACTTGATATTCACAAATTTTGACTTTGAACAATTTTTTAATTTTAAGCGTCAGACTGAAAATCGCGAATATTCAGAAGTTTGTCAAATTCGGTTTGTTGTAATTAAATTTATATTTTATATGAGATATTTTTTAATTCCCAAGAATTTTCTTATTATTTTATAAGAAGAACATTCGAAAATTCGAAAAGTATGCCAGAAGTCGCTCTATTGTCTAATATATTTCTTACAATAGAAATTACTCTAAAAAATCCAATTTGTTCAAGAAACATATTGCAATTTCGATTTTTTTAAAATTTCCTCTGAATTTCAGAAATAAGGAAGTTTTTTTTATTAGAAAGATTTCAATAACACAGAGAATTTTTCAAGAAAATCGAGAAATTTTTCTAAAATAGAATCAAAATCGGTAAAGAAGTATGGCACAAGTCAGTATACGACTGAATTGCTCAAAATCTAACGCAATCTTTCAACGAAATCCGGTTTATTCCAGAGAAGTATCAAAATTTCGGTGTTCTCACCAATTTCAATAACAAAAAATTCCCTAAAAATCTGAAATACTACAGGAGGAGTAGGAAGAAATTGGGGTACGTTCGACATTCTTCCCCCTGACGTAAAATCAAATTTCCCTTCTGAATTTCGAACAGATATTTCTATCTCTATTTTTTCTTCTCTCGGAAAATTTTCAACTTCGTCCGTACGAAGTCGATTCTCGTTGGCATCACTTGCTAAATAAACTCCCTTCGCAAGATGGGATTCCATGTTGGGACTCGTATAAACAAGAAACGAGGGTACATAAACAACGGATTCGATTGATCATAAATGTAATAATTGAAAAACGTTAATCATTTTTAACGTCTTCGCGTCAGAGTGGAAGGCACGGCCTGGCCCAGGATGAAGACGTTAGCGTCGCTTTTTATGTTTCGTCATTTGCACCTAATCGTAGAATAATGGCAGCTCGTTAAAGTACCTTCTCTCCTCCCCCCCCCCCCCTCCCTTTTTTTTTATTTATTTCTTCGCTTCCATAAACCCGGGCAAGGAAAATTCCCGCAATGGTTAATGAATTTTGATTTTTGTACTAAATAAAAGAACCGTAGAAGATTATTCGACGCACGAGGAAGTCTTTTGAAAATCATCTTTGAAAAGTAGAAGAGTATGATGAGGAATCCAAAAGAGGAGGGAAGGACGAGGGCAAAGGGAGCAACAAAACGAGTCGGCTCGGGGGTAATAACTTAATTTAAACTAAACTACAGTTTAATAATTCTCGGGCAGCACGGCCGTGGAAGATGCAGCGGGCAACCAGCAATTTCAGAGCCGCCGTTAACTGCCGGTCGTTAGTCCCTTTTCAAAACTTCTTTCTTTCTCTACCACCAATACCTTCACCACTTCTTCATCGTCTTTTGCCTCCTTACAATCTTATCCTCTCTTTCTTCCACATCTATCTCCAGGGCTTCTTCTTCTTCTTCTTCTCCTTCTTCCTCGTCTTCCTTCTCCTCTGCTGATTCTTCATCACTACGGCTAAATCACCCGAACTCATTTCCAAATAACGTTGCGTGTCCTGATCAAATTGCCACAAGTTCCAGAAAAGGATAAATAAATCTTATTGAAACCAGCAAATTGAAAAGCTGGAATTCCGGTTTTGATATGACTTTTCAAGGATTATTTACCGTTCCTCGAAAATCCCCGGCAAGATTGAGGATTTTGAAGGATGAAGTGTTTGGAAACAATAAGTAGCAGAAAAGTTTCAAGTGTTTTATGGGGATTTTTGTAGGTTTCGGGAATTTTAAGAATTTTCTTGATTTTTTTTTGTACAAAAATTCGTCGAGGATAGAAATACTGATATTTTGCTAGAAAATATATTTTTTTTAAATTTGTAACTTGTCAAATATAAATATTATATTTTACATAAATATTATGTGTTATATGTTATATAGTATATATATGATATATCATATGTAAATTAATATCATGTGTGTAATATATTTAATGCGACATCGATAATTTGAAATAGACTTAAATTATCGTTGTCGCATTAAATATATTACACACTAAGAAAGAAAGCTTATCGAAAATAATAAAATCCGGGCTGAAGCTGTACTTCGTAGTTACTCCAAAGACTTGATATAGATTTTCTAAACTTTCCATAAATTTTTCTAATCTATAAAAATAATTTGAAGCATTTTCAAATTTCAGAAACGGATTTTGAAAATCAGAAATTATTTGAAACAAATTTGTTTAGGAATTTTGTTACTTTGGTATAAATCCTTTTGCGATTTTTCTACAAAAAATTTTCTGGGCATGGAAAATTACAATTATGACAACATATTTGTCCTTCGCGTCGAATAAACAAATTTCGGATTTGAAATCGACTTCCTATTTACTTCGCAAAAATTCAAGAGAAGTTTTAAAAACTCGAACTAAAATCTAATACTTTTAAATAAAATCGAGAAATTCTTTTAAAACAGAAATCCAACAGTTGAATAAGTATGACAGAAGGCAATATTCGTTTCAAAGATTTTTTCGAAATTAAAATTGCTCAAATTTCAAGGCAATCCTATTTCCCCTGGAGAAGATTCCAAATTTTGATATTTTTTTTGCAGATTTCAATAACAAGCAATTTCACAGAAACTTCGAAAATCATGGGAAAAGTAGGGCGTTAGCCTGGGAAAGGTCCGATCTGGGATCATCCCAAATCCTTTCAGTAAAACATTCCTGGCGTAGAATTTCCAATTTTAAACAGATATTTATATTTTTTTTATTCGCTAACAAAAATCCACTATTATCCGTCTGAAGTCTATCTTGAGTTTGTGTTTTTAACTTACTAGTAGGCAAAATTTGTATTACCCTTTAAAAATAAAAAAAATATGCCAGGAAACGCGGTTCTTTTGAAAATGAGAGTCGCACACCTTTTTTTTATTGGAAAATGGAGTAGGTGCAAATCCAAATTTTATGGGCAATATGGGAAAGTCCGCGGCAGCGAGCTAGGTGAACCGCGAAGAAGAATACGCCGAAGTTTAACGATCTAACGTTGAAAAAGTTTAACGATCGTGTAAATCGACTAAAACGTATAACACGCGAGGAGAGCTCCTCGAACATTCCTTTCGAAGCTAATTATGTAAACGAGCCGCTTATGTATATAGCTGTCTTTATCTAAACATAATCTACCCGTATTCTTGAATATTTTCAACATTTTTCATACATTTTCGCAACAAACCCTGGAAAAAGTACCATAAAGCCCCTATAACACTTACACCTACGGCGTATTCTGGAATATTAATAAATAAAAAAGGGTATCGTGAGCTATTAAGTGCGCGGCGATAAATGATTTTTAATCTTCGAGAATCTCGCTGGAATTAACTTCTCTCTTTTTTTTATGAACCTCTTTCAAAGTCATATTTAGAAAATCGTTTAAGAAACAGTGTAGAAATGTTGTCCCTTCCATAAATTACTTTTACGGCTTTCCAGGCATTAGAAATTCCACACTTTTAACACAAATAATCATTCTTTTTTCTTCTTTCTGTGCTTGTGGTTGCAAAAATTTTTAAATAGTATTTTTAATAAATATTTTTTTTGCAATACTTTGTTGTCCTTTTATTATAATTGTGTTATCAAAAATCCTTCCTTTTCTGTCGAGACTTTGTAGAAATTTCGAATTTCCGAATTAAATATTTTTTTTTCTCGGGTTTTTTAATAATAAATTATTTACGATTCCCCAAAATTTTCAATGAATTTCTAAAAAGTTTGTTCATAATAATTTTTTACAAATAAAACAGTGTTTCATCTTATAAACAACTTTTATTACTTTTTATTATTTCTTATGAAGCGAAATTCCCGGATTATAAACTTTAGTAATCTATAAGTTTGTAGCAACAATTTGCTTTTGTTTCCCCGGATTTTGAAATCACTTCAAATTTGAATAATAAATTATTTTTGTGTTTCTTCCTATAAATATTTATTTTTATTTATTTTTATTATTTCTCGTCAAGCAAAATTCTCGAATAATAAATTTCAGTAATTCATAAATTTTCATTAACAATCTGCTTTTGTTTTCCCAGATTTTTAAATAAATTCCTGAAATGTGTATTTGCACTTAATTATCTTTAGTTAAATACCGTTTCATTTTATAAATTCTTTTTTTGCTTTGATATTTTTCAAGTAAAAGTTCCTCCGTCGAGTTCCGTTTTGATAAAATGTTTGGTATTTGCAGGCATTTTTTCCGTAAACGTTTTGTCCCTGGTGAAAATATAAACAAACGTTAGGGTGAAAATTGGATCACGTAAAAAAGAGATTTTCACCCTTCGAAATATAACCTATCAAATACTAACCGTACCGACGGAACAAGTCAGAGTCTTCTTTTGCGAGCGCGAAAAACTTATTTCTTCCCACCGACGGATCCTTCCATGGGGTCGAAAAATAGGGACTTTTCGTCTAAGCGATCCCTTGGGATGGAATAGAACGATCTTATGATTGACCATGTTATCGGATTCCCTCGGGACTACTTTCATAGGCTTCCTAGACCACTCTGAGGAAGATGGCAAGAGATTTTCTTACGATTGCTTCGTTCTTTTCTAATAGTTAAGATATTAGAGTTAGTTTACTATCCAAGATTGGAGGAGGTTATCGAAATTCTAATATAATATTCTAAAGAAACCCTAGTTCGCCAGGAGAGGTATCGAAGTTTCGATGGTTTTCTGAATTTCAATAATAAGGAATTATTTTCCATTCCAAATATTTTCTATTTGAAAACTTCAATTATAAAAAATTTGGAAAATTGTGGGAAGAGTGGAACATAATTGCAGTAAGTCTAAAAAAAGTCCGACATTCGTCTAAAGTTTCTTGACTTGATATTCACAAATTTCGACTTTGAACAAATTTTGAATTTTAAGCGTCAGACTGCAAAATCGCAAATATTCAGAAGTTTGTCAAATTCGGGTTGTTGTAATTAAATTTATATTTGATATGAGATATTTTTTAATTCCAAAGGATTTTCTTATTATTTTATAAGAAGAATATTCGAAAATTCGAAAAGTATGCCAGAAGTCGCTCTATGCCTAATATATTTCTTACAATAGAAATTACTCTAAAAAATCCAATTTTTTCAAGAAACGTATTGAAATTTCAATTTTTTTTAAATTTTCTCTGAATTTCAGAAATAAGGAGGAGGTTATCGAAATTCGTCATGATTTTGAGCGGACAATGCGGAAAAACAAATAAATCAATGGTTTTTATTGCACGACAACTAAAAAATGTTGTTGTTTTTTTGAGATGTTATGTATAATTATTTGAAAAGCGGAAATAATTTATTACAAATGGAAATGCAGTAGAATAAATATCAATTGCATTAATTAATTTTTAATCCTATAAAATTAATATAATACAGATATTAAAATAATATGGAATAAATGTAATTAGTGTAAAAACGAAGCCTTCAATTACTGCAACTAGAACTTTTTCAAATCAGAAAAAAGTAGGAACATTTATATGGATATATTTACAAATTCATTAATTTTTCGAAGGATTTTTTTCAGTTGCTTGGAATAATTCTGGAACTGTATAAATATTAAATTAAGAAAAATAAAATTTGAATTATTTATAATCTCAAAATTAATATCATTTTTGAATATTTAATTCTTCAAAATTAATTTCTTGATCGGACAAATTAAAATCATCGCGTCAACATATGTATATTTCGACAACTGGTACCAGAATAATTTAATTATTCTTCGGGTTATCATAAAAATAATTGTTACGTTAAAATAATTATTATAGAATGCGGCTTTAACTCGTAAATCCAAGTGACAAGCGGTTGAGCTGGAAAACCAGGATTTGAAGGACCATATTTCAGATAATTTATTTAAAAGTGAAAATTGAAAGAAGAAAAGCGGAAGCGTTGGAACTTATTTGGCCTAAAAATAAAAAAAAAGAACAGGAAATTTCATGAACCAAAAAATTGTTTCGGAATAAATTATTATTTAATGGAATGTTTTAGAAATCGAGGAAACCTTTGGACGTTTATTTAAATTTCAAAGTTGTCTCTTTTTTTTTAAACTGAACAATAGGTAACAATTATTTTTCATCTGCACAATTTCGAAGAATTCAAAAAAATGCGGTTTCAATAAATTTCATAGTTAATAGCAGGCTCGACATTTTCATAAAGGAACTTGACTGGCTATGGAAATTCAAAAGGATGTTCCTTCCTGCCTTTGCCTGTTGAAACAATGCCCCTTTATCTATCAGTAATTGAAATATGTTTCCTAGTGAATAAGTAGGTAATGCTTGTAGCGACGATGTTTAGCGGCTGCAAAGACATTTAAAAAAGTACCCGCCTCATGGAATTTCTATACACATAATTAATTACATAAATATGAAAGCCTATCGACTGTCGTCGTATTTATACGTTTCCTCCATATTATTTCGGTTAATTTCTCCGAAAGTGAATTGCTCTTGGACTAATTGTTCAAATCTTACCTATCTTAGAAAGTCACATTTTTATGACAACTAAAATATTAACAGATTCAGCAAGTATATAAGTAGCAGTTTTACGATCTTGCTAGACTGCTTTGCAAAAATGACAGGACACTTTATAGCTGTGGGTTATTTAGTAACTGCGAAATTCTTTTCCCTTGCGTACCGCCTAAAAATAGTGAATTAATTGTTTATAGAGGACATCTCGAATTTTACTTATTGCCCAGTTAGTTGTATATAATATTCAAGAATATTACAAGACACCGAGTATGCAAATCATGCAGGAATCGAACGATTGATAAATTAAATAAAAATATCAATAAAATATCAAGCGAAGGATTTCATCAAAATTTATATTTTTTTTTTATAAACACTGGAAATTATCGGAAATAAAAATATTTCGGTTTCGAAGGTTTCGGGGTTTCTTTTAATTCAAAAAAAGAATTTACGAAGAAGTTGGGGATTCAAATAAATTCTTTCCTTACACTGATTTTTTTAATCAAAACATTAGGACAAAACGATTGCAAGACAATAAGTATGCAAATGATGCAGCAATCGAGCGATCGATAAATTTAATAAGAATATCAATAAAATATCAAACAAAGAAATTTATCAAAGTTTTCTTTTTTTCGAAATACTGCAAATTTTCGAGGTTTATTCTAATTCCAAAAAGGAAATTACAAGAAAGTTTGAGTTAAAATAGGCTCTTATTAGTTTTAATTACAAATATTCATTAATTAGGAGAAAAATATTATTCTCAGGGGGGGAATTATTATTCTTGGTCTGGGACTTTGTGGAAATTGAATGATCGGTAAAAAATATATTCTTTTCTACATTTTTGGCATTGGAAAAAAAATACCAACACCGAGGAAACGATAAGAAAAGTCAATGGAAATTTCGCAATATCAATTTTACTAAGAAGCAGATATAGCTACACGTGGCATAGAAGACATAAAACGTAAACATTTTGTTAATACTCGGGAAGGTAGGTGAGTGGCAAAGAGGAACTTGGAAATAGGCTACTATTGTCTGCAATTCCGAAAGTAATACTCCTGCCAGTATAGAAAAAAAAATTCGGAATACATAAAATGGTGATTCCACTGGTGATTGTCTACAAAAGCAAATCGTAACCTTTTATTTGACTTTCAGATTAGCTGATAATAACTACATATTGGTCATAGTATTTCCTTAAATTCTTTTTAAAAATGTTGCTATTTCAAGTAAAGCAGCAAAAATGCAAAGCCGATAGTAGGCTTTAAGTGCACCTCATTTGCTTGCGATAAACTTTATCTACAAACTCATAAAACACGTTTAACATGATAAAAATTCAACATTTTCTTTAAGGAGGTTTACCTTATTTTGCTACTTTGGTAAAAAACCACACATTGTCACTGCATATTGGTTACAACCGTCTTGGTAGACGGAGATGCAGGAAAAGACCGAATGCTGGCAATTAAATGGTGACGCTACTTCCCCAAGAATTGGGCGAAGACTGAAAACCTTGTTTGAGCCTTGTTTCAGTTGGAGAATTTACTTTGCGCAAAGAAAACTATCTATACAAAATCATCATTGGCCCTATCCTGACGAAGCGTTTGGCGAATGCTGGCAATTATGTAATGACACTTGTTTGCCAAGAACTGGGCGAAGACTGTCCCAACTTTGCTATTGTCTTGGGGATGCCCTGGCTGAAGAAAAATATTCGACTTATTCCCAACTTTGTTTGAGCCTTGTTTCACTCACACGAGCTATCTGCGTAAAGAAAGCTATCTATACTAAATCATTGTCGGCCCTATACCGTCGAAGCTTTTGCCGAATGCTGGCTTAAGGGGTTATACCCAGTCAGGAGGCCGAAAAAACGCTTTTTTTAAAGATTTTTCTTGAAGAGAGTTTTTAATATATTCACTTGAAGTTTTTTGTGCCGATAATGTAAGTATTGAAGATTATAAAAAAATTTTTTATTTTTAAAAATATTCATAATAAGGGCCGTAGCAGGCGATCTTTGGGCCCTCCTCCAAAAAAAGATGTTTTGCGGTGTACGCTGTAACTCAAGACTGGATTATCTTAAACCAAAAAACCAAACAGATTTCGTTAATATAATAGATTATCTAGTAATTAATCGAAGGAATAATAAAAATATTGATTATTGACAAAATGGCGGCATCTCAAAAAAATTTTTCTATTTTCCATCCAAATTTCGGCCTTTATTTATTTATAAAATGAGAGAAAAAAAAACAAAAAATAAATCCTTCGATTAATTACTAAATAATATATTAAAAAAGATTGTATAAAAATTTCAGACCGATCGATGAAGCCGTTTTTGAGATAGCGTGTACACGGACTTTAAAAACATGGTTTTGAGAAAAACGCGTTCAAAGTTTTAAACCTACCTTTGAACGCACCGAGGCGTCCTTACTAATATGCCCGTAACTCCGAAAATATTGGTCGGATCGACTTGAAATTTTGTGTGTACACTTTTGAATAGTTGTACATTAAGAAAATATAATTAAAAAAAAAACGATTTTTTCAAAATCCTGACTGAGTATAACCCCTTAAGTACGATCGAGCTATGGCAACACATTTTGAAGCAACACTGGGAAGTACACCTGCCGATATTGGCAATGTTCTTACAGCCGGCTACTGTACTACGGCTAACTAACGCTAGATGGTTTTCTTTCTCACAAGTGATACTGTCATACACAATTTATATGTAAGCTTGACGGTAAGCTGGAATATATCCTAAATCGATTTACTGTTCCAGATTCAAATTCAGAATAATAATGATGAAGAAATGTGGTATTATAACAAACAGATATAATATGTTGACACTTTTGTAATTAAAAAATGGAAAAAGTCAAATAAACCGAAAAAGTTAATAATAACAAAGTAACAAATTGTTTTTCATTTACTTAATTTTCAAGAATGGCCCAACAATGGCTCAGCACTGACCAGTATTGAACAAGCACTGACTCAAGATCGGTCTAGTACTAGCCCGAGATTGGCTCAGTAATGGCCTAAGATTGGTCCAGCACTAGCCCGACATTCAATCCGCGTTGGTCTTTCAATGAATTAGATTGTCTAGACTATTGGCATACAATCGTTTGTAGATCATGCCAAAGCTGTTATGTACCTTATCCAGCTTCGCGACATGATTGGTAGTCGGGATCGGCGGAAGGTGTGACCGGTGTTATCATTTGAGTGCTGCCATAACCTTATGGTGTAAGATCGGGACAGACGTGTTCACCAAGAATTAACCAAATCTGCTTGCCGAACCTTAGACAAATCTGTCATTTAGACTGGGCCAGAGATGGCTCACAATTGTTTTGATATTACACCAGAATCACATTCTTATAAGCCCAGCATTGAAGCAGGAGTGACACTCATCATCGGTGGTGTCTTGAACTGACGTTATCATTTCAGTGCTAGCCCAAGCCTAGTAGCCAAGGCTTGATCACCATAATACAGCCTTGGGCCAGCGTTGACCCCATTGTCAATTTTTTACATGGGAATAATTGTCTAACTGGCGCAAGAAGAGCAAAATGCTGGCGCATTAAAGCTCGTTATTATAGTAACATATTTGCTTACGTACCATTGTGCATCGACCCGCATTTCTTTTTTTTATCTCATCGAAATGAGCAATTATGCCAAGCAGGTGCATAATAGCGCTTTTTTACTATATCCTATATTTTTTCTGAAAAATCATGAGCACTATAAAGATGGTGTTCATGTAATGGTGGAAGACTTTGCTATCTCCTGTTCAACAATGTTGTCAAGCTCGCTTGCTTAAGATGTTAGAGAAACCGTCTTACCATAATTAAGCTATTATGCTAACAACATTTCTTTATATTCTCGAAGGAGAATTCCTTGAGCGCGGTGGCTCGTTAATGAAAAATTTACATACTGCAAATATATGATCCGTCTCAAGTTTACACAACGTAACATTTGTAAAAGCGTACATCGATCGGGATGATTCTACGGCTGTCATCTTGCGAGTTCAATACCGAATGCATTTTTTCACCGATGACCAAATATGCACTTTGGTATAAAGATTAAGGAACTAATTACGCGGGTGTCGTATTTTTACGTGTGAATAAATAAAACATTGTTAAGTAGAAGAATGTAAATGCTATTTCCCACCGATGCACAAGTATACACTTAGGAATGAAAGTTAACAAACAAATTATACAGGTTTCACAATTTTTGATCTAAGTAAATAAAGCAATATTAAGTAAAAGAATGCGAATGCTTTTTGCATCGATGCACAACTATGCACTTTGAGATAAAGGTCAAAGAAACAAATTATGTAGGTGCCACATTTTTAGGAATAAATAAATAAAACAGCATTTAGTAAAAGAATGCGAATGCTTTTTCCATCGATGCACAAATGTGTACTTTGAGATAAAGGTTGAAGAATAAATTATGCAGGTGCCACATTTAAATACATAAATAAATAAAACAATCTTAAATAAAAAAATGTAAATAATATTTTTGAAACGTTATAATACGCACTTTTTAATTACCAAAGCGTATTTTTCTTAATAGTTGCATTTCCTACAATGTTTGAAATAAATTGTTAATCTAATATTTCTCAACCTTTTCGAGTGCAATTATAATTGCAACCAAAGATCGCAAATTGGAAATCCTTAGAAAACTGACCTTCCGGTTTTAATTTGAAAAGTAACCAGAGAAAACCAGATGTATATATATTTTGAAATAAATAAAATCAATAGCTTAATTAAAAAGTAACAAGCTGCAATTAAATTTAAATTCTAATTAATACGTATTCAAAACAATTTATTTTTGGTAAATCCAATAACAAAACCTTGACAATTATATTTCAATTCCCAAACACATTTCAATTTCTTCAAAGGGCTGATAATTTACGCTAATTTCATAAAAAGCGTCTGCGTTAATTATTTTATATGTATTATCATTTCAGAGAAATTATTAAATTTCTCACATTTTCTTGTACCTTTGATTCTTTTTGTATATAATTTTAATATTGATTCTTAAGAGTGCATCTTTATCATTTTTATATCAACTTTCTCAAACTCTTTCCTTCCGACTGTGCTTTGAAAAAAGGCAACTAATTTCAGTTATTTGAAAAAAATCGCTTTTTAAAAACTGATTGTCATTTATCGTAACTGTTGCACGTGCAGTTAAAGGCGATTGTCGAAGCGTTAAAAAATTATATACATGCATGTCCACTTCCTTCTCGTCAAAGCAGCCCTTCGCAAAATTGCATGGAAGTTCGACCCGTTTTCTGACCCCCGAGCCCAGCATTTATCCGAAGTTCAGACTAAACTGGATTATATTCGTTGGTGTAATACCGCTAAAAGTGCGGTGATCATACGAATGCACCTATGTCGTTAGGCTAATGTTGGTTGAATCATTATACAGTCATCAGATGTCTAGGAACTCAACGAAGTACAGGAACCCGCATGACTTGAACCTCACACACCGTAAACAACTTAAACGCTTACCTCTGCTCGAGAGCCAAGCCGATTACAATATATGTACGTACACTGAATTGCAGCTTTTTCAAAATAATTACGCTCGTGTTTTCTGTCATTCAAATTGCCCAAACTAATTTTCCTTCCTATGGACATCTATCTACAATGTAACAGCGCCCGACGAAGTAGGATGAACGTCGCCTTATCAATTGCCTACTACAAGTATTGCAACGACTTCATTCTAGCGTAATTATATATATAACCATTGCCTTGCCGAGTGAGACTACCTCGGGAAATGCGAAATTTTTGGCACCTGTCAAATGGACGTTTGCAAAAAATCGAAACCTTAGTGGACCAAGAGGCATTTGGAATTTTTTTTCTCTTCAAATTTAACGCAAGTTTCTCTAGAAATCTCTTCACGTTGTCATAAATATATTAATTTAAAAAATTAATAATAATACGAAAAATAATAATAATAGTAACAATAATAATAGTAATAATAATAAGAATAATATTGCTAATCAATGCCGAAACTCCGAGCGAAAAATGATTTGTAAAAATCGCTAATAAAAGAAAAAACAACAAACTAATAAAAAGAAATACTAAAATTATACAGAAAATAATTAAAGGTACAAGATAATTTCGAAAATATAGAAATTTCTATAATCAAACAATGTATATGTTAAATAACAGATGTAACCACTTACTACCGCAAGTTGTTCAAGAATAGCCGCAGTTTTTCCAGTTAATTTCATTTTTTTACGTCGCGGACGCATATTTTATATATTTTGTAATTGGGAAATGCATTGTTGACTGCAACTACGGTAGTTAGGAATTGAGTTGAATTCAAAACAGAAATATTTTTAAAAAATCTTAATCTTTTCGCAACGATAAATTTCCGTAAACATATGCCGAGTATGAGACAATGTATTTATGAATGCAATAATTATGATGCAATTAGCTAGTATCTGTGCACATTCCTATGAAAAGAATATAAATTCAAATATTATCTCTCTCAGGTGTTTTCATATATTATATTCAGATATGTATATAAATATATTTGTTTAAGTTCGTAATTGTATCAAATGAACGTACATTTGGCGAGTATATCGGCAAAATTTTACATTCGTAGATTATGAATTATTTTATTAAATAATTATCTAACGATAAGAACAGATTGTGAATACGTATTTTATTTTATGTATAGTCATTGATTACGAAAAAACTTTTTTCAGGTAAAACATGTATTTTGAAAATATTCACATGAATTTTAAAAATATTTATTCATATATATATTTTTATAAATATTGTGTATATTTGAAGAGACTCAAATATATTGAAAATCTAATCTTTTTGCACCCGAAATTATAATATCAATTATACAAGCGACTTGGATATATTTCTAAATGTATTGGGTTGTTTGGAAAATTGATGCTGTTTTATCAGGGCAATTTCGAAAGGTAGCGGCATTTAAAAATTAGGCACGATCTTTCCTGACAATCTAAAATTTTGTAATGTATCTGCGCATATATTTATTTATATACTTTCCGTACGAGCAACGCGTGATTATTTTGACGGTTTAGAATTCAGATAATTACACCAAATGACATATAGATATTCCCGCAACATGTCTTGAACTGCGACAAACGATGTACTAACGTGTTTGAAACGACGTTGCATTCTGCAGGTACATCACCACGACATGCAAATTTTTCGGGCGCGCTCTTAAAAACTATAAGGAAAAAACCTGGATAATAGCTGACTACTAAAAACCATGAAACGCCATTGAAAATGAGAAGCACGTATACGCAATTACACTACACGCCACTGCCTATCGAGTGCAATTACTAAATCAATTGTATGCATAACTTCCCTCGACCCGGAGTATGTTATTACGTGCAAGTGGGGTTGGTCCGACACCTGCGTTACTTGTGACAGTCGCATCTCCTGCGATGTGCAAAGTCCGCGGTTAATCGTCGTTTTTCACGCAACGTGCGACTGCACCTTGCACCGCAGTTCAACATTATACCGATAGACGACAATAGAGAGGAGCCAAACCGTCAGCTGCGCTAATACAACGAGCGAACTTTGACCCAACAACAAACGAGCCACTCGGCCGCTAAAGTAAGTGCAACTACCTGTCCCGCGGTTCCACTCAAGTGCAGCATCGCAGTTCTTGTTGTTCTTATGGATATTTATTCTGAGAAGTGCATACCTTTCTTTTCGTCGTCGTCTTCGGCATGATCGGCGCCATGATGCAAATGATGGGCCGTGGGATGATGCGCTGCAATGGCAGGTACTAAAGGGTGATTCCCTAAAGCTGGATGGGGGTGGTGAGGGTGATGGTGGCTTAGGAACCTAACCGCAGCGGCTGCTGCTTGATGTTGAGCTTGCATTGTTTGTTGCACTTGGCTCTGCACTTGGCCGAGGACCGGATGATGCGGTGGCCATCCGGCTAGATGGAATGGAAATACAGGTGTCGCCCTCTGGAACAGTCTCGCCGGTCCAAGAAGAGAACCACCACCAGAGGCTGTGGTACCACCACCAGGAGGTGGTGGAAATGATAAACCACCCCCTGGTTCCAAGACCATTTTTGGCACCAGCTCGATCGCTACTTTCCCACAGCCTATTCGCGTCCCTCTCGGGAATCTTTTGTCAGCCGGCGTCAAGGAAACCTCTTCATTTATATATCAAAGAGGCGAGCATTTCCACTTAAATGGTAATCACTGTATTTTATGGAAATGTGGACTTCTGCTCATTATCGCAATTGTTTATTCATCGCAACAATTTACTGCAAAGAACTGGGGCTCATGTATATTCAAATGCACTCGCCGTCGGACGACACGTGCGAGCCTGGAGGATTGCTTGAAAAATAAACAAAACGTCACTTTTGATTATTGCAACGATGGTACCCCCCTAAACATTCGGAATGCAGTTCACAGTTCCCAATTTATATATATGTATATATTTTTTTTATTAGGAAAATCGGCTTTTTTCGTATCCCTGTGGACTTTTAACGATTCTCAGCCTCGACACTATCCTGTAACTCCACACAACACTCGGCAGTTCGTTCGTTTCTCGCTCGCAGGAGTCTTGAACACTCGCTTCATAGATTCTAACGAAATATCCTTTCGATCGATCGCGTTCGATCCTTCCACTTACCAGGATTGATCGTTTCTCTGGATTTTTTTTTTGCTTTTTTCTTCTTCTATGCCACGAACACTCGAGTCACTATCGTCCTCTCAAGGGTCATGCGGCAAACTCGCGCGACATTGTCAAAATTCGGCCAAAGGGACCTTTTTTCGAAAGATCCTGACAGGATGCAAGTCCACTACGAGCCGAAGCAACGGCGCAGCACTATCTGCTTTGAAAGTCTCAGTCGAGGTCTCCCCCTCTAGAACCGTGGCAAAACAGGCTTCAGCTTCCACCCAGCTGGCATCAGGATTGGCCGGGGCTCCGGCACGAACGAAGTTCCCTTCGTATCACCAACGAATCAGCCTTTCCCTCGAGCCAGGGGAACTCCGCCTATGCATCTCTTTTTTACCCTCGAATCGAACTGCCCTCTCTTTCTAGCGCGAAAACCCCCCACGAACCGGTGGAGGGGTGAATCAATTGCCAGTTGAAACCAGCCGCAAGATGGCTCCTTCCTACCCCGTTGCTTTTGAAAAACTACCCCCTCGTCCCTCGTAATATATATACTGCCTCTTTTAAGGATTTACCTATGTTCCAGGCTCGCTTGACATCATTTTTTACGATAGCTCATTTTTCACTTGATAGATTTAATTTCGCCATAAATAATTCCTGCAAACACAAGACTTTCGCGTTACTCATCGCTTCCAGTTAATTCATCAAGATTAAGGAAATTGGGTTTCTCGCAAATTCTTCGCTTCAACTCGAGCATTGTTGGCGGACGAGCTCCAGCTATAACTCTCTCGGGGCGAGAAGCTCTTTTAATAAGAGAAAGCGAAGGTCTCAAAGGCGTTAAGTAATTACGTCTATTCTCTTCTGGGGAGAAAATTACCTGCCTTTTCCTTACCCTCGTTCATTTTTACTCCATCTCCTTCTGCTCTTTTTTACATAACTTTTTATTCCCTTCCCGGAGCTCGGGGTATCGGGGGTACGGGAAAAATTAGGAAATTAAAATTAACCCCTCCCTGGACATCCATGAGACGAGGAAAAGAAGGTAAAGGAAAGACAAGGAAATGTTTTCAAATTTAGAAGCTGCTTCTCCCATTTCCATTACGGCTTACGTAATCTCGTCGCAGGGGCGATAGTGTGGCACCTTGTTAACCGAGTTATTTAGCGCGTGACGATCAATTGGTTCGTTTATGAGCACCGACGATTCTATTCATCATTGTAATACCGTCATTATCGATAACGCCCAAATAACGACTCTGGCTCCAATTGAATCGATCGACTGACTGCGGAATTGCGTCTGCCGTGCATTTGTTTCGAAATTGCACCAACGAAGCCTTGGAAGATTATCCCACGGAATCTTTTCACGAGGGGACGGGTTTGGTGGTTTTTTTTTTTGGAAGTTATTCATAAGATTCTTTGCCATTTTCGTCATGACGGCATCGTATCGTTCTATTTAAGTTTTATATCGCAGCTCCTACGGGTAAAGGAGGAACGTACGCTAGCGATTTGATGTATGGGCTGCGCGTGCCCAGCATCGTTCCTTCAGCGGCATTCGGCTAAATCGTATCTCGATCAATTCCTCGTAGGTACACCTCGGCAGCGCGGTGTCATCTCCGTGGGTGAACATTACGCAAGTTTTACGGCGAAACAACATGGGTATAACTCTGCGTAATCAATTTTTTTACAGCTTGCACGATTCAATCTGATAAATTGCCGGCTCGCAACGGTTGAGTTCCGGGAAAGGATCACGTAGCAGAGCTTTGCTGGTGGAGGTAACGAGCGAGAGTTCCTAATTTACGGAGCTACGACATTAAACCCCTTTTCTCGAGGGTTGGCACGACAAAACCTGGGGATCGAGGGGAAGGTCGGCGGTGGAACTTTGCCGACGATTAAAACGCTTTAGTAATTAACTGTGTCTCCTCACCTTCCGCGGCGGTAACAGTTACCGCGCGAGTGAGCCGCCACCACTACTACCCTATCTTGAATTTCCACTCTTGTCGCATATTTAGGGGTTGCGAGGTGTTGCCTGGGCAACGATGGCTCGCTGTTCAGCCCTCTTGCTCGTTGCGTTACCACGGAAACTGCCTCTTTCCCTCTCGCGTGTCCCCGCTGTTCTCCTCCACCATCCCGAGATTCAATTCGTGCGGGTGAGAACGAATCGACTGTGTGGAAAGACCTCGGAGGTACGGTGAAGCCAGAAAGAGAGAGGGAGAAAGAAAAACATAGGAGAGCTAAATCTTAAGAGCATCCGAGGCAACTCCTGACGGAGAAAGAAGAAGAAGATGGTACATACCCAGTTCCGCGGTGATTGTATTTGATGGCGAGCCTGAAGACGTGCCAAATGGATTTGACCTTGATTAAAGCCGATCCTTTTCGACGTTTCATCGCTCCGACTAAAAATATATCTATTCATTTATCGGCTGAAGCTCGATTTCCGCCGCGGACGACGGATACTGGCCGTTTCTCGTGGCAGTTATTGAAAGAGCGACATTTTTCCATTGATAAGCGCAACCATCGAACGAAGAACATAATTAAAGGAAAATCGCAGAGTCCACATACAGACTCGTTACTTGATAATGAAGTGTCGCATTGGTTAATCGGGCCACAAAGAGACAAGGAAGGGGGAGAAGGACAAACGAGATAGAAAGCATGGAACTAATTACTGGCGGACCTTATCGCGTTACCGCGCGGCTCCTTCGTACCACAACCGCGCGCGCTGAGGACAAAAGACAAGTTTACGTCTCTTTCCCTCGAAAGCTCGGGTCTCTTTCTCTCGCAGCGATTTAATTAAGAGTGTTTTGAACCCCGCTCTTAACCCTACGACATGCGCTTTTAATCTAGCTGCTTTCTTTTTTCTGAAACACTGGTCAACGCGATAAGAAAGTACGCGTCACTGTGTACACACACACACGTACACAGCGCAAGCGAGACCGTAAGAATTCATTTGTAAATCTCGCAATTTACAACTCTCTTTTCTTTTCGATAAATAATAGGAAAAAAAGAAACGCACAAGCCAGTGATTTCTCAATGTTTAATGGAGAACAGGTTGCGCAGAATCGCTGCCAGAGTGGGACGAAGGGGACAAAATATTTGCCGGGGAACCCAAGAGGGTATAACGTATAATAAGAGCGTGATTAGCATTATTTACGGCCGGTTAACTATTAACTCATAAATCAAAGAGGGACTACATTATCCATCGCCTCTGTGTGTTCGTGCGAGGGACTTCTCTTTCTCTCTTTCGCATTGAGAAAGAGAAAAGCGGTATGGCACGAGGTGTGTAGTCCATAAGATCGAACAGCCGATAAGTCCATGGACGATCCAACGTTGAAGAAGAAGAAGAAGTGGATAGGAGGAGGAGGAGGAGGAGGAGAGTTCAAGAGGAGGAACAATGTTAGCCGTCCTTTTCCTCCTCATCCTCATCCTCGCAGCAAAGCAATGTGATTTAGGAGGATATATACGCTCCTCCACCCGCGCGCTAAATCTCTCGCGTGAGTTTTAAAAGGATTACTTTGAGAAAAGGAGGATTCAACTTCGCCGTCATTTGGCCTGTTCGGGACTGGCTTAGAGGTAGCTAAAAATCATGGGTTTATAAAAAAGAAACCACCTTTGATAAATTTACGATAAGGATCTTTATCACGATTTCGTATAACCGTTTATGTCTAATCAAAACTCATGAATCACCCATCGAGAATCAGCCTTTCAAGGATTCTTCGGCCATTATAAATCCCAATCCGCGCGAATTAATTAATCACAGCGTTTTGACGGAACAGAGAGAATACTTACAGCTCATTTAAATCGAATCTCCTTCCACGATCTTCCGCTAATTAATCATCGTACGACAGGCGCACCGCGATAAACTGGAATTTGATTGAAAAGTGTAGGCTGACTTTTAATCATCCCCCAATGCGCTGCGGGTAATTAGAAATCGAACGGTGATTATTCAATGTTTCTCGCATCGATTAATTTGCCGCTTTAAGTGACTCGTTACGATCAAAATGCTGCTCGGTTGCAACGGTGGCCACGAGGGTTTTTTCAAATTTGCTTTGAAAATTATAAAGCGACGTAAAATAATGGTTCAATATAATTTCTAAAATATTTATACAAGAAGTAACTGTAAAATTAGAAGGAGTTATTGCGCCTTTCTATAAATATTTACTATTTTTCAAAATAACGTTAACATTTTCCCTAACAATTTTTATTACTTCTAGGGTCAGACATTTTTTTATGCGTTGATATTTGGACCAATCAGGGCTCGTTAATTTTTTTTTGCATCTCCAGAAAATTTTAGATTTCGAAATATTTTTTGGTATACAAATATCTTGCCAAAAATAAAATCTAAAATACTTCATAAAAAACTGCAAAATTGGAATAAGCTAATACCTTTGTATTATTATTATTATTTTTTTAATAGTGGTTTTTTCCCTTATCATTTTTCCATGGAATTTTTATTATTTCTAACACTATTTCTAACACTATTGGTAGAAATTTAGAATTTGAATTTAGAATTATTTTGGATTTTTTAATTGAATCTTTTTTTGGAATCCACAAAAGGGGGGAGGGGATGCTTAGTAAAGCAATCATGCGTCTGTAAAAAATTTGGTATGAAATAAAAAAAATCTATTTCAATTATTGGGTTGGCAAATAAGTTCGTTCGGTTTTTAACAGTGGAATAAAACACGAAAACCGAACGAACTTATTCGCCAACCCAATATAATTCTATATTTTTGGTATTGTATTTTTGATTACGTATAATTAGCGCGATAGAAATAGTGTGAAATTTTCAAATTTGCAAAAATTGGGGCTCGTCAATATTTTCAAAAATAATGTATAAAATAATATATACAATCATTAACGAATTAACTTTGTACGAATATCTGTAATCTTCTTATTGTTAGTTCATTTTAGGATGTTTGTCATTTTCTTCAAAAATTTTCCTAATTTTGGCGATTCCTTCCTTTCTCGGTGCACAAGCTCGTGGGCACGAGAGATGGAAGACTATGAGGGAAAGGCGGGCCATAAATGGGGAAAGGAATCGCACGGTTCTTGTCTCCTTCTGCGTGCATGTCTATATTTCTCCCTCTTGTACTCGGAGGAGAAATGCAAAGATGGCCGACTTGCAACGAATGCTTCTCCTACTTTTCGTCCTTTTGTTTCGAGGATGCGGGTCACGCTTTGGCGGTTAGTTCTGATTAGCGTTGGCCCGAATGATGTACCACTACTATAGGATCGCGTGTCTCGAATACGCGAGCACCATTCCTCCTCTCACATTTCTCTCACCTGCCACTGCAGTTTCGTGGAAAATCCTCTCGTAAGCAACACCGGCTGAGGAAAACTAACGAGTCGAACGCCGGAGGCAGGAGGGAACTGCATCAGAGCTGCTATGCTTGGGCCGAGGATTTGAATTTCGTATACGCAACAAATACAGTGGAAATATCAAATGGGACGAAAGTACCGGGGAAAATATCACCCTTCGTGTGTGTAAAAAGAAACAGGATGAGGGATAGAAGGAGATAACCGCGTTTGACCAATGCCGAGGCACCGAGTAAAATACCCAATACATTTTATTTCCGGGCTCGCGTGCTATTTCTCAGCGCGAGAGTAGGAGAAAAGTGTTCCTAGGTGTGCTGACTACGGACTTTCCTAGCGACCCTTGCTCTTCTACCCCCTCGGTCTATTCTATAGAGGACTAGAGCTACCCACCCACCCTCCTGAAAGAAAGGAAAATAAAAAAGAAACGGTAGCAGTTCTGATTCGCGAACTAGGATCGAGCAACGCGATTGGAAAAGCTTTACCTCCGCGAAATCCATGGCGGATTGGATTGGATTGTATTTCGCACCCTCCATTTCAAGCACACGTACATGCACAAACACACGCTCCACGGTTAACGTGATTTTCTGGGTACCTCATTCAACTCCATTTGCGCAAAATACATTTTTCCAGCTTCCGATCTGCCTCGTATTTTTTATGTCTCACGTTCCGAAGAACCGTAGCGAGAATTCCGCTGGCATATGCGGCAAATGTGTATTTATGCCTCGGGAAAACGCCGACGGAATTCAAAGAAGCGGGATCCTATTGAAAAGCGTCAATCAGGCAGAGACAAATTTCCTCTCATTATTTTTTCTGCCCTCGAGTGCACGGCTATGGAATTATCCCTTCCCCGTTGGAACACACTTCGACTTGTGCGTGCGCGAGGAAGAGATATTGATATAAACAGGGGGCTGGGCTCGAACGAAGCGTGCTTTGTAATCAGGGACCCATTACCATCGAAGGTGGTCAATTTCGCGTTCCAGGCGATGCGACTCTCGGATCGACTCCCTTCGACCGGAGCCCTGTCCTGCCAGTCTAGAATTTCTGAATTCTCGAGAACCCAAGGAAAAGGGACCACCGTTTTCCTCGGGATTGAGGCTCGAGTAATCGGGCAAGGATCTGCTCGGAAGACGAGTTTACATTGTATGGAAAGAACGAATTGGCGTCGATGGTATCGACGCCAATGGTGGATGATGAAGTTATCCAGCGATAATGGCTCCATTACGGTACCGGGTCTCCAATGGTTGGATAGCATGACGTGGTATATGTGCTCCACCATAAGAATCCAGGTAGATGCGAGGAAGTAGAATGTACAGGATGAAGAAGAAGAAGAAGAAGAAGGGCTTGCACACCGTATACTTACCACGGCGATTGTTTATGTTGGCTGATGGCCACTTATGCTGCACACACATTGGATTACAGGCACATCCGAGCCCTCTCTTCAAGCCGTTACTTAGCCCCGTGGCCTCGACGTCGTAGGGTAATGGCGAACACGTTACGGATAAAATGTATACTTAGCCCCTTGGTCGCGGTGATGGCACCGTTCAAAGATTATCGGCGACGTTCATTCCACTCTTTAACCCTTCATTACCGATTGCTCATTTTTACTTGGCTCGTTCCCTCGGCTCGACCTTCCCTCGGTTCTGGAAAACGATCATTCTCGATGAAAACGATCGATTCCACCTGCCTTCAAATTAATTATTTTCACCTTAACTACAAAAAGTTAATGGCATGTTTGATTCCTACCATTTTCTCACACTGCACGAACAACTTAATCTCTGTCTCGAGGATCACCGAGGCTCTCCTCGCAGCCTTACGTCGTGCAAAATCAATTCCACGAGAGGTGCTCGAACTCGTTTCGGCAGATCCAAGCCGTCCGAGAGTGCGCTTTTGTCGGGACATCCAAGTATGAGCTGTCTATCGATCTCGATAAATATTTTCGAATCGAATGAGGAGTTCATTGAAGAGAACGGAAGCGTCTCCCGTATGTAATTTAATCAATCCATGACGCGTTCGATTATTTTAAATTGGCAGCTTGGTTATTAATAGAAAGAGAGGGATGGATGTTGATTTGAGGTCGTAGCAACGGCCAGTTTTGTACTCGTGTATTCCTTTATGCTCGCTCGTCTCTCTGTTTCTCTCTCTTTTTTTTTCTTCGTTCTCTCGTAGTTGTTTTATTGGCAGCGATAGGCGGGATTCAATAGTTATTCATTAAACTCGAATTCAGTCGGGGCAGGATGCTGGGGTCAGTACCAACGTTGACCTTGCGGCTATATTCAAAGGTCTTATCTCAACTCCTTCTCTCTGTCTTCCCCATTCATTCCCCGATTCTCCGCATCGTTTCTTCGCGATACGAGCGAGTGTATTTCCCTTTCTTCAGTATTTTTAAACCCAGCCAGCGTTTGTTGTTCCCAAAACTTCTTCTTACGTACTTAACAATGTTATCGACGAAATACGGGTTGTTCGTACATAGACAACAAAAATCGTTTGATGATACGTTCCCTGGTTACAGCTAGATAAAGGTACCTCGTTGTCAGTTTGACGTTTGTCGAGGTCCAAAATATTCGTAACGTGGATCTATGATCTGATGGGAAAATGTTATTTAATTATTGTACAATTTATTCAAAAGTTGTGTAATTATTGCACAAATCTGGTAGGTTTTTGTCGCTTAGCGTTATTGTATTGCTTTGAAATAGTTTATAAATATTCGAAATAATTGAATTCCGTGAAAGTAGAATCGAGGTTGCACCAGAATGAAAATTTAAGGAACCGAGGATTGATATAAATTTTATTTCGCGATTTTTATGGCAAAATTGAATCGTAAATTATATTAACATAACTAAAGTTGTTTAAGATTCTGTTTCAGCAGCACCGATGAAACACTTATTTAACAAAATAAAAATTACGAGCTTCATATTTGCCGTTGTAATATATAATTTACGTTTATATATTCAAAAAAAGCTTCAATCCATGATTAATTACGTAATTATGTATAATAAATTTAACAATTTTATAATAATTGATTTATCATCAATGATTCTTTTAGTATTAATAACTGAGAAATTTGTTGAAATCTCAAACGAAAATTAAAGAAAGGAATAATAAATTGTAATTAAAAAAATATCTAGTAGACCAATACTGAACAAATAATACAGACTAATAAAGTTATTCTTATTAATATACATAAATATAAAATAATAATTTAAATATAGACGAAGTTAGATACACTAAAATAAGAAAACTGATTGTAATATTTATTAGTATAAAGAAAATAGTCTAAAAAAATAATATTTCATTATATGTTACATATATGAGGAAAAACGGATAAATAATAATTAAATCAACAATGATCAAGCCATGAAACGAATGGATATTATCACATATAGTTCTATAAGTTCAAAAATAAACGCTGATAATTCGCAACCGTAGAAAATGTTGAAATCGTAAAACTGGACGTAAATTACGATAAATTCGTTGAGGCATAAAAAGCAGAAATTCCCTCCGTTATTGATATAACGTGGAGTTATATTGCCATTGATAAGACGAGAATGATAAATAATTAAATATTTCGAAGATTTTTTGCTCAGCCATTAAGTCGATGCGAGGGGATAATTAATTTTTTTAGTAATAACTCAAACGTGATATAACGATCCCAAGTATTTTTCGACGCAAGTTGTAACGGCTAGCGACAATAGATCGTTATGAAAGTAATAGAAAGCTGCTTCTATAATCGAGGTATATATTGCCAACTGCCATTATCGTGTATATGATTTAGTTATTTGTGGTCTGACATTATATTCACATTTTTCTTCTAAGGAAATGACTTCAGAGGTTCCGACATATGGCTTTTAAGCAGATAACTTTCTTTTTCTGATCTTTTTATTTGTTACTTGTTTTTTAGGTCTTTATATATTTTTCTGACAGCACACATAATAATATATATTTTTTCATAAAATTATAATACATACGCACAATTATAAATATTTTAGGATAAAAATACTGTGAAAAAGCCTATAGTAAAATAATTTTTAAAAATAAAATAGTAACAATAAGCACCGAGTTGTAAAAGTAAATAAAATTCAATCAATTACTAATTGAATATTGAACAATTTATTTTGTTAGTCGATGATACGAACATTTCATTTAAGAAATTTTTATGAAAACATTGAAACAGAAATATGACAAGTAATTTTATTCCTTTTACTCGATAGGAAAAAATGACTTATACAAAAAATATAAATAACATAAATATACTGAAAAGTATTATAGTAAAATAATTTGGAAAAATAAAATAGTAACAATTGGTGCCAATTTGTTGAAATAAATAAAATTCAATCAGTTATTAAATTAATATTCAATAATTTATTTTGTTACCTGATAATGCGAATGTTTAATTTGAGAAATTTTTATGAAAATGTTGAGACAAAAAGATGATAAGTAATTTTATTTTTGTAGACGTTTTAATCAAAAGGAGAAAATCACTTATAGAAAAATATATAAACACATCTCAGCCGAATATCTAATAAATTTTCGGCGGCTAAAAGTAAAAGATTGTGTAATAGAGGACCATGCGAGAACTACTCAAAAACTATTAAGATATACGTAAATAGAGATCCGTAGGTATTAATAAAGAGGAAATGATCGGGGAGGGGCTCGTAAAGAAATATTTATAGTACCGAAATGAATAACCCAGGAATCCAAGGAAACTCATTAAAAAGTCCATAAAGGAAAATCTCCCTTCAAATTCTTATAATTTTCCGTTCCTGCAACCGATTAGATTCTTATTTTCTTGTTTTAAAAAAATATCGAAAATATTTGTGATTTGTTAAATTTTCAACTCGTACTTCAGGATCTCACCCTCAAACTCTATCATTTTCAGTCTCTCAGAAAATCGAAATCGCTGAAAACTTCGGATTTAACCCTTTGCATTCCAATGTCCCCCTCTAAGGCGGCATTTTACACGTAACGAGCAATTCCTTCGGAGTGCAAAGGATTAATATTATTTCCGATTCGTTTTCGAAAAATATTATATTTTAAACCTTTGAAGTGAAGAAATTTTCCAAATTCATCCAGGTTAGAAAAAAAATCATGGACCTTTTTTAATTCCAAATTCGCTCTATGAAACGTCCAAATTCATAAATTATATAAAGTGTTTTATTTTAAATCTCCGAATAAAAACATCGTTGAAATTCCATCTATATTAGAGGGGATTACGGTGTAACAGGTTCAAAAAATCGATTTTTTTTTTCTTTGCATAAATCAAAAGTACAATGTTTCAAGAATGTGTTCCAAAAGTAGTATCGCAATTAAGTAGCAGCTGTAACTATCGTAAAACTTCGCCAAAAAGTTTAAACGCAATTATCTCGAAACTACGTTTTTCAAATCGGTGTCTAGGATAGCGCAAAAACTAACCAATCGATCAACTTCACAGAAGGCTCAATCCAAACAATATACATTTCTCCTGGGGTTATACCAACCGTTTAAATAGAATTATTTAATTTAATATTATTTAACGACACCTTTAGTGGCAATATGTAATCAATTTTTGTGACAAAAAATTCATTTTTTCTTCAAAACCCTAGGACTTTTTTGATTCTTCGTGATTTCTTTTAACAAGTGGTATAACCCCAGCGTAAACTATCTACCTTTAAGAAAATTTTTCATTTTTAGTTATCGGATGCTTGTAACAGGTGCTATACTAGACACCAACAATCCGGAAGTGTTCGGCAGGATTATGAATACTAAATAAATAATACAGAAAATGGCAATAAAAAATTTTTTTTCAATATTTTCAATATTTATTTCAAAAGAGATTATTTGAGAATTATTAATAGGTTCCCAAAAAAAATTTCATGAAAATCACTTATTTCTAAAGCTGTTACACCGCAATCCCCCCTTAAACAAAAGAAATTGGAAATCCTTGATCCTAAATTCGCTCTACAAAATTTCCAAATGTATCAATTACAAAAAACATTTTAGTTAAAACTTTCCAGTTGACAAATTTCTTAATATTCATTTCCATTAGAAAAAAATAGGAAAATCCTTTATCTTATTAATTATCCAAAAACCATTTTATTTCGAACGCTTGAAAGGAACATTTCTCAAATTCCATCTACATTAAAGAAAACAAATTATGGAAATCCCTGATTTCAAATTCGCCGGCAATCCACCCCAATGGGGTTGCGGTAATTTGAATAGAATTTTTCTGTAGATCATCAAAGATACAGTAAATGGTGGTATCTGATCTACTTTGCCTTCAGTGTCGCGCAAAAGAGCAACAAATCCAGTAGGTTTATCGGACATCACTGTTGTGTAATCCTATAGGTGCTTAGCGTGAAATCCCATAATCGATAGTTTGCTTAACCCGATGCCACGTGGCGCCTCGTGCGATTCTCCATTAGAGAGAAGAACATATACACATGGGGGGGCTAAAAGTGCACTATACAAACCCTGCAACATTGCTACCCCGTCTAAAGACCGTATCTCTATGTTAATATGGGAATGTGAGAGGTGAGCTACTGTATGTACACCACAAGCTCATGTAGGGCTGAAGACTGATTTATCACGCTTCAGATGATACCTCCATCCGTATCGCTTTGTGTGAAATTTTCGTGCACACGAAAAAAATTAAAGCCCGGTAGTTTTCGAGTTCCCTTAGAACCCGAATATTTGCAACCTCTCAGAAGAACGTCTTTGGAAATTTCTAAGAGACAGCGTCTCCCAAATAAAAATCCTCCTTTGGAATCCAAAGATTCTGGAAACTCCAGCTTGAAAACTATTTCTGGCTCAATTTTAAAGGAAATGTTATTTTGAACCTTTATTAGAACAAATTTTCGAATTTCACACATATTAGGAAAAGAAAACGTGGAAATCCTTAATTCCAAATTCGATCTACGAAAGTTTCAAATATATCAATTCGAAAACACCCTTTGAATCCCAAATCCCTCGGAATCAAAAACCAAAACTCAATAAAAATCGCAGTCAAGTGAATTCATATTGTAAAATCGAGTAGGTGTGTATCGATAGGTAAGTGGTTGGTAGCTCGGTGGATTTGTCACTGCATTCCCATGCTGCAGGGATGCAGTATTAAACTGCAGTCCAGGGCGATTCCTAAAAAATTCATAAAAAGAATGGAAGCATTTGTGAGAATGTAAAATTTAAGGAGGTTACATACGGGTATTTTTGGAATTAAATAATTTATAATTCCTTTTCTTTCTCCCTCAATTGTGTGAATTATGGATTTATTTGTTTATCTATTTTCTTTCCTAAATAATTGCACCCTACCAGGAACAATTTTCGGTCCTGTCTGTTTCTCATTTCCGAGTTTCTGAATTTTTTTAACACATGTGGTTTTTCTAAACTCTATAATTAGTGCCGTGGCGAATAGAAAAATTCTAGGTGATAACTATAATTAATCCAACGAGTATTTTTCCAACGTAAAATTTGATCTCTTGATCTTCGTATCCGACTATTTCCTTTTTTTTCCACTAAATCTTTCTGTCAGATATAATTTCTCTATATTTCCCCCAAATCTCCCGAATTTTGGACACTCGTGTGGCAATATCACGGTTCGGTAATCGAAAACTTATCCAAATTGGACAAAAAATAAAGTGAAACGTGGGAGTTCACGGACATTATTGCGTCCACGTTCAATAAAAATCCAATAGGAAAACTGTTTGGAGCTTAATAATCCATGAAAAATCTGAGGCCAGTCTGGAAATCATTTTCACGGTGATTAGAATTAGAGCGGCGACTGCGCCACCCCGTGTTCCCATGACGCGGAAATGAGGCGTACATAATCATGTGTGCTCACGATTCGTCGCGGACCGCGGGATTGTTAAATGATTTGGGAACTAACATTTTTTGTGAGCGATATTTAAATTACGAAATATGATCGATCTATTAAAAATTTTGTTGGTTGTGAATAAAAATAATTAGATTTTTTCAATATTTCTTCTAGTTTTTCCGACTGTAGTACTACTTTATTAAAATAGAAACTTATTGTTTCTTTATTTTGGCAAAATTTCCACTAAATTTTGAATTATTTTGAAAACTGCATTTGTTAACAAAAAATTAAAATTCAATATCTGATCAAATTAATTCTGGTTTTATTTATTTTTTTTGGGGGGAAATCTTTTTTTAACTTGACCATATTTCAAATATTTTGTAGCCTAACGATTGATTTGTTTTTACTTATATTTAAAAATTATCAATTGTACAAAATTCTTTACATTATTTCGAATTATTTTCTCGTAACTTTTTTTCATTGTCTAATAATTGATAATTTACCTAATTTTAAAAATCAACATTTTCTGAAATTTCTTCACCGCATTTTGAAATACTTTGTCGCGTAATAATTGATTTATTTTCAGAAATCATCATTTTAAAAACATTTTTTATAATATTTTAAAACACTTTGGTCTCCTAATGATCAATTTTCAACTCAATTGTAGAAACCATCATTTTTGAAAAATCCTTTTCCAAATTTCAAATTATTTGGTCGTGACTTTTAATTATCTAACAATGATTGTTTATTAACTTATTTTTAGAAAGCATCAATTTCTTCCATATTCCTGTCATTATTTCGAAATACTTACTTACGTTACTTTTTGTGCTGCAACAATTTTGAAATAACGTAAGCAATTTCTGGAAAAAATAATGATTTCCAAACATCAGAACTCACTCCCTTCATATATTGTATTTCCTTTTTTGTTAAGGGGTTTGGCCACTCTAGGATTTTCGAAAAATCGATTTTTTTTTGTCTTAAATGGTCCCTTGGTATCTCAAAAATGATGTCCCAAAAGATTATGGCCGGGACAAATCTCAAAGTACTCGATTTTCGAATTTTAGTACACGGCCGCCCGGTCCGCAAGGAACTACTACTCAAAACTTCAAACGCGTTTATCTCGAAACTACATTTTTCAAAATTGCCGGAAACAGAACTCAAACAATTTTCAACCGATTCACATGAAATTTTAAATATATTTATAAAATGACATTACCCATAAAAGTACATATCACTTTTTTTTATATTGCATAGTTCATTTGTTATTAATAATTTTTTGACGATTTTGTTGGCAATTTTTTCAGAAGTGCGCCATTTTGTCAAAAATCAATATATGGAAAAAGTGATATGTACTTTTATGGCTGCTCTAATATATGATGAAAAAAAGTAACTGACTTATAATTAAAAAATTACAGGCGGTGCGTTTCCGGCAGTTTGGCCTGGAAAAACGGAGGCGTCTTCGCAAAAACGCTGCACAGCCGCCATTTTGAACACAATCGCTTCGAAAAAATTAGTGTATACAGTCGATGATATGTATAATAAACACCCTTTTTCGTAATTGCGATTTATTTTATAGTTTGTCTAAATTCCCAAAAATGCCTATTTTTTCGGCCTCTAGAGTGGCCTGACCCCTTAAATAAATGTAGGTCAACAAATTTAATCAAAACATTTCCGGAATAAATAAACTATAAACTCTCTTTTTTTAATAACTACATCAAATATTCGAAAAAAAAGCCAGACAATGAAATAGAGAAATTGCAATATTGCAATTTCTCTATTGCTTCGATGCAAGTGGCATCGGCAGTAAATGAAAATTTGCCGACAGATTTCTTGAATGAATTGAATACGAAGTGTAGAAATATATTAAAACGGATATCAAAGTTACACGACAGCTTATTCTATTCTATTGTATCTATGAATGATGGGTTCGTATCTCGTGCGTTTTTTCCGCCTTCTTTTCCCGAGGATTGTGAAAAGCCTATCCCACGCTCCAAAGACCATTAGAACGTCCATAAGGTCGACCTCACTTCCTTCGATAGCGGCGTCTTAAAGTCTACTGCTCCTGAATTCTTCGTCTTCTTTCCAACTTCGTACATATTCCCTCTTTCCCAGCTGCATTCTGATTTTCCTTTTGCTTCGTAGATATTAATTATGCCCCGATAGCGACGCAGAGTAAATACCTTTTTTTTTATTAAGTGCGATATACCGTTATCACTGTGTAAACGGATCGGAAGTGTAACTATGCATAAGAAAAGATGACCCATTTCTTCCCCTTCCGTTGCGTTAAAGACTTTCGTATTCGCCAATTGGCGAATTAGCCAATTAGCGAATTAGCCAATTTGATGGAATTTATAATTATGTCGATTTTGAAATTCGTGTATTTTAATTATCGTCCATTTTATTATCCGATTTTTGATCAGGGATTTTTTACGAATCGTTTGAAAATATCTGCTGGCACTGAATTATCAGTTATTAATATAATTATTGATTATCAATAACCTCGAATTTATTTGTTATGCATTATATTATCAAATCATGAATTTGTGTATTAATTATATTTAACTTTAAAATCGCGTGTTTTATTAATTATCACTTATATTATTACCAAATTTTCGATTACCGATTTTAATGAATAGGTTTAAAATTTGTGCCGGTATGAAAGTATTCAGTATTAACGTAATTATTTTTTATTATTAATGTGGATTTTATTTGCTATTAATTATATCTAATCTTATATTCGCTTGTTTTGATAATCTCTTATTTTATTACCAGATTTTATAATTACACTTTTTTAATGAATAGGATTAAATTATTTCTGCTCACACTAAATTATTCATTATCAATGCAAAAATATTCATTATTCATGGAGAATTTATTTATTTATAGTTTTATACAATTTTAAATTCGTTTATTTCAATCACCATTTATTTTGTTACCAGATTTTTGAGTTCCAATTTTTTATGAAACGGATTAAAATTCCTCGTGACGTTCCTATAATACAATTATTGTTCAGTAGCAACGTGGAATATATTTTCTATTAGAAACATTAATTTTAATTAAAAAAAATTCGTATAAGGCGAAATTCCATTCGGGTTTTTTTTTTCGATTTACAATATTTTACTACCGGATAAATGCCTTGCGGGTTTGAGTTACATTCGTTGTTTAATCAAAGATAAGGAAATCGAGTAAATGAAATGAATCTTTTACAAGAGCAAGAAAGTATCCCCTAACGACAATTCTTCCAAAGTAAAATTTGTGTTACGAGTCTTTGAGAAAGCGGTTCCAGTATCCAGTGTAGTTAACTCGTAAGAAGGGCTGGCGAAATCCCTAACGCAACGAAATTTTGCGATTCTCTAGGGTGCTCTCTATTTCTTGAGGGGAAGAACCGAATAGTTACAACAGAGCTCAGACAGAATACTGCTCCTCTAACAGTAACGGATTAATTTACCACCTGAAACTTCCCTAACGAACCACCCGGATATCGATATATTACTTTTCAGCATTTTCATATTCAAGAAATGCCACAATTCCAGGTGCTTGGTTTGACCCCAACAGAAAGGGAAATTTATGCAAATATATAGGGTCTTCCATTAAAAGGTTTCATTTTATATTATTAAAAAAACACCTTTTATTAAACTAAAATTCTGACACATCTTTATTCCAATTTAAAGTACAAACCCTATGATTAAATGTGGACCACGATACCTGGTAAATTGCCACCTCGAGATTTCTGACAAATAGTCATCCTTTTTAGGAAGTTTTGCATCACGTTTTTGCACAAATGATTTTCTCGTAAAAATCAGGGTCACCTGCCTGCATTTCTAATACATAATCAACAAACGTGCGGCGTTGTGCATGGTCTGTAGGCTTCAATTCTTGCGTCAGCTGCACTTTGTACGCACGCAAGCCAAGATCTTTATGCAAAATGCGATGTAGGCTGGTTTGTGAGATCTTTAATTGTTGCGAACGTCTTGCAATGGATAAGCCTGGGTTTTCTGCGACACTTTCGGCTAAAGCAGCAATGTTCTTGATTGACTTGGCACGACGAGTACGAACTGCGGTCTTTACATCAGTAACTTGGCCGTTTTTCTCAAATTTCTTAATTAGGTTCACAATTCCTGTGCGAGAAGGCGCTTCATTGCGACAAAAACACCACGACCTCTACGAATTGTCTCCGCGAAATTTTCACCATATTTATAGTGAATTTTCACTATTTCTATTCGTTGTTGAGGCGTATATCGTTCCATTTTCTTAAATCGTATACTTTTTACTTTACAGTTGTCCGATAAGAGCGCTGTATATTTGACGGTTTACAAATACCGCGAAATTTAAAATTTAACCTCTTAATGGAAGACCCTATATTTACAAATATGTTACATAGAAATATACCGAGATGTATAAAAATTAACCAAGTACCAATATTCTCAAAATTGAACAATTACATTTTTTAATACATTTGTGACTCTATAAATTTGTTAGGGTTTTGCATAAAATATTTAATAAATATATTGAATAAATATACTAAAATATGTTATAATATACATGTATGGATGCACAGTATAAGAGTTCGAAATCGAAAGATGCTGATAGAGGGACACAATTTGAAAAAAAAGTTATGTACCATTTTTCGTCATTCGGATTAATTACCGAGTAGGTAATTAATTAAAATGTTTTGGCGAATCAAGGGTGATATTATGTTGCGGGAGGGGGGGGGGGGGGGGGCACTAGCGGTCAAAGTAGGGTCTTTGTTGGTAGGAGATTTGGCCAAAACATTTTAATTAATTACTGGGTCATTATCCCGAATTTCGCAAAATGGTATTGAACTTTTTTCTCAAATCTTCCCCTCTACCACCATCTTTCGGTTTCGAAGCCAAGTTTCTACATTTCCAAATATACACAATTACATTTTTCAAAGTATTTCAGCCTCTGTAGAATTATTGCATAAAATATTTAATAAATGTACTAAAATGTAACGTGATGTATGTATACAGGAATATATATTAATAGCTACGAATGTATTGAACAAGACTCACACATTATCTCAAAAAACATATTTCAATGAAACGCATCCTTACCACAACGAAAACTATTTTTCCCATATATTGGCAAATTTCCTAGAAATTTTTGTTCATACCAAGGTACGACATTTTCGAAAATGACACGTTTCTTGGCAAATTTGCATCCGTTTGTTCGCCTGTACAAAAAAAAATAGGTTATTCGGTGATGCAGTTCTGTACAAAGTAAATCTTCTCGTCGGTGGTTAACGACTTTGATAATTAACTGGATGACTTGGTGAGCTTATTGCTTCTCGTGACTGCAGTTTGCCGTAGGCGAGCTTAATACAATAATAAGGCAAAGGTAGCGCCAGGAATAAATTACTAGAGCCAGGGTAAGGATAGGTCCCTCGTGCGTAGTATTTACGTAGCGCGAACGCGACCCGGACGACACGATGTACGAGTGCTAATTACGAGGATGAATGGACCGCGAGCGAGCGTCGTCCATCTTACTGCTGAAATCACCATTTTCTTTCCTCGTATTTATTATACGTTAAGTCTTTCATCAATTAGATACATCGCGGGAGCTCTTGAAGATCAGTAAAAATTCGGATTTATGTAAATCTTCACTGATGGACTATAATTTTTTTTATATATTTTTTGTATCCTTGCACAAATAAAAATCTGGAAGTAGATCTTAGGCATTTCTAGAATTATTTATTACCATTATTATTATTATTATTATTATTATTATTATTATTATTATTATTATTATTAT
Source organism: Gasteruption jaculator (assembly GCA_949825005.1). Lineage (NCBI taxonomy): Eukaryota > Metazoa > Arthropoda > Insecta > Hymenoptera > Gasteruptiidae > Gasteruption > Gasteruption jaculator. Next base: position 3,839,375 of record OX463767.1, read on the forward strand.
TATTATTATTATTACCATTGACATTGTTGTTGCTATAATATTATTATAACGTTTAACAATCCCGAAAATATCTTTAGGCAATTTAATGAAAATATGTTAAAAAATTAGGAAAGCTAATATAATTACATACAAATTCAATTTTTTTTTATGGAACGGAAATTCATAAGTTTGCAATCATCCACAGGTTTTTTATATTTAGCAGTAACACTAAAGTAACTATCAAGAAATTTCATATTCGAAATAAAAAACTATTTGTTCAGAAGAGAAAGCAAAATATATGTACAAAAGGTGAACATATATAGATGAATTCAAAATAGATTTGCGTGGAATCTTAAAATTGTAGGATTATATAAAATATTGAAATTAGTTAAATAAATATGGTGAACTAAATTGAATTTCATTAAAGATCAATAATGCAAATTTGTTAGAAATGTCTTACTAATATTTTCATTCATGAAATTTCATTCAATTTTAATATATATAAGGGGACATACCACAGTGCGCGCGCGGTACGAGGGTGTATTTTTAATCATTTTTTTCGAGCAAACGATTTTTTTTCTATTAATACTTGTATTCAATATATATAAATAGGACTCTACACAAATTTTTGTGTCCCAATGTGACGAATAGTTTGCGGTGTACGCCGCTTCCAAAAGGACCCTCCGAGGTTGCTGCTTGGTGGTTGACAGCAATCAAGCCATACGGTTCATCGGAAAAAAAAGATATCTTTATAAACTAGACATATAGATTTATAACCCCACGTGACGAAATTTCGATATCTAAAAATAATGGCGGACCAGCGAATTTTATCACAGAAAATTTTCATTGTTTTTGGAAAAAATAATAGAAGGGGGCCCTTAAAAAAAATCGCCACGTGTGGTCATAGAGACTGGATTTTCGAACATTTTAAAACTTTGTACATGCAAATCGGATGAATAGTTTTTTAAATTTGCTGTCAACGAGGTTGAGAAACATAGTTTCGAGAAAGACGCGTTTAAAGTTTTGCTAAGAAAGGATAATAGTACAACATAGAAACTAAATTTTATACCTGTATCTCCGTCAATTTTACGAATTTCTTTACAAAATTTGGGGAGAGTATTCTTAACAAATGCTGCTTTCAGAAAATGAAAAACAAATTTTTTTTAATTTTTTTTTACTGTGGTATGCCCCCTTAATACCTATAAATACGCCGGGTCTTTATTTATTGCTTTTATTATTAACAATTTCGACAACGGGTTTTAAAATCCTGAATAATATAGTAATTTTCAAATCATCGATAAATAATGCAATTCGCCGTAACTTCTCAAGCTTTTGCAATTTATCAATGGTTCGAATGTGATTAATAGAAAATTCTATATTTAGAATTAAATTAGTTAAAAAAAAAGAGAAACAAAATATCTAATAACATTCAAATTTCGTTATTAAATATCTTGAAATAAATCAACTAAATTTTCACTACGCGTTATAATTAACCTATTTTACAATTAACTAATAATTGTTTACAGAATCATTCTATAAAAATGTATTTCATTAATTAACAATAACAGCAATTTCCTAAAAGCGGCATGCTAATATTTTCATTCGTAAATATCGATACAACTTCCACATATTTAATGCAAACAAATGCCTGGGTATTTTATTTCTCTTCTATTATTGACACACACACACACACACACGTCGAGTTGAATCACCGATATCTGCTTGCCAAACTTTTGGATTCGTAATTACAATAATTTTTGCGCATCGGACAATTTATCTCCGTGCACATGAGACGGGCTATAAAACATCGTACGTTAATATGTAGTTTATTCTCTTTTTATTTTCTTTCGGGAAAACGCGGAATAAAATAAAAATTCTCTTTTATAACCGTACGAAATAAATTAGAGGAAGGTTTGACAATGCTTTTGTTTAATTGTAGGATTTTCAGTAGTTTGTATGTAGAGTAGGAAAAGAGAACGCTCGTAACTATCATTAGCTCGCGAGAGCTAAAACTAGACGGGGAATTTAATTCAGGTGATTTCGTGGCTCTGTATTGGGGGTTGGGGGTGCGGAAGAGGGTGAGTTAAAGCAATGCGAGAGAGGGTGCTTTGGCAGTGATTTAAAATGACAAGCGCTCCGGGCCAACGGGGGTTATCCCGAGGGTGCAGTGCCTCACAGTTTGTTGTTACTGGTCCAACGTGCTGTTTGCTTCTATACCATACGATTAAAAAATTTTCTGCCCCAGGCACTGCAGCAGGTAGCCCTCATGCGAATTTATTAGCTACAAGCTGTATACATGCGTTATGCCTCTTTTTTTTTGCTTCCTCCGTTTCTGTCATTATTGCTGTCGTACTTGATTTCTTGATTATACCAGAGACCTGCATTTCACCTGCAATTTCAAAATTTACCTGCATTTCCGGTGATTGGTGTTTGAAAAATGACTTCACGTCAGTTTTGAACAGCTGATTTTTGATATATTATTTCTCTGGGTACTTTAGAATTTCTTTGTAATTTATAAAAGAGTGTGATTTTTTTATGTAAAAAGAAGAATATAAATATTAGAATTACCATTTCTTGCCTACACTTGCAAAATTTAGCTGCGTTTTCTATTGTTTTTGAAAAAATGTTATCCGCGCCAGTTTTGACAAGCAGATTTTTTAAATAATATTTTTTTTAAGTAGCTTGGATTTCGTTTCGAATTAAAATAGGCTAGTTTGTAAAAACATATTTTGTTTTATGAAAAAAAATATTTAAATTACCACCCCTCGTCTACGTTTTCAAAATCTACCTGCATCTCCGGTCGTCTTTGAAAAAATGACTTTGAACGACAATTTTGGATGACTGATTTTTGAAGTAGTATATTTCTTTTGGAAGTTTAGGTTTTGTTTTTAATTAAATGACAGTCATAGGTAGAAAAATAATAGAATCATCATCCCTTGTCTGTAATTTCGAAATTTACCTGCATTTGGTACCGTCTCCGAAAAAATAAATTCCACGTCAGTTTTATAGGGCCGATTTTAGAAATATTATTTTTGTTTGAATTCCGTTTTTAATAAAATCAAGTGAATTTACAGAATAATTGGGACTGTTTCGTATGAAGAAAATTTACTAAAGGTGTAATGAAAAAATAGTTTTGAAATTAGTGATATTTAAATACCTTAATTTCAAAAGAACCTCAACAAATGCACAATTTATCAGCAAAAAATGAAGTCTTTTTTAACGCGAAAGCGCAAAACCAACTATCTTAAATTTTGTATCTTATATTACCTTGTTATAATTTATGTAAAAATTATAATGGTGTTTTAAGCGTTTCTACTTCTTAACAAAAATATTCGAAATTTATCAAACCACCGAAGATACTGTGAAAATGGAACAAGAATTTCTCCTGGCCATGTCAGAGCCCCAAAAATCGTAATTTATTGTCCGAGTTACCTATTTCCATAAAATATTCGCTAATCAAATGGGTATATAGTGCCAATTTATAACATCCCTTGTCGAAATATTGATCAACAAGTGCAAGACTTCTGGAGAAGTCGGGAGATTGGTGTCTGGAAATTGATGAACTTGCAGAAGGTCCTAAGATAGGATAATCAGGAATTCATTTCCCTATTATTTCAGCACGTCGAGCAGGAGATGTATGAATTGCAGAATGAATTATCCTTATGTAAGGAGCTCTATATAGGCGAAGATATAATATTATAACATCTGGTACCTATAAACCATTTTCGTCATGGTTCCTGGGATCTGGCTATATACGAAGGCGTGTTTCATAGGTCGCGTGGCAAACATCCATCATCCTTTTAAAGGAGACTCAGGACTACCGAGACACACTCTTCTCTTTCCCGTTCTTCTAGCACCTATGTGTAATAGTCATTCGCTAAATGCTGTCACAACGTTGACGAGGTCACGTGCGAACCTTCGAACCGATCTGGACCGGTTTTCAGATCGCCCAAACATTACGACAAGTCATGTGATCGACGAGAGTTCTAAATTCTAATCAATGAGTCGTCACTAAGGAAATGGAATCAATGAGTAGCTGACTCGTGATGATCATTGCACCCAACTCATAAATATTAGTGAAGAATCTTGAAGAAAATCGGGAAAAACGGGGTACTTAAGGGGTTACATATAGTTGGTGGCCGAAAAAAAGGCGTGTTTTTGTAAATTTTTTTTTGGAAAATGATTTCAGGCTTCAAACTGTTTTTTTTTCATAGTAAAGGTTATATCTACGACTATATTTCATAATTTTTTTATTGAAAAAAATTCACGAATGTAGGAGATACAATGCATTTCCCGGACCGCTAGGTTTTTTGCGGTGACCACTATATCTTCCACCTCACTCGTCTAAAATCAAAAAATCAAATAGATTATGTTTTTGCATTGTATTATTTAGTCCTTAATCGAAGGATTTGAGAAAATATTATATTTTGAAAAAATGGTCGACGATTGAACGTGAAAGTTCAAATTTTGATGAATACATCACTACATTTTTGTCGACCATTTTTTCAAAAATTAATACTTTCTCAAATCCTTCGATTAAGGACTAGATAATACGATGCAAAAACATAATCTATTTGATTTTTTTATTTTAGACGAGTGAGGTGAAAGATACAGTGGTCACCGCAAAAAACCTAGCGGTCCGGGAAATGCATTGTACACAAATGTACTCCTACATTTGTGAATTTTGTTCAATAAAAAAATTATGAAACATAGTCGAATATATACCCTTAACTATGAAAAAATAAACAGTTCGAAACCTGCAATCATTTTTCAAAAAAAAAAAAAATCAGAAAAACACGCCTTTTTTTCGGCCGCCAACTAGATGTAAACCCTTAAGGTTTTACAAGGGCATCTCCTACTGAAACAAACAGATTGCATTTTATATGTTTCTCCTAATATGTAATATCAAATATGTAAGATTCTTATATAAAAGAAAGGTAAAAATAATATTAATATTAATATTAGATTAGATACATATGAAATTAATTTTATTCATAAAACGATTATTAGTAACATTTATAATTCATAAAAATGATTGTTATTATTATCATATTATTTACGACAAAATTTAGTTTAGTAATTTAATAATATTTCCGTTCTAATATGCGATAAGTACCAATTTTGTAAGCTCCCTATATTAAAGAAGGGTTAAAATGATATAAATATTAAAATTATTACAGATGTATATAAACTTATTTCCATTTGTAATACGATTAGTGACATCAATATCTCATAAACATGTTTTTCGCAATTATTATTTTAACATTGTAATTAATTTAGCAATAATTCAGCTTAATAATTTAATAATTAATGATATAAAATAGAATCTTTAGCATTCAACATATCACTAGGAAACTAATTATAATATTAGAATTTAAAATTATAATATTTATCATATTATCAACAACGCAATTCATACGCAAGCTCGTAAAGAAAAGAAAATTATATTTTTACGTAACAATTTATTTAGAAATGCTGCGATTAACAATTACATAATTAATAATATAAAATAGAATATTTAACATTCACAATACTTCCAGGTACCCCGGATTACCCCACCATCGTTGCGAAGTTCCATTAACGAATTTCTTCGAAACTTTCTTCCGCGTTTTGGAAATTCCATTAGAAAAATATTAACGACCGGAGATAAATTCTCCGTAAATCATCGATCATTCTGATTGAAAGACATTGAATGGGATTCGAGGGAGGAGAAGAAGAATAAGAAAATCTGCAGGTCGTTTTTCAATGTCGAGCGACGAGGAGACGATTTTATAAAAATCCGTGGATTGATCATCAAAGGAAATAACTGTAAAACTGAGCTATTAGGTTTCGGCTGATCCTTGTACTTGTGGTAGAGCAACACAGCGGGGTGGTAGTTGATTCTGCGTTTTCAAAGGACATAAAACCAGCAAAGAACATACCTACATTGGGGCGAGGGGAGCACCAGCCCCAATAGAGGGGTGTTAACTCGCTTCACCCTCCAGCCGAGAATTATATTTGGATTACAAGCATTATCGCCCCGAAATAAACTTGACTTTTATGGCGTTCTCCCTCCCGTGCTGTTATTTCCTTGTTTTCCAATCTCTTTTAATTCAAATTTCGAGACGAATGCAAATAAAGACGGCCAAAACAATCTTATATCTCGACTAGAAATTGACCTGAGATAGTATCAGGTCCTGATATGGTTTATATACCGTAATCCTAAATAAAGTTGACCTGAAAAGGGTCCGATAAGGATTAGATATGGACGTCCTTGTTACAGTTGTAATGATTAGGTCCTTGACAAGTCCTGATGCAGGCTATCCTAATGGGTTGAATAAATTATTAATATAATTAATATTAAATCAAATTCTTCTAAAATTCTGTAACATCAAAAATATGTAATGAGATTTTAGATCAATTTCAGTTCCAAGGAAATAAAAATTTCCGAAAAATCTATCAAAAATGTATGTTTAACACTATTTTTACCAAAGGTGTCAAAAGACATCGTTTAAAATTTTAATTTAGGATTATTTTCGAGGTTAAATTTAACCTTTTTTTGAAATCCACGAACGGGAGGTGCTTAGTAGAGCAATTGTACGTCTGTAATAAAAATTGGTATTAATTGAGAAAAACTATTTTAAATATAATTTTATATTTTTGGTTTTGGATTTTTTTTGACGGCCAAAACAATTTTATATCTCGACTAGAAATTGACCCGAGATAGTATCAGGTTCTGATATGGTTTATATACCATAATCCTAAATAAAGTTCACTTGAAAAGGATCCGATAAAGATTAAATATGGACGTCCTTGGTAAAGTTGTAATGATTAGGTCCTTGTCAAGTCCTGATGTATGGTATCCTAATGGATTGAATAAATTTTTCCAAAGAATTTCCTTTATTATCAGGTCTTTTTCGGATCTTTATGGTAAAATCCAGATTTTGGACCATATTTAACGCGTTACTTTACGTAAGATAATTGTAAATTTTGTGTGTCATTTTTTAAAAGGAAATTATTTGCAAAATTGCTTTTGGGTGAATTTGTCAGATATTTTGTTTCCAAAGTCACGAATTTTGAAAGTGAAATATAAAAAATCTATGTTTCCAAAAAAGGGCGTGTGAAATTTCAAAATTTTTTAGGATTTGAAAAATTTGACTTTAATGCTTTATAATAAATTACCGTAGACACTTCAGCTTTATTTTGTATTACTTCTTTTATAATGGCCAAATTTAAATACTAATAAACGTTAAAATTTTAAACAAATATGTACTTACTATTCAAACAATGACTCTAATTCTTCAGTTGAAATCAAGAATTTTAACAAAATTTCAATTCACGCTTTACGCAACACGGCATAAAACATGAATTGGACCGTAACTGAACCAAAATCCAACAAGCTTCCAATAACATAACCTAATTTAATCCTCGTAAGATCCTGCTCAAACCTAAACACAATTAAACCAGAATCCAATAAGGTTCCAGTAACGTAACCTAATTTAATCCTAATAAGGCTCTGCGCAAACCTAAACATAACTAAACCAGGATCCAATAAGGTTCCAATAACGTAACCTAATTTAATCCTCGTAAGGTCCTGTTCAAACCTGAACATAATTAAACCAGAATTCAATAAGGTTCCAACAGCGTAACCTAATTTAATCCTAATAAGGCTCTGCGCAAACCTAAACATAACTAAACCAGAATCCAATAAGGTTCCAATAGCGTAACCTAATTCAATCCTCGTAAGGTCCTGCTCAAACCTAAACATAATTAAACCAGAATCCAATAAGGTTCCAATAACGTAACCTAATTTAATCCTCGTAAGGTCCTGTTCAAACCTAAACACAATTAAACCAGAATCCAATAAGGTTCCAATAACGTAACCTAATTTAATCTTCGTAAGGTCCTGCTCAAACCTAAACACAATTAAACCAGAATCCAATAAGGTTCCAGTAACGTAACTTAATTTAATCCTAATAAGGCTTTGCGCAAACCTAAACATAACTAAACCAGAATCCAATAAGGTTCCAATAACGTAACCTAATTTAATCCTCGTAAAATCCTGCTCAAACCTAAACACAATTAAACCAGAATCCAATAAGGTTCTAATAGCGTAACCTAATTCAATCCTCGTAAGGTCCTGCTCAAACCTAAACATAATTAAACCAGAATCCAATAAGGTTCCAGTAACGTAACCTAATTTAATCCTAACAAGGTCCTGCGTAAACCTAAACATTTAATCCGAATAAGATCCTGATCAAAACCTGCCTAGGTAAACCTGATAAGATCCTATCATGAAAACTGCGTCACACACCTTATGAGGTCTTGATTACATTACCGTACAAGGACCTGGTCAAGACGTGACTAATGTAAACGTGATTTCTAACCGGGACATTCTTCGGCGTGGGATTTACGTTCGTCTGCTTTCTAATAAGCATTAGTTGAATCTTCAAAGGAATTCTCTGATTCTGATAGTCGAGATGGGAAGAAAGATGGCTCAGAAAGCCGAGCTAATAAATGCGTATTACATGTTGACAACAAACCGCCGGGCACAATCTCCCTTACGTATTAAAACTGATGCCTTCATCCTCGCCGACTGACTTCTCTCCTCTTCTCACCGCTGACGCTTCAGTCGGCACGTATTGTTCAATGTAAGAGAACAGGAATTTATAATTTAGATTAATATGTACAGTTCCTTTGCCGATTCCTGGCACCCCACTTTCCGTGGTCTGGCTGCCTCCCGGCGTTCGCCAAAGCTTCGTGTCAGCTTTTCGAGGATTTATCGTTTATCGGAACGACGTACTTACTTTCTTCGTGATTTACGCCGGGGCGTGGTAGTGGTAGTGGTGATGCTGCTGCTGCTGCTGTTGCTGTTGCTGTTGCTGTTGCTGATGATGATAATGATGATCATCGTTAAAGAAAACAAGAACGCGTTATTTCTATTCCGGCCTATTGTTGCCATTCAAAGAATGCGTGCCAAATGTGTCAGTGACTCCTGCAGATCGTGAACTCGCGATTTCAGGGGTTACGAAAAATACACCATGTAAATGTATTATACGTTTCCCGAATGTGCTGGATTTTGTTGCTAATCGGAAATAACGAATTGAGAAGAAATTTTTTTCGAAATATTCTTGTGTATTGGAAACACTAAATCTTTCATGATAAATGTAAATAACGAGTGGAAGGAACATTTTTTTATTCGATGTATTTCAGCACAACAGAAATTTAGAATCGGGTGGAAATGAAAATTCCCTGAAATTTTATGAAAAAAATATATATTTGCAGATAAAGGTTGAGAAATTGTTTATTTACAAAAAGTTGCGTGATAAACAATTCCGGAGGAATGTTAATATTAAGAAACATATGAACGTCTATCATTGATTACTTTAACCGTTTTAGTGCCAAGCGGCGCGATCGCGCTTCTTCCGTTCCATGTCCAAAAATGCCAGCATTTTTGAAACAAGGGATGAAAAGAGCGCTATCGCGCCGCTTAGCAATTTTTTATTTGGAGACAAAAAAAGACCTCTGGCACTAAAACGGTTAACACTTTGACTGCCATGTTGGTTACCGGTGACCGACACTAAACTTTCCGTACAGGCCGCGCTGGTTATGACAAATGCAATAGCGTATACCATTACGACCCACGCGGCGTGAATAGGGAGTCACGTAAATTTTGCGTGGCAGTCAAAGGGTTAATATTGATTTATTCACTTGTCTTATTAGATGTTGTTTTCAATATCCAAGAATGTAGTATCTAAGTATGTAATTTGTTTCTTGACTTTCGCTTGCAAATTTATAATAAATGGAGTTCGGATCGATTACGATACGATGAAAATAAAAACTGCTTGAAAATTCACTTAAAATATGTATTCAAGAAAATAAAAAAGTATATATAGTCTACGATAACGATTTTTCGAGAAATGTATGAAAACGAATTGTAGTTTCCTATATTTACTTTTTTCAATTTTTACTAATAACATTCATTAGGCTCCGATAAAACGTAAGGCAAAAATGAAACACAAAATAAGTATGAACAAAGTTGTTAAACACGTACTGTGAAGAATTACATTGAAATTCTTCAATCTGACATGTTTCCAAGAGTTATAAAATCCAAATTTGAAATTCCATGAAACGAAACATTTTTATTATAAATATAATTAATATTAATATTTAAAATTCAGTAACATCAAAAATATGTAATGGGACATCGGACGCATTTCGGTTCCAAGAAAATTAAAATTCCCGAAAAGTCTACGAAAAATGTATGTTTAACACCATTTCTACAAAAGGTGTCCAAAGACACCCTTCAGAATTTTAATTTAGAATTATTTTCGAGGTTTCATTTAATCTCTTTTCGAAATCCACAAATGGAAGGTGCTCACTAGAGCAATTATGCGTCTGTAAAAAATGTGGTATTAATAAAGAAAATCTGTTTTAATTATAACTTAATATTTTTGGTTTTTGTTTATTACGGATAATTAGCGCCGGTAGTAATTGTGTTAAAAATAAATATTTTAATATAAAAATCTACGAAAATGAATTGAAATTGTAATCGGTATCACGAATTTTGTGGAACCTGCATTTTGTGGAAATTCGTCATCAAAAATGTGGTCCCAAAAATTTTGGAATCTCACTGTCAGTTGAAAATTGTATAAGCCCAACCCTAAGCCATAAGTCTCTCCAGCTCCAGCTTTCTACGTTTCACAGGGCTGCTTGGCAATCCTTCTCTGTCAGTCAGGCTACTGGAACCGGTAAATTTTACTTTTAGACTAATTCCTGCCATCAAAGGTAACAAATTTTCCATTTGCACGTAGCAATAGCTGCAAGGCACACGATACCCACTTCTTGCTCCTCCGGAGCTCTCCGTTACGCGCTTTTTGGCCCATCCATTTGAGCTTCGTTCAGAAATGTAGATTTTAAACAATAACGCGATTCCTCGTGTTTTTACATGACAATAATAATAATAATAATAAAAAGGAAGTGTCTTGCGAGAAAGAAATTTGCTGAATCCCGAGTAAATAATATACGAGGTCTAGAGGGAGAGTTTATTCAAGACAGATTGGCATTATCGGGAATATTTCAAACTCGCAAAATGATAAATAATAATAAAAAAAGTAAACACTTCTCTCGTTCATCTTCAGATTTGTTGTGACTAATTGCAGTCGGGGTATTAAATAAACATACGAGTAATAAATATTTCAATAACATTGATATTGGGATTTTCGTCATAAAGAATGACAAAAGATTAGTGATGAATTTATTAGCATTGAATCGACCGATAACCGCTCTCCTCCTTTCGCCGAGCAAATAAACTTGCTGATATCAATTGTTTTCGCTGATATAATAGGACCTATTGATAAGCAGCACGAGGGAAAGAAAAAAATCGCCGGTAACTGGCGAGCAACCGGCTCGTGTGTGCGTGTCTGTGTGAGGTTTTTTTTTTATGAAGCAAAAGTGGAGGACGTAAAATCGTAATCCAATTTGTCGGTGGGCAGCAAAAGCCGATGCGGGTAGGTCAATGAAGTCATCGCACCTCGTGGCCATGGAGCAAACGTTTAATCATCATAAATTTCGCAAGAAACCACAAAGGCAAGCAACAGCAGCTTTCCCTACGGGCACGTTATGTTGCGCTTGTTTTGGCTTTTGCGGGTAGGTAATACGTCATTTCACTAGACTTTCTACTACCCGCTATGCGCTTTTGCTTGTTTTACCGTTTTCCAACGTGCACGGGAAAATTTTACTCGCACCTCGGAGCTCGTGCGAGTTCGTGAAAATTGGGGTGCCAGAAAAAAAAAAGGGAGAGGCGCAATTGCAAGCAATTAGTTTGAAAGCAGGTACACCAGACGCACGAGGTAATTGGCAAACACGTTTGTGCTAATTTGTTAATTTTCTTTAACTAATTGTATTGACGAAAAATAATTGGAGCTTTGTGGTAATATTTAATATAATTTTGAATTTTTTTTTAATCGAAAATTGTCGTGCAGCGTTTCCTGATTAAACATTTCGAGAATTAAATAATATATTATGAGATAGTTGTAATTTACTGATTCTCTGGAAATAATTATATCAGCGAAAAAAAAATTAAGCTTCGTGATATTATTTGATCTAATTTTGAATTTGTTTAAATTATTCTACAACGTTTGCTGGTTAAATATTTCTCGAAAAAATAATATTTTTGAGGTAATTGCAATTTACTAACTTTCCTTAACTAATTATCTGAACGAGAATAATTAGAGCTTCGAAATATTACTTAATATAATTTTGTATTTCTGAAAATGATTGTCCAACATTTCCTGGGTAAACATTTCGAGGAATATCTAATATTTTTCGACTAAAAACGCGTCAATTGTAATTTCCTAATTTTCTCAAACTATTAGGTTGTCCCATAAGTTTCTTCCTCTCTGGCTCGAGGTCATACATGGCGTGGCGCGGAAAAAACTTATGGGACAACCTAATAATTGAGCCGTTCAATGCACAAATCGATAACCTCCATGTTTTTCCATTTTTTAAATTTGTTATTTAAAAAGGATTTTAAAAAACAATATATGCCTATTTCATCATTTTTGTTAACTTCACTTTTTATGGAGTTAATCTATATGTGCACTGAACGGCTCAATTAGATTAAAAAGAAAAAGTGAGATCATCGCAATAATATTTCATACAATTTTTTATTTAATTTTTATTTTAAAGAAAGATCAATGAATGATCCAATTTGTTTAAACAAGAACGAATATAAAAGGGGAAGTTCGGAAATTTGAAAGACATTGTAAATCATCATTTTGAGTTGAATTTCACAGATTCGAGGGGTCTTGGATTCCGAATGCATTCAGAATGCAGGGTGTGAATTTAATGTTTCAAATGAAAAATGGATATGATATAAACGAGCTTCGTTAAGGTCCTTCGAGTGTGAAAAGTATGGAGGGGAAGCAAAATTATGTATTTCGTACCGCAAATACTGAAAAATTGGTACAGACTGTGGACATCGAGCGAAGCGAAATCTTTGAACTTACTTGTAAGCGCACGTATTAAAATATACAAAGTGGTACAGTCAGCCGAAAGAAATAGTAATAACATGCAATTGCAATTTTCAAGGAGAAGGATTTAACCCTTTTAGGGGCACATTTTTCCTTAACACTTATTATAAAAATAAGAGTGACTACTAGGGTTTTATGGGGTCGCTGATTACGAATCCGAAATAAATACAAAAATTCGAAAATTTTGAGATTTTCGCAATTTTAAGATTTTTTTTTAAAAAACTGAGCAACGAAAAATTTTCAAAAATAATATGTTATAAACTTATATATGGAGAATACGTAAAAAAATTTTCAGAGCTGTAGCCATATGAGTTACCGAGAAACTGATTTTTCAGTGAAAAAACAGCATTTTGTTCATATTAATTGTTTATAACAAGTATTTAAATAAGTTGATTATTCCAATTTTACGCCAAAATTTCATAAATTAGGTACCCAACAGTCTAAAAAATACTTTTGTATCTATAGATTGCGCAAAAGGTGTCAGAAATATTTAAAAAACGAGTAAAAAATAGGTGGGACATATGTGCCCCACTGCCCCTGGAAGGGTTAAATATAGTTATTGGAGAAAACAGTGATAAAAATTGGAAGTGTATTTTTCATGCTTTATTTTGAAAAAGAACAGTCTATAATTAGCTACATTCTCTCATAAAATTTCATATTATGTAACTTAATCTAGAGAAAATACGTGAATATGTACAAATTATGTTTGTAAAAAAAAAATAAAAACAAATATTTTTTTACATCATTAGACACTTTTTGTTATTTACCTATACTAGGATCCTGAAAATACAAAAAGTATAATTTTTGTTTATCAACGTACAATCTTTCACATTCGGCATAATGCATTTCGGGGTTGAAAATTTCCACTCTCGGCCATTTTTATTATTTTAACCAGGACCTTGAAAATATAAAAACGTAATTTTGTAATTTTTGTTTAATAACGCGCAATCTTTAGGATTTTTCAAAATGTATTTCGGGATTAAAAACTTCCACCCTTCATCATTGTTATTATTTTTTTAGGGCCCTGAAAATATAAAAATGTCATTTTGTAATTCTTGTGTAATAGGAAACAATCTTTAGTATTTTATGAAATGCATTCTAATGTTAAAGATCTTCACCCTCGGTCGCAATTACGTATGGTTGCAGCAATCTCTCGATTAAATACCTCTTGAACTTTGTTTGTTGTATCAAATGTATTCTCTCGATGATGAGAACATCGACGAATTCGGTGCAAAGATTGTTTTAGCATTCGAATAATTAACGACCTATAACCCACGGTATCGAAAAGTGCATGGTAATTCGATAGATGAGCTGCAGTCCCGAATGTAGCGATGCAATATCAATTGTTAGCAATTATTCGTCCATTAATTATTGGTTTACATTCATTAAAATTATTGTATATCAATTATTATTATTATTATTATTATTATTATTATTATTATTATTATTATTAACAATAACATTAATATTATTATTATCAGTAATCAAATATTATTAATTATTTTTAGTTATATCAACTATTGGTAATGATATTGTTATAATACCTATTTTTCTTTCCTTTTACGTTTTTCGTGCAATTCCATTTCATCCCAGCGGTTAAAGTAAATGAAATAAGATTGATATTCGGTAAAGGGGATCTTTGACTTAATCGAAATTCCTCCGCTTTGGATAATTTCCTTGGTGAATAGCCAGAGATGGTTTTGGGAAACCGAAAATTAGCCCAGTCGAGGTAGAATAGCAGAGGGAGAGACAGAGGGAAAGGGAGGGACAGAGGGAAGACACTAGTTAGCCACTACTATCAGTTACACTATTATCTCCAGTGGCTACTACAGAACACCAGGACTCTGCGTGTCTCTACCGGGTGGTGAACAAATTTTATTGTACATTTCACCTCAACTTGAACCCAAAGGCTCAAATTATTTTACGAAACCACCCGAATTTTCCTATACAAATGTTCACCCTCTCTCGTATTTGAAATATATTCGATCATGGGAGCCGTTAATTATAGAAAAAATTGTCTTTTATAATTAAAATTAATGCAGAAATCAATAATTACATCGTCGACGTAGACGCCGAGGATCCGAAGACCCGAAGACTCGAAAGGGTCCCTTGACTTGCCTGTGACACCCTATAGAAATGAAGCTTCATTCTGGAAGGGATGAAGGTAATTAATTGCCATGGCAACGCCGAGCAGAGGCATCGAACGCCACCCCCGCACGCTTTAACTGAAATATGGCGCCCCGTATACGAATTCCTCGTGGAGGGTGACTGCAGGTTGCCCTCTATAAACGTATCGACGCCTGAACTTTATCTCTCCGGAGTAGCTCGGCAGGCAGACGGTATATCTCATTAGAGGGAAATTCGTCTCTTGTATTTTCCAATTTCCCCAGTTACAAAATTTCCCTTAGTAAATGTACGCAATCTGGAAACAATGTATTGTGATTCCAACTATTGATGATATCAATGTTTACTAAGAAAAAAATGTTCCAAAAAAAAACCAATTTTATTATTTATTATATTATTATACTTATATATATTATTATACGCTACTAGAAGACTAAATATATGCTAATTTTAACTGCATTTATAGTTTTTCTTTTGCATTTTCCCTTCTTCGACGGTCGTTGAAATTAATTGTAACTCTTCTTCAGTCTCTGCGCCGAAACGAATTTTTTATTTCACGAGAATGTTATTTTTGGATTCTGAGAATGTCCAATTTTCCCGGACGCAGAATTTTCCTTAAGGGGGGAGGGTCAAGTAAACAACCGTTTTTTCTCGAATTATTTTTGAAGAGTGCGTAATACATATTTATTTAAAACTAATTACTTGTTATTTTGTAGCATCTAAACAATCTATATAAATTTTTTCATGGAAAAATATTCATAGATTGCCGAACAGCAGCTGCTTGAAATTGACTTCTCGAAAATGCGCTGTGCAACGCACAGATCGCTCCAATTATCTGAAATCAAAGATTCATCAATTTTTCGTTAAAATATAGTAACACGCTTTGCATGAACCCATTTGAAACAAAAAAAATTAAAAAATAAAAATTTCACGCCACGTTCAAAAAGAAGTGGCAAAATCTTGTTATAAAAAAATGATTAAAAACATTGTTTATTTCAATTTTTATAAAAACCTTTAGGTTGACGCAAAGGAGAATAGCTTAGGGAATATTTTGTGCATAATTTCATAGCAATCGGCTGAGAAATCTCTAAGCTACGTTGCACGGCACGCGAAATTTTGCGTTTCGAGAAAAATGCGTTCAAAGTGTATATCTGCGCTTCGTACCGTTCGGAGCGCATCACTTTAACGACTCTGTAGGTACACTTAGACTTAGAATTTTTAACTGAAATAGTCGGAGCACGTTCTCCAGATGGTAAACTAATTTTCTAAGCAAAAAGAAAGGTCTAAATTTTTAATATTACTTGACCCTCCCCCCATAATAAATGTACATACTCTTAGAACAAAGTATTGTAATTTCAACTGTTGCTAATATTAATGTTTACTAATTGTGAGTAACATAAATTCGAAAAACAACAAATTTTATTATATTATTGATATATACCACTACAAAATAAATATAATACACTAATTCTAACTGCATTTATTATTTTTTTTATGAACTCGCCCGTCTTCGATCGTTGTTGGAATCAATTGTAACCCTTCTTCAGTCTCTGAACGCAAACTAATCTGTTACTTGTCAAAAAGTTTATTTTTGGATATTGAAATTTCGCCATTTTCCTGGTTTCAAAGTCCTTCTCAATGAATCCATATACTCTAAAATATTTACACTTAGAAATTCTGACTATTGTTAATGTATTCTAAGAAACATGTATTAGACAAAATAATAATGTGTATGAGGATAAAAATTTTTTTTAAAACTATAGATCACGGTTGAAATAAATTGTGACAGTTTTTCACCCCTGAGTCAAAAATAATTTTTATTTCTCACATTTTCCGATTTTTCAAAATTTCTCTTAATAAATTTATACACTCAAAAATGATATATAGAAAAACTCTAATTATTGCTGATATTGAAGGGGGGAATGTCGTTTTTTTCGCTAAATTTTCCGCTTTTTTCTAATTTTGTGGTGAAAAAACTGTACAACCTCAAAAACTATATTTCCTCCAAAAATACGAATCCCACACCCCGAGATCCGCGATGATGCATATCCAATGGCGTGCACGTTTTCTAAAAAACTATTGAACCGATTGCCTTCAAATTTGGACAGCATGCTGAGTCAACATGCTTCTTCGGTTTGACCAACCAAAACATTAATACGTTGAATATTTTTTTGTTTATAACAAAAAGATTGATCGATTTTTTTTTATTAATCGATAATTTGAGTTCAAAACATCACCAGATCCTCAAATATTTTTTGTTTTCTTTTTCGCTTCGTTAAACGATAGCAACATGTGTCTAAAAAAGGATGTTCTTGGAGTTTTGTTGTAGGATTAATGAGAAACCTACAATCATGCACACCATCGGATATGCACCATCGCTGATCTCGGGGTGTGGGATGCGTATTTTTGGAGGAAATCGATTGAATTTTTTGTATGGAATGCAAAACGAATTAATAAATCTACATGTCAAATTTCATCTTCATCCGTTGTATAGTTTTTTCACCAAAAAATTAGAAAAAAGCGGAAAATTTAGCGAAAAAGAGGCATTCCCCCATTAATATGCGCTAAGTATATACAATAAATATTACAAATAATGCTAAAATATTAGTACTAAGAAACATATTATAAACTGTAAGTGTACATTAAAATATGAATTTTTTTATATACTCACTACAAAAATTAGTATATATGGGGCATTCCACGCCAAATCGGACGGTTCGTAAAATTTTGATTTTTGATTTCCTCAATTTTCTGATATTTTTTAGTACCTACCGAAAAACCCTTCCTGGTAAATTTTGAGATTTTTTTGATTACCCGTGTGACGACCGAGCGTCACGCTAGGGTTTTGCTAGGGTGTGTCACGCTCGGTCGTCACACCCGTTTAAAAGATATCAAATTTTCAAAAAAATCGCTTTTTTTTAGTTTTTTGCTGATAACTTCTTCAATAATGGTCCAAATTTAAACTTTTTTTTTTCAAAATTTTTGTTTTTTCATGTACTCTTTAGAAAAAAATATTAAAAAAATTGTTGAAGCATTTTTGAATGAGATTTTTGAGTTAAAAATTTTAAATCTCATTTTCCAAAGTGATTGCATATTTTGATTTTCGTCAACATTTTTTATAGCAAACTACTACTCATTCCACAACTTTTCATGCCGGTCCGATCGTGGGACCTCCAAAGCTATTATTTTTTTTCGATTTTTGAAAAAAATTTTCTTTCTATTAATCATTATGAATATCAATTTCCGTTACTGTATAATATTTTTCTAATTATTTTTTAATAATTTTCACAATTTATAATGGTAAAAAGGTGTTTAAAATCAATCAATAGTCGTTAAATCAATTTATAATCAATAAAAAAAATATCTATTTATTTTCGGTAATTTTTTGAAAAATCTGATTGGGGTTGAATTTTCAATGTTTCTTTTTGTTATAAAGTATTTGTTATAAATTTGCCAAATATTGCCGTAATATTTCACCTGAACAGAATTATTTAAATGCAACGGAAAAAATTAGATTTGAGATACAAAACAGCTAACAATAAGATAATTGCAGGAACGCACAAAATTCATTCAGTTGTTCCAATGGATAGCGGAAATGTACGAGTTAAACATTATTCTGGTTCAAATGATGCCCGCATATGTAAAATTTTCAAAAAATTACGAAAATAAATAAATATTTTTGTTTTATTGATTATAAATTGATTTAACGACTATTAATTGATTTTAATCACCTTTTTACCATTATAAACTGTAGAAATTATTAAAAAATAATTAGAAAAACAATATACAGTAACGGAAATTGATATTCATAATGATTAATAGAAAGAAAAAATTGTTCAAAAATTGAAAAAAAAATAATAGCTTTGGAGGTCCCACGATCGGACCAGCCTGAAAAGTTGTGGAATGAGTAGTAGTTTGCTATAAAAAATTTTGACGAAAATCAAAATATGCTATCACTTTGGAAAATAAGATTTAAAATTTTAAACTAAAAAATCTCATTCAAAAATGCTTCAACAATTTTTTTTATATTTTGTTCTAAAGAGTACGTGAAAAAACAAAATTTAAAAAAAAAAAGTTAAAATTTGGACCGTTATTGAAGAAGTTATCAGCAAAAAACTCAAAAAAAGCGATTTTTTTGAAAAATTAATATCTTTTAAACGGGTAATCAAAAAAATTTCAAAATTTACCAGGAAGGGTTTTTCGGTAGGTACTAAAAAATATCAGAAAATTGAGGATATCAAAAATCAAAATTTTACGAACCGTCCGATTTGGCGTGGAATGCCCCATATGTATACTGTTTCTACTCGCGTTTATTATTCTTTCGTTGAACTACCCCTTCTTCAACGGTCATTAAAATAAACTATAACCCTTCTTCAGTCATTAACAGTAAGTGACAAATTACTTACTGTTACAATTATCTATCAATCGTCCTTTTTTTCTTGTATAGGAACAGGGTGTGCGGTATAAGAGCTAAATATGTATATAGAGAGCATGTATGTATAGAAACTCAGGAATTGATAAAAAAAAATTGGCGCAATCTTATGAAATTACTTTAGGGGAAGGTGGGGCAAGATGAGGAAGGGGGGCAAGACGGGATAGTCCCTGTACCAAGTGACGCAGAAGTGCCGATCACAATCAATTATGCGGATTCGATGTGTTGCTTCAGTCGCAGACGACAATCAACCAGCCAGCGAAGCACGTGCTTGCATGTTTGAATTAGACCACATTTCATCATATTGTGCAATTTCCTTGTTTTTTCATGATAGTTTTTCACTTGTGGAATTAGTGTTAAATGGTGGAAATTTCCCTGTGAATGTATACGTTTCTAAAACAGAATTCCGTAGGGAACAAGGTAAGGATTTTACATTTTACCTTTGTAAATCTTATTTACAGAATATGCTGGTACGTTTGTGTTTAGACGAGAAGGGGCAAGATGGGGTATTAAGAAATACAAGTTACCCCATTTTGCCCCACATAAATATACGAATAAATGTTATTATTCTAGGATGGTTAGAAACTATAAACGAAAAGAAGATGACAATGATAAAGCCACACATGTGTGCCCACGCTGTCAACTCGTTAAATAATCGTTGTTAAATAGTATATTAATAAGTACCCCATCTTACCCACGGGGGTACCCCGTCTTACCCCGTCTGTGGGGCATGATGGGGACAAATGTGTTTTTTTGAGTTTTCATTTGTATAATTTCAATGCTGTGAAAACCTCGGTTTAATTGTAGTTAAATTGAAAGATTATTTATCAAAGAATTAGTAAAAAATAAAGTTAATTTTTTTTACTACAAAAACCAATGTTTTATTCATTATTGAACCTTAACTACCCCGTCTTGCCCCACCTTCCCCTATATAAAATACATTTATTATTTTTCCAGATACTTTCGACTAGAAATTAAATAATTCCTGCCCTTATTTTTTCGGAGTAAATGAAATGTTTCCCTCTTTCTTTCTTCTTTTTCTTCCGGCAGTGGTTAATGGCATGAAGGGCTATCGAAACGGCTGTAATTACCGGGCAGCGAAAGGGGTGGTTTGCAAGAAAGACCGGTGAGAAAGCCACAATCGAGCTCCTTTACGACGATGCCGGGAACGTTTTTCTCGTCCTTTTCCTTTTGCATGTACACACCACTGACATGTCCATTGAAGTATCTCGCGTACACGTGTTGGTACACGCCGTGGTACAGAGAAATAACAAGGATGTTCGCCATAATGAAGACCTCAAGGCGCCGCGCCTCGGCGATAATTACAGGGAGCCAACCTTACAACCTTCTAAAGGCTTAAATGTTAAACGTTATACGTCCGGAGCACCACTACGGTAGCTTTTATGCCCCGTGCAACGTGCGCAGCCCTTCGTGTTAAACTCGAGCTTAAACAGGGACGTAACTTTGCACACATTACGCTTCTCCATTGTTTCCAAGATAAAGACGCGGCTGCTCCCTTCCTCCACCGAGATCTCCAGCCTTCCCTCGGATGGGTACCCGGAGAAAGACGAATTAATGTAAAATTCGCGATGAAAATAAGAAAAATGAGGTTGCGATGAAGAATAGTGAAATTATACATAAAATTGAGAAGAATTAGAAGCAAGTCTCTAAGATTGAAAAAATTTGTTTATAAAGGTTGTGTATGAGATAATAAATGAAAAAGCTCACGGTAAAATTAGTGTGAATTATTAATTGATTATGAAAATGTCGTATATTGTTAGTTATCCCATTGTTTTATGTCACGTCTTTTTTTATAACAAATTTTGTTATTGCAAGGATTCGTTGAGTTCACGTAGAAATTAATAAAAATAAGTCCCTAGCAAGAAACAGAAAAATTTATACACAAATTAAGGGGGCATACCACAGTGCGCGCGCGGTTCGAGGGTGTATTTTTAATAATTTTTTTCGAGCGAACGATGTTTTTTCTATTAATACTTGTATCCAATGTATATATAAATAGGACTCTACACAAATTTTTGTGTCCCAATGCGACGAATAGTTTGCGGTGTACGCCGCTTCCAAAAGGACCCTCCGACGAAGTTGCTGCTTGGTGGTTGACAGCAATTAAGCCATACGGTTCATCGGAAAAAAAAGATATCTTTATAAACTAGACATGTAGATTTATAGCCCCACGTGGCGAAATTTCGATATCTAAAATAAAATGGCGGACCAGCGAATTTTATCACAGAAAATTTTCATCGTTTTTGGAAAAAAAAATAGAAGGGGGCCCTTTAAAAAAAATCGCCACGTGTGGTCATAGAGACTGGATTTTCGAACATTTTAAGACTTTGTACATGCAAATCGGATGAGTAGTTTTTTAAATTTGCTGTCAACGAGGTTGAAAAACGTAGTTTCGAAAAAAACGCGTTCAAAGTTTTGCTGAGAAAGGATAATAATACGACATAGAAACTAAATTTTATACCTATATCTTCGTCAATTTTACGAATTTCTTTACAAAATTTGGTGAGAGTATTTTTAACAAATGCAGCTTTCAGAAAATGAAAAAAATTTTTTTTTACTGGTATGCCCCCTTAACAAAAAGTAGAAGAAAGTTTCCAAAACGCAAAAAATTTTGTTTATAAAAATTACATAGACCCAGCGACTACTATAAAATTATCTATTTTTGTAAATTATATTCTAACTTTGCATCAGCGATGCATGTTTATTATTTTTTATTGCAATTTTAATTAGTCCGAGGATTCGCAAAATTCATCAAGGAAATAACAAAAATACTCTGATGACGCAAAACAGTAAAATCACATTGAAAATTAATAACTGATTATAAAAATTATTAACAATTTGTTACGAAACTCCAATTTGAAAATTAGCAATTACGTTTATTATTTTTATAAAGAAATTGTAATATTTCAACAATTGTTACTTTTATATGCACTCTAACTCTTTTGCATCACGACGGGGATTTTATTATTTTCTTAGCGAATCTTACAAACCGTTTTCCTCCGAGTAGTTCCCCAACGATGGAAGCCAGTGAAGCCGAGCGATGAAGTTTATTTCCATGGAGGTTTCGCGTCCCTGGTTGCACGGGAGGCAGGGCAAGAAAAAAAAAATGGAAACGGAACAAAGGAACGAGTGCTCGCGCGAAATTAAAATAAACGGCAGCAAGAAAGGCCACTCCGATGCAGGGAAATTTTATTATGCTATTTAAGAGCCTTTTCGCGACCGTAGATGGCCATGCTCGAGTTCCTTCGCTTCGTGGCCAGCAAAGAACAAGGAATCGAACGGTACGGATCCACGGATGGCTCTTCTCATTGGTTTCTTGCCGAGAACGGCCCCTCGTCCCGCTATTACAGGCAATTTGCTACCGATGGATCGCTTCTTTTACGCTCGGACGAACAGGCCGAACAGCGCTATCGGTCCGATAATTGACTCCACACTTCGCTCTTACGTTGTCGCTTCAACGGAGGAACTTAATTTTGTTTGTACACGAAATGTATGTGTGTACTTGCGTGAAGATGCAAACTGAAATTTAGAAGAGATTTTTCCTGGGTTTTTTTTTGTAATAAATAGTATTATCAATGTTTATCGAAATCTACTACATTTTTGTTGCATAAATGTAATTTATATGCAATATAAATAATATATAAATGTAATAAAAAATACAAGAAAAATTCTAAAATGCAAATAATTTTGGGAAAATAATTTATAAGACAATTAATGTGAATGCCTGTGATAAATTTGGAATACAAGATTAAATTTCAGCTTTGCGGGATTCTTCAATATTTGTTGCTAAAGAATTTTATGTTTCTTTCGTCGTTATATTTTAACACTAGGTTTACGGGCGTTTCTTATATACTTATCTCTACGAGCACCCGTCAAATTGACGGGTAGACGAAAATACGTATTTTCTCCAGAAAATCAATTTATTCAAACTAAGTCTGAATTGAACAATATAAGGCTTCATGTTTAAATAAAGTATTAATAAGTAAAAATCTTTTTTTTTAAATTATCACGGAAATGATAACAATAATATAAACGATATAGAGTAATCATATTTATTCAGCACATTTTTCACAAATGTATTGAATTTCGTTTGTGCATTTTCCGCATCCCACTCGGCAACTTTTTCGGATTTCTGACGTTGAAGGTGACAGAAGTGAAACGTCTGAACTTTGACAAATGTTCTCCTTGTTTTCTCTAGCTAATTCCTCGGCTAAACAAAATACGAAGTCCTTTCTGGATATTTTCGATCCGGTGCACTCTTTATAGTATCCGCGCGATTATCGCTGCCAAATCTAAAATATTATAAAAACTTGAAGGGGCCATCGAAAACACCCTGCTTTCACACTATATTTGCGTGCTATCTGGTCCGCGACATCGGCACCAAACTTTGTTTCATGAAAATTATCCAGGCGCTATTGAGATAACGAATTGGGGACATCTTACTAAAGACTTTTCTTTCACTGTTACATTTATTATTGGAGGAATGATTTTACCAACGAAGCAAATACGTAAGGATTGTACAAATTTCAAAATTTAGAATGTTTGGGAAAATAATAATTGTGTGTATAAATTCTTTTAATGAAATTATAAATTTACTATGCAAAGTGGTTAAGATTAATGCTATGGTTCTTTGGATATTTCATTTCAAAATTTGAAATCCGTCAAATTGACGGGTCCCGTAAACCTAGTGTTGAGCAATTTTCATTATTTTGAAGTTTCGTTTTTTCTCACTACGACAGAAGGAAAAATAATTCGAATTGTATATATGTTAATGAAAATTGAGGTGCCAATTATTTAATTTCCGGTTGATTCAATGCTGCTACTACAATACTAAGTATTAAACGTAATTAGATTGATAATTTATTAACACTCTCTGGGTTACTCTATAACCCTAAAACGCAAATCTTATGAATAGAGAAAATTTAGAAAACAGTTTAAAAGAAATCGTAGTACAGTAGTTTCTAGAAAATAAAATCAATTGAATATACAAATAATACAAATTTATGAGGTGATGAATAAATGTTTTTGAAACGGAAATTAGCAATCATACAAAACGTATACATATATGTATATATATTTACAAAAGAAAAGATCAATGTATTAATATACATCAGTACCAATTAAATATTTAATTAATGTTGTCTAACTAAACTTTCGAGGGGCATATTTTGTAGAGAAATTTCGAGATTTTCATATTAAATATTATATACAAATATAGAAATGAATTAACTAATGCGGTTTTTTCAACAAAATTTGCATAATTTAAACCCCCAAAAATCTAAAACTGCATGTATGCATTTGAAGACTGTAAAATAGATCAGAACTGTCCTAAAAATTAAAAATTAATAGATGGAACGTATTGGCAATCATACAAAATGTATACATATGCATATATTTACGAAAGAAAAGAACAGTACAAAAATATACGTCAATACCAACTGAATTTTCAATAATATTGCCTAATTAATCCTATGAGAGGCATGTTTTTTATAGAAATTTCGAGATTTTCATATTAAATATTAAATACAAACGTGGAAATTAATTAACTAATGCAGTTTATTCAATAAAATTTGCATAAATTAACTCCCAAAAAACCTAAAAGTGCATAGATGGAACCTATAGGTCCCATTACTCCCGAAAGGGTTAAATTGTAGCTTCATTGTGAGTCCCTATAAAAAATTATATAAATACTAAAATTATAAAATTATAAAATTATAAAAATACTACAATACTAAATTCCATGACTTCGTAACGCAACTGAAAAGAATAACAACCCAAGCAAAAATACATATATATATAATACATCGTTACAATTACCGTGATAGAAATATCCGGTGGATGCCATATTTAACTACAGCAATAGTTGGAATCACTGTACCTTCTTTTTTCCATGCAGTTGTTTTCCTTTTTCTTTTACACCCACGGGTATTAGTAATTCGCTGTACTGCGAGGAAGTGAGAACCCGAAGATAAAGTTGATTCTGGGATGCGGTGAAGATGAAAGTACGGCGTCCCGGGGCGGCCAACACCTTGTTAGATCAGACCCTTGGCACCCCTCGAGGAAACATTCATTTATTATTATACTTCGCTTCTCTGCAGCATCCAATAATTTTCTACCGCAATCGCGAACTTTCCCTGGACGTGTTTCTCGCAATGCAAATTGTTATTTCGCGCGTATTTGTCAACAATGAGTGTGCTCGCAGCGTAAACAAATGAATCCACATGAAAAAAATTCGCAATCACAACGATAACAACAATATAATTATTCCAGGTGTTAATCCATATACAATTTTGAGGAAGTCTCGGGATGCTCATAAAGTAATAATTAACTCGCTGGAAATTCAAGTAGAAAAGTCCAATGGAACATGTGGCATATACATACATATATATACATACACGGGGGGTAATAAATATATATGTGCATATATGTACGGAGTTCGTTTCTCTCTCCACCCTCGAGGAACCTGCTGCAGGGTCAAAACATGAATCAGTACCCAAGGTGGCTGTAAATCTGTCCCCGTTGGCATCCCTGCGCGCGCCACTGCTCTGTACCGGGGAAACCCCATGGAAAGCTCATAACGTCGTCGGACAAGTGTTATGGTATGGCTTATAAGTGAATGCCACCCTCTAATCGGAAAATACGAGCACGATTGTCGTCCTCGAAGGGCAGCACCGCTCCCACTGCCGCTTCTCCTCCTTTTTTTATTTTATTTTCCCTTTTTTTTTAAACCGCTCCAACGCCGTACCGGCAATCACGTCTTTTATGACCGTATTTGTAAGTTTAAATTGGTAGGCTTGTGCCAATAAAAAAAAGCCCTCCAAAGGAAGCCCACGGTACCATGAAATTTCGGGGTGTAGGTATTTATTTATTTCTTTTTTTTTTATAACCACAAAGGAACCGAGTCTGTCTCTGTCTCTGTCTCTGTATGTCTTTCTCTCTCTCTCTGTCTCTCTCGGGGTAATTAGTGAAATTTTTGGGGGCGGGGGTAAAATCTGTTATTTTACACACCAGCTCGTTTTTTACGAAATTGAGCTTCGGAATCCGCAACTCGGGATTCCTTTCTCATGGTAACGCCGCTATAAGTGATAGCTATAAATTTTTGGCTGTATTGGAAATAATGCGAGGGAGGTGGAGGATGGCATTATAAAGAGGGAGGGATGAAAATTAGCGTCGATATCACGGTGGCTCTCAGTATCATCAAGGCAGGGCTTAGCACCCTCGTTTCCAAGTGGCGCGTAAGCTCGTTGGGGGTGATTTGCTAAGCTCGCTAACAAATAGAACGATAGATGGCGACGTTCCAACCCCTCAAAAGCCACACCGTTATCCCTCCACATGGAATTACACGCGGATCAAGAAAGTCTTCGATTCGACACACTCGACAACGAGAGAAAAGTCATAATGATACTTGATACCCATGAAATCTATCCCATCCTATCCTGCTTTTTCGACATTTGCTTCCAGATATGTTTCTTATTATCTACGAATGGCGAACCCACCCTTAGAGGTTGATAAACGGCTCGAGCTCGGAACGCTTTGATTCTCATTGAAAATATAGTAGTTGGAGGATATGTTTGTATAACAATTGCCAAGATTTTCCATAGATTATATATATATATCTACTATTTTATAAAGACTACATATATATACTAATGAGAATTTTGGATTACATAAATAATTCGAACTCAAAACATTCAGATTTTTGTTGAAAAATTAGAAATTCTAGGATATACAGGGTGTCCCATTTTAATTTGCCCAGACAGATTTCTCGAAAGTGGTTGGGTTTAGTGAAAAATGTTTCAGACAAAAGTTGCTGGACTTCGAGGGGGACATATGATAGTGATCTTGACTTTCACCTTGAAGATCACTTTCAAGGTCACTTCAAGCTCAAGTTTTGTTTTTTAAATAGGAACCCTTATTTTAGACCCCAGATTCAAAACGAGCGGAAAATTCTACGTTCAGATGACGTATCATATGTCGGGTCCTCGAAGTCCAGCAACTTTTGTCTGAAACATTTTTCGCTAAACCCAACCACTTTCGAGAAATCTGTCTGGGCAAGTTAAAATGGGGCACCTTGTATATATATTTGCTACCCAGAAGTTTGCGTTATGTAAACGATTCGACTTCAAAACGCTTAAATGCTCATTAGGAATTTATGAATTTGATGATACAATGATTGCCAAAAATGCTCATAGAATATAATTAAATGGTACTATTGACATTTTCGAAATCCATAAATAATTAGAGATCGGAATTACATTGAAAAAATAGGCATTGCAGGATTTGTTTATTCAGCAATTGTCAAGAACGTCCGTAAATGTAATTATTTTATTTATTAATTGGTACTCCTGAAATTATCGAGTTTCATAAACAATTCGAGCACGAATTACTCAAACTCTAAGTAAAAAAAAAATAGAATTTGCAGGATCTGCTTATTCAAAGATTGTTAAAATTGTCCGTAAAATGTAATTAATCTATTTATTAATTTGTACTCCTGAAATTTTCAAGTTTCATAAATAATTCGAGCTCGAGACGCTCAGATTGTCATTGAAAAATCACAAATCCTAAGATTTGTTTATGTAACAATTACCAACACCGTCCATAAAGTATAAACTATCTAATTGTTAATGAATTCCTATAATATAAACTGCTGAGAATTTCAAGATTCGCAAATAATTTGAGTATAAAATGCTAGACTTCTCAGTGAAAAATTAGAAACCTTACGATTTGTTTATGAAACAATTGCTAAGACTGCCCATGAAAGGTAAATAATCTAATTATTAATTATTCCCTATACATACTACTGAAAATTTCGAGGTACATGCGTAATTCGAACCCAAAATGCAAAGATTCTCAATTTCAAATTACGAATTCCACAATTTATTTCCCTAATACATATTGCAATAACAATGTATAAATTAATTGGAATATTCGCCTTCTTATTGTTAGATCGAAGCAGAAGCCTTGTGAACTCGAATACACGCCGTTTGACGGTTATGCCGTTGAGAATAAAATAAATATCCCAGAATACCCATAATGTTGCACCGAAGAATGTAGCAATCATTCGTTTTTTAACCTGCACCTTGTTACCCGTATCCTTCTGCCGAGCGTTCGACGGGTCCGAAGGCCCAATTACGGACACGCGATCTATTTTACAAGTAGGTACTACACACTTCGACCAGTCGACGCCACATTAATTTCTCATATGTACTCAGTAACCCGATATTTCGAAGGTACTTTGGTTTCCTTTCCTTTTTCCCCCTTTTTTTTTCTTCTCCTTCGAGGAAGAATTCAATTTTTCTTCGATCGTATTTTCGCCTCCTCTGACGCTCCATGGAAACGGGACCAGTTACCAGCGCAGCAGTTACGACACAATTTCCGGGCGATCATTGAATTTGTTAAAATGAGCCAATTAACTACTGGAATTAATTATATAATTATCGCAAAGTGAATGGAGATAAATGAAACGAGGAGGGGGAGATTAAAGAGACCGAAGATGCCGGTGAGCTCAACACTTTCGTCATGTCATGCAGGACAACGATATACGATAAGAGTCCAAAGTAATATGATAACGAAAAAAAAAAAGAAAAAAACCCTGGCGACGGCGGCGTCTCTCGATGTATGATATTTTTCTTCATACGACAACGAATAAACGAGGAATGAAATAAAGAATAACGTAAAAAACGTTACACGTATACCACCAATTTGATACATGTATATATACTATACATACGTACAAATGTATGTATATTTAGCGGTGTCGTATAGGAATATGCACGTGTTAGTGTGTGTGTGTGTGTGAGAGTGTGTTTGTATTCGTGTACGATTGCGGCTAAGAGACACACCCCGCACGAGCGAATTCAACTTGTGGAAATCCCAACAGATTGCCACGGGGTTGCTGCTCCCTTTTCATGGTGGTTTCCTCATAAATAAAAATAACCAGCCACCCCCTCGAGGGATCCACGATATCGTCTCTCCGCTCGTGGAAATCAGAAAGAATTGTCGTCCACCCTCTTGTCTTTCTCCCCTCACCCTTTTACCTTTCCTTTTTAGTAAGAATAATCCCTTGAAATTTCCTTGAATTCTCAAACTATTGATATTTTTCCTGTCTTTTTTTTCTCCGTCGCTTCTCCGACGACTTCTGTAATGATTGGTACACCAACTCTTACTCGCAACGATATTACGCCGTCACTGATAAATAAATTACGTGGGTGATTAATTTTTTAATGTATCAAGTAAATAAATTACGACTCTAACTGGAACACTGCAGTTTCTGCAACAATGAAACGTGATTTTTTTATTTAAGGGGACACATATTTTTTGAGTGAGATTTTTAGACTCGGTAATATTTTTGTCTAGAGATTTTTGCGAAAATATTTTGTAGGAATGATTTTTTATTTCGAGAAATCATGAATTCTTTTCGTTTTGATATTTTGAAAATTTGAAAATTTATTTATTACCTATACATAACACAAGCGGTTTGATTCGTTTAAATTTTTTACAGCTTCATCACTCGAGATAGTATTCCTCAAAAAATTTTGTTTAAAGAAAAGGAAACAATCCTTCAGTTTATAATATTTAATAAATAAAAATATAGGAAAAATTATATCTCAAAGATATTTTTTTTCTCATACAAAAGCATCTAATCAACTCACCTCTGCCAAATATGGTACAAAATATATTATAAATAAAGTTTAAGTTCATTAAAGCTCAGAACAATACTGAAAATTATAATTGCATCAGAAAATAATTTATTTGTAACAAAATCCAGCCTGTAAAAAACTTAGCAGCTTTTAATAAATTATACTCAATTCTTTTTTCTTAAGAAACTTGAAAAAATGGTTTTAGTTTGTTATAAAAAAAAAATAATAAAAGATATGCCTATATAACAATGAAATATTATAGATACTAAAGAAATTCATAAAAATTATGGAAAAATAGTTAACGCCGTGACACAAGGAGTTAAAAATACCCTTGAAATGGAATTTAGGTGAGATGGTGAACATATTTTGGTGCATACGGCGAAGATCCGATAACTTGGAAAGGTATGTACAGGGTAGAAGGGGGTGAAGGGTGGTTTTGGGGGTTGCTTATGGTACCCATGGGAGTGCAAGCCTTGGGCTACGGATTTATCCACGACGTACGAGTGGATATGCGGATACCTGTGTCTGTATACGACCTTCTTGTGCGGTAGAAGATTTCTTGGCTACAAGTCGGTCTTATGTTGGTATGTATGTACCAACATATGTACCAAGCACCATATGCAGGGGTTGCAAACATTCCGTCTTTCCTTCTTTTTTTTTTTTACTGCTACGACTAAATATGTATAGTTATACTAAACGTACACGTATATATCGGGTAGTAAAATTTCCATTCGTGCGTAACAGCAAAAATAAAAAAAAGAATAAAGGGAGGTTTATGTAGCAATGAAAAGATCAACTAGCGTATCCCCATGGGAAGATGCGAAAAACAAGCTGCGGTCAGCTTTGTACCAACGCAGCGAAGGGTGGGATTTTCTAATCCCGTGGAAATATGTTTGGGATCTACTTTCAACCCCGTAATTCTTTCGATTTCTCCCGTCGAAGTTACAGCTTCGAAAATTATTATGAGCTGAGCCCGTTACACTCTATTAATAATAAATGTATCAATATAAATTCGGATTTGCCGATTTTCATTTTATTAAAATTCATCGAGTATTAATTTATACGAAGAATTTTAATTATCACATAATTTACTACAATAGTGAAAGAAGAAAATTTTGAATTCCCAATCTTGGTGTAATTTATGTCTTAATAAATAATTATTTAATTAATTAATAAATTAATAAATAGATTTGTTATATTTTAATTTTGGAATTGTAAAAAATAATTATTTTGAAATATGGTCCAGATATTTACAATACTGTTGCCATACTATTTGCATGGATGCATGCAAGTTTCCGTCAATGACGTGGCTGTAACTAATTTATTTACTTCGTCCCTGTCTCTACGTTCCGATATTCTGGAAATATGTATGTTTAATTCGAAGCAGAAGAAATTCTTTAGAACCAAAGTAATTTGCTGCAACGCACAAATTTCTGATGGGATGTGGGCTTATTAAAAAAAGTAGGGAAAGCCGGGAAAGTTTATTTGAAAATAGTATTTACATTTTTATGTCTATAAGAAAAATGATCTTGTTGATTAAAGTGGAATTTGTATTTACAGTCACCATATTAAAAGTCACCTTTTGAAAAAAACATAATATTTATATTCAACTTTAATGAGGAAAGAAAAAACCAGTATCTACATTCTATGCATTTTTAAAATCAAAAGTAAAAATTCCTTGAACAAAATGTTTGTTAAAAAAACATCCAATTAAAAGAAGATGATTAATATTAAAAATTCTCACTATAAAAAAATTATATATAATATGTAGGTGTATAATATATTTACATTTGTTGCTAATCATAATAATTTACAAGTTTAAGGATTTTAAATGAACGAATGCATTTCATAACTGAAATAAATATTTCTAAAGAGCAAATTTTAGTAATAATGCGTTTTTATTAATAGTCTATTAATACTTTTTTGTTTATAACTAAAGTAATCTACAAACAATAATAACGATATTGTAATTATTGCTATTTTTCTATTGAAATTGGAAAGTTGTTTGACGACACTAATTACTCGGTAATTAGGTAATTACTCGGTATATAAATATTATATAAAAATATTAAAAATATTATTTATATTCTGTTAACATAAATAATTACAATAATATTCAAATATAATAGCACCTATCATAATTTATAAATACAATATAAAATACTTATCGAATACTATGCAAATAAAAAAATATATAAATAACAATGATGATATTATAATTATTGTTACTCTTCCTATTAAAATTCGAAAGATGCTTGGTAATCTACATTATTTGATAAAAATTTCTTAAAAATACTATTTTAAAAGTACTGAACATATTATTCAAATTCTATTAACATAAATAATTGCGATAATATACGAATATAATGACGCATATAATAATTTGTAAATACTATATACAATATTAGAATATTATACAAATACAAAAAAAACAAAAACAACAATAATGGTGTTACAATTATTATTATTCTCCCGATTAAAATTGGAAAGTTGCTCGGTAACTCACATCGTTCAGTACAAATTCTCGCACTTTTGATATAAACGAAGCTTTTACTTTCCCTCGGACTTTATACAATATCTTGATAATATATACATACAAGAAAAGGTAAGTTCGATTGACGGTACTTATTTATTCCCGTCTAAAATCCCATTCGCTCTGAAATATCACGTTATACCCGTGGCGATACGTGAAAACCACGCGGTATGATTTTTCATTAAAGTGTCTCGTACAACTGAGATATGACCTGGGACATTGAATGTGGAGGAAACTCCTGCAGGAGCGAGCGAGACGATGCAAGCAGTCCCGCGAGCCAAAGAGAAAAGAGGGAAAATACACTGGAGGAACGTCGCGTTTTGTGCGATATTGCGACTTGATATACGGCTCGCGTGCTTTTCCCACGGGTGCGATAAAGACGCTGGCATGCAAGCTCCTGATGGGAGACCATGAGACAGAAATGTTCATTCCTCCGCTACCGGTTAAATGACTCTATTATATTTTCGACGATGCGGGACGATAATTCTCAAAATTCATTTCGCATCCTTATCCGAGTTTACATGCAAATGTTTACTCCAGAAAATATCCTTCATTGAATTTGGATGCTCACGTTTCTCCTTGAATTCGCTTCAGGTAGGCGTCTAGTCTAGAGAGCGAAAAAACAAGCTTAGTTTCGAAAAGGTTTTTCTCAGCTTCTTTATTGGATATTACAATTACAACATTTTCTAGGACATAATGTGCTATCCTTATCGAATGGGAAAAAAATGGTTTACATCGTCCAGCGTTTTTTATTTCAATTTTCAGAAGGCGCCAAAGTCGAGTCCTCAATAAAAAGGTGTTCCCATGGCGGACAAACAATCTCCGCAACCACTACATCGATTTTGATGAAACTTTGTACGATTCTTTATTAAGGTGTTTTGTATGGTAATTCACCAGATTTTTGGAAAAAAATTTATAATATAAAAATTTACAGGACGCAAACGGCGCAAAAATATGTCGATTTTCGTACAGTGTATTTCAAATAGCCGCCATTTTTTTTCTGTTATCGATTTTTGGCAAACGCTGGTGAATTACCATGTGGCAAACCTTCCTGTTTAAAAAGATTTTTCCTATTTTTGTTTCAAACGTTCCAATCCGAAGATTGTTTGTCCGCCATGGGAGCACCTTTTGGCGCCATCTGAAAATTGGAAAAAAAACGCTGGACGATGTAAACCATTTTTTTTTCCATTCGATAAGGATAGGATTATGTCCTAGAAAATATTGTAATTGTAATATCTAATAAAGAAGCTGAGAAAAACGTTTTCGAAAATAAGCTTGATTTTCGCTCTCTAGACTAGACACCTACCTTCATACAAAATCCGAAATATATTGAAAATTGGCACCAAAAATTATAAACACGCGCTCGTGACGTAAAACATGAAAATCAATTACGAAATCGAGATAAATATCCCTATTTCTGATCCCGTGAGATCGTCGCATAAGTTAATGAGAAGGCAAAGTATTCTAAAATGATGAAAATCACGAAAGAAATGGACCGTTTATTTTGAAAGGGGTTTAAGTCCATTCTCTCTTGTTTCGAGAAAACCACGAACAATTTACGTGATTCCCTATTCACGCCGCGTGGGTCGTAATGGTATACGCTATTGCATTTGTCACAACCAGCGCGGCCTGAACGGAAAGTTTAGTGCCGGTCACCGGTGACCGACATGGCAGTCAACGTGTTAATCGTCCACTGATAGCTTTGAGCCAAATTGACTTTCAATATTAATTTTTGACGACGTGACCAAGATGTCATTGTATCGTGACAAACGCCATCTAATCTACCAATGTGGCGACTTTTATGCACCCGATTTGCCATTGATGGCGACGTTTTGCGAAATTTAAACAGAAATGGACTTGGGCCATTTTCAAAAATTAATGGGTCTGGGCCACAAATAGGGACATTTACCTTAATAGGTGTTAATAAAAAGACAATTATTTTTGTTATTGTTCGTCGCGGGTGAATTTCGAAACTCGTTTTTCTGCATTTGGAGCTTACGGTGCTGATTCATGTGGTTTTTTCGAATTGATGGTCTCGTTGGACTGCTGCTCTGCGGATATCGAATTCTCGCAAGAAAGAGAATCGAAACTCGTCCTAATCAAACACATTAAGTTGAACTTCCGACGGACGGTGGGGCTTAAGTGGCAAGCATTGTTGACGCCAAAAGTGTCGTTTCTCCATTGTAAAGGAGAAGCGTTTGTAGAGGAAATGGGGATGTGTCGAGTGGTATTCTTCGTGAACCCCAATCGTCAATGACGATGTCAAAATAGAAGCACGTGTACTGTCCAAGTCAACCAGGAAATTTATACACCCACAGAGATACACACGGATATAGATGTACAGGAAGAATTAGAAAGGGAGGTATTTCATAATATGAAGTGACAGAAAAAGCCTCGTCGGAGTTGTTATTAAAGATAATTAAAAATACCAGGAAAAATAATTAACATATGTTCGTAAGGTAAAATAATGATATTTACTAGGGAAATAGTAGAGATTTATAAAAAAAGAATGATGATTAACTGGGTCTAGTAATTAAAATTGCTAAAAAAATAATTGATATGGATTCATAATGTAAAATAATGAAATTCAGTAGGAAAATGGTGCATATTCATAGAAAGCTAATAATTAAATCGATTTTTATGTTTTAATATTATTTTTTTTATATTTTTCATCCGCTAGTTCAGTTAATAATGAACGTTTTTAAATTTTAAGTTGAAAGTTTTTTTTAAATTTAATTTAAATGCAGAATGATACGTATTAAATGTGTCATTAATTTTTAAGAAATTAGTGAAATAATAAAAATAATAAAATTAAAATAATGAACACGCGTTCGTGACGAAAATAATTGATTCTATATTTTCTCTAATACCTATAAGCTGTCGTTCAATTAATAAAGGAACCGACATTTTTTAGAAATTAAAAAATGAAATGTAATTTATTATTAGGAATTAGTAAAAATTTCTTGAAATGGACTATTTTCTGTTCATTTTCTTATACAGTTGTAATTTTCGAATAAATCGAATTTAATGAAATTCTACATTTGCGACAATTCTTTAAAAAGTAGGTAATATGTTATTATTTTTCCAAATTTATTGTATATAAAGAAGTTTTGGAATTTGATTTTTTTTTTAATTCAGTGAAATCCGCATTTTTTCAATCTCTAATTCCGTGTAGAAAAAACCGAAACTTCACTAATTCCTTAGTAATTGTAATTAATAACTATAATTTTCGGATAAAAAAAAAATAAACTTGCAATAATTAAAAAAATATAGAAAGCCTTATTATAATAAATTACGTTACACTAAAGATTCTAATTAAAAATGTTCATTAGCGGCATTAAAAATATTTTTTGCAACTATACGTATGTTTAAAATTACTAGAAAATATAATAAGAAAGTATGACAAAATAAATAGATACTTGCAGAAAGTCAATGATCATCTGCAATTTCTTCATAAGCATTAGTATTTATTTTTTTAATTATCCCTTCTTTGACCGTAGGTTTCAAATAAATATACAGTAGAATCTCCGTACAAGATACCACGGGTTCCCCTTCGCCAATCCACTAACCCCCCTCTTAATGCCTCTTCGCCTCTGAATGTTTGGAGTTGCGTGCTCCGTACAAGATACCACGGAAATAAATGAGAAAAAATGAGAATTATTTACACATAACGATTTTTTTTATTTATTATCATAAATTATTAATTATTTAAGATCACATTTTAATGTTTTTTGTTTAAAATTCATAGAGAATTTTCAATGACTCGTAAACGTAGTTTTTAGTCGGGGAAGCGGCGTTTCCGTGACGCACTGGGCTAGTATGTTTAAAATTGATTTACTTACGTGAGATAATTGCGCAAACGGTAAAAATAACTTTTCTTCTCTCTTTCTTTCTTGTCAACACTGCAAGAACTCCTCGTTTGTGGACTTCTAATCACGTGACAAAAAAAGAAGGAAAAGGGTATGGAATACAAAGCAACCTACATTATCGGTTTAACTTTAAACTATTTTGCACGGTATCTTATACGAAGGACGTGAATTCTATTTCTCTCCGGCGTAGCAGGCCGCTGAGTGGGGGAACGGTAATTTTCGGAATCATATTCCCCTCCCGTCCCTTGTAGTATCTTGTACGAAGATTCTACTGTATATTCTTTCCTCAGTCTATCGTTCTTAAATTTATTTATTCAATTATTGTGTTGACGTTTCGATAACTAATACGTTGTCATCTTCAGAACTACAGAAACAAAATAATTTTACTTACGTTAGTACAGTAAAACCTCGATATGACGGACCTCTATTTAACGGACTTCGGATATAACGGACAAAAAATATTATACGCATTTTCATAACCTTAGAGAGTTGATTATAAAAAAACAGCAAACTTCAAAAGTGCAAACAAAACTTGATTCCTTTTTCAAAGTAGGATTACCGAAAGCAAGCGCGTCGATATCAAACAGCAACGTCACTTCACGACGAGTGTCCGAAGACAATTAAATAGAATTTTGTTTATGTTTTGTATTTTTTATTTATATCCAAGTACAGTGTATATTAAAAAAAAAAGTTTTTTGATTTATTTTAAACCTATTTTTATATTTAACGGACTTTCGGCTTTAACGGACACCCCCTCCCCCCGATTAGTTCGTTATATTGAGGTTTTACTGTATAACAATATTGTGAGATGAGACTTGTGACGTATTAACAATTTCTCATATTTACCACTGATTTGAATTATTATTTTAATTTCATATTTCATTTTCTTAGAATTCAATTAATTTAATAATGTGAAAGTACATCATAAAAGATGTTTTCGACTACAATGTTCTATAAGTAGTGACGGTTATGTTTTCAAATCAGTATTTATTATTTATTTTATTTTCATGAAGAAAATTTGTATATTCTGAAATTTTCTTGTACCTTTTATCTCTTTTTTACAAATTTTTTCCTAGTTTTTGTCACGAATAACATTTCTTGGCCAATTTCAAAAATCCTTTTTCTCCATGTTTTCCTTTTTTCCTTTTTTTAATATCATTGCGAAGCGTAATTCCTTTGACGAAGGTAAAATTCGAAATACCCGGATGCAAGTTCACGGGGCAGAGAGCTGGCGTATATGGGTATAAGGAAGGGAGGTAGTCCATTGATTCGCGTATCATCGTAATTTCACGGCGCGTTACCTACGCGAAATAACTCGAGGGATTCCCCGTTCCCGTATCTTGCCTTCGGCTTTAAACAAGCCACGAAATTGGTTTACTTTTGAGCTTCTCACCCTCTCGCTTCTCTCTTTCCGTCTGTCTATCACTTTTGCCCGTTTCCTATCTCGCTCTTTCTCTCCATGGCTGCTCGGTATGATGTTGAATCAAGTCGTGCCAAGACTTTCTCTGGTCGTACGTGTACGTGTGTACGGCGTACTTTGGGAACGAGTGGAGCAGTACGTGGCCGAACTTACCGCTGTGCTGCTCTCTTAAGCAGGGTAACAGAAAAAAAGTCGAGCCTAATTTTCTCGGCCACCCCCGGGTCAGGGAAAAATATTGGCTTCCGACCGAGAATTAGCCTTTTAAATTGCCTCACCTTCCTGTCTAGCTGCCATTAATTTCCCTTAAACGATGGAAAGAATAAAGAATGTCAGCCGTGAGAGTTCCCTACCAATTTTTTCCCGAATTTTAGGATATGAATTTTGAACATGCAGAATTTAGTGGTTTTTTGATACAGTAGAAAGTACAGTAATTTTCATAGTTTGCTACTTTTTCAGTGACAAAAGGAATAAATTTTGGAGTTGGAAGATTTTAATATAATTCCATATTTGCGAGAAAGTGTCATTATTTTTCGGAATTTTTGGGATTCGAATTTTGAATCCGTAGGAGTTAGTATTTTTTATTGTATTTTTTTTTGATACGGTAAAAGCAAATTTATCGCAACAGTTTGGTATTTTTAATTTAAAATAAGTAATTACAAGAAATTGGAATTACAAGAAAATAGGAAAAGATTTTATTTCTATTATTTTCGCAAATTTTCATACATGAATTTTTAGAATTGGATTTTTCCTGAATTTGAGGAAATTCTTGTAGTTTTCTAATTTTCATATTGCTACAATTGTAAATTGGGGGTAAAAAGGATGTAATGAAATTTCGTATTTGCGATAATTAGAAAAAGAGGAGAAACAAATAATGAGTTTTGCGAATTTTTGTATAAAAATTTTTAATTCAACTTTCACCTGTGTATGACACCTAATGCATTTAAAAGAGAAATTACCGTAATATTCTGCAAAATTTTCTCATCGAAATTAGTAACAGTGATTTAGAACTAAAAAAATCTAGTGAAATTTGATATCTATAGTGATTAGAAAAAAATAGAGGAAG
The DNA here is from genome assembly GCA_949825005.1 of Gasteruption jaculator. Taxonomy (NCBI): domain Eukaryota; kingdom Metazoa; phylum Arthropoda; class Insecta; order Hymenoptera; family Gasteruptiidae; genus Gasteruption; species Gasteruption jaculator. The sequence goes on from OX463767.1 coordinate 3,878,469, forward strand.
TATACCTTTTTTTTCCAAATTACTATATATGATTTTTTTTGTACAATAAAAGCTGCAAATTTACTATTTTTGTAAGTAACTTCCATTTTGGGGGTAAAAAATGTAACTTGCTATATCCGGAAAAAAATATGAAAGGCGTTATTATGATAAATTAAGATACATTAAAAATTTCACTTGTAATTAAAAATTAAATCGGTGGCATTTCAAACTTTCGTCACAACTACAGACGATTGATATCACTAAAAAATGTAATAGAAGCCTCGCGTTACTATTGATATAGTTTTGGATTTCAAATATGCGTTTTTCCTCCTCAGTTCCCGAAATCGTCAATTCCACCGAATTTACAACCATATCTTTGGATTGCAGCCTTCAAGCTCGGAGTTATTGCCCCTGCGTAATAATACACTGAAAAATACATACTCGAACTGCTGTATTTCTGTATCTTCGCCGTAATATAATATAAATAATGTGGAAGAGCTTGATGAAATATTCATACAAAAGGCCACCTCCGAAACGTACCCCGAGTGTTGTCACGACGTTACCCAAATAAAATGGTTTTCCTGCTAAAAAAGTAAAATACCATAGGCTATCTTTTCTACTATATGGCGTTCTGTGGGCAATATTTTATAAGGCAATGTTACCAGGCGATGTTTTTGGGAAAAAATTGTTATTCCTCTATATGTAGTAGTGACGAAAAATCACGAAAAATAAGCTTTAGAGACGTATAATAGGGCCAAGACTTGTCTCATATTGTTTTTGTAACGATTCGAAAAAGAAAAGAGGAAATTGCAAATTTTGGAAAATGTTTCCACACACAGGAAGGTTAGAGAGCCTATTCCTAGAATGCATTTTTTAATTAATTTTATGGTTCTACCAAGAAAACCGAATTTCTTCTGTTTTAAGGGGTTACATCTAGTTGGTGGCCGAAAAAAGGCGTGTTTTTGTGAATTTTTTTTGGGAAAATAATTGCAGGTTTCGAACTATTTTTTTTTCGTAGTAAAAAATCTTCGATTATGTTTCATAATTTTTTAATTGAAAAAAATTCACAAATGTAGGAGATACAATGCATTTCCCGGACCGCTGTTCAAAAAAGGTCTTCTGCGGTGACCACTGTATCTTCCACCTCACTCGTCTAAAATCAAAAAATCAAATACATTATGTTTTTGCATCGTATTATCTCCTTAATCGAAGGATTTGAGAAAATATTAATTTTCGAAAAAATGGTCGACGATTGAACGTGAAAGTCCAAATTTTTATGAATAAATCACTTCATTTTCGTCGACCATTTTTACAAAAATTAATATTTTCTCAAATCCTTCGATTAAGGACTAGATAATACGATGCAAAAACATAATCTATTTGATTTTTTTATTTTAGACGAGTGAGGTGGAAGATACAGTGGTCACCGCAGAAGACCTAGCGGTCGGGGAAATGCATTGTATCTCCTACATTTGTGAATTTTTTTCAATAACAAAATTATGAAACATAGTCGAAGATATACCCTTCACTATAAAAAAAAAAAATTCGAAACCTGCAATCATTTTCCCCCAAAAAAATTCACAAAAATACGCCTTTCTTTCGGCCGCCAACAAGATTTAACCCCTTAAGCTTAAATGTATTTATAAACAAAATGCATTTATGAACGAAATTAACTTATGAATATTTGTTTTTTATTGAAATAAAAATGCCTTAAAATAAAATATTAGATCCTTTATTAAATGATTATATCCTGTTATTAAAATAAAATTTCCTTCGGTCAGCTATATTTTATAAATCAAATAATATAATTGTTCAACATAATAATTCCATTTTTTGTTGATACCCTTGCTTTTTTTTCTGGATTCTTTGTTGCCAACTAGTGAGAGATTCGTCGTAGATAGGCATTATTGCAATATTGCACCAGATAGAATTTACGAGTCACCTAAAACAGGACCGAGTATCTCCCGGTCGTGACTGGATAGGGAAAAAAATTAAAATCAGTCACGACGAGGTGACATTTAACCCGTTGAGTAACTCCTAAATAAAAATTGCGGTTTCCGATCTGAGAAATCTAGATTTCCGATTGCCGATTATCATAGAAAACGGTAAGAGTAAAAAACCGTCCGTTGCAGTCTATAAATAATTTAATTGCAATTCGTTTTCAAATCTATTTTACAAATTAAATATTAGAAACGTTGAATTAGAGACGAATCGTGATTTTATTAACGATAAATCTTACATAAATAATAATAAACAAATAAAATACTAATGAACTATAATTATACTGAAAAATTATAAATAGAGAAACTATAAGAAAAAGAATTGCATCAATTTAACTGCGATTATTTAAGCGTCAAAAATAATAAGATTCTTATTAATTTCTTTGTTATAAATAATCTCGATAAATAATTGCATTTTTCTTAATATAAAAAATAGGAAAATAAATATCGAATAGATCAAGACAAAAAAATAATTCTCTCGACCGAGGGGATAAATGTTTCAAGTATCATAAAATTGATTACCGATTTTCTATCGATAATATACTAAACACATAATTCTAAAGTCGATATATAAATACATTTATCTCATTACAGGTTCCGAATTCCCCGACAATCCGAACAAATTGCTGGCAATTTCCTTCTCGTCATAATAACACGGTGTTTTCAGACAAAGGCGTGTTATTAATACACGTCGGTGTTACTTCACTGCGTTACATTGTATTATATGATATCGAATTATGTTAGATAATCCCCTATCGTGTAAAAAAAAAATTCACAGCCGCCGAGAGCGGTTCTGGGAGGGTTTGGGTTTGGGTTTGGGTTGATTTAACCCGAGTGTTGGGTCGGATGAAAAAGAAAAAAAAACGGGTAACCGTCCAGGATGGAGAAAAAAATCGTACCTATCTACGGTAATACTTGTACTTCCATGCCCATAACTTCTTCTTATTATTATTATTTTCTTTTTTGGAAACGTAGAAAGATTATCGCAACATCAAAACTTCGATCACGTCAAACTTAATGTATACAAATTGCGAGAATGTGAGATGAAAATAAATATTTGTATAATAGCTTCGAAGAGCATCATCATCATCATCATCGTCCCCCTTCGGAGCAACGACACGCCTTATTAGCATTGCTATCGAGGAAACTCCGGTACCGATGCAAAATCAAGCAGAGATTTCCGTCGTCTAGCTGTTTTCCCCAAGAACCCTCGACTTCGGTTGCGATGTAAAGTGAGAGAGAAAAGAATTAGCTTATCGCTCGACAATAATCCCAATTCCCATAGGATCAGGATGCCACTGTGGGCGTGTGCTCGCGGATTAGGGAACATATTTCGTAATCCGCATGAGATACGACGGTGCCTTCCCTCTTCGCAACCCCATCAGAGGGTGTTTCATTTTACTATTAGATACACGACGAATTATTATCATCGCGAATCCTCATGTATCTCAATGATACATCGCTTCGCACGGGACTTAAGGTTTAATGGACTCGCCTTGTCTGCGACATTATACGAGGGTCGAAAGAAAACGTTATCGTTGCGCGCTGAGAAAAATGAAATCATATCGAAATAACGAAAATTGCTATAAAAAATAATAGGTATGCGCTTGCGATGGCACAGTAATGGAATTTAATAGAAGATTGGTCGATATTGATGGAAAGTTAATAATTAACGTTAAATTAAGGGGTTACATCTAGTTGGCGGCCGAAAAAAAGGCGTGCTTTTGTGAATTTTCTTTTGGGAAAATGATTGCAGGTTTCGAACTGTTTTTTTTCCATAGTTAAGGGTATATCATCGACTATATTTAATAATTTTTTTATTGAAAAAAATTCACAAATGTAGGAGATACAATGCATTTCCCGGACCGCTAGGTTTTTTGCGGTGACCACTGTATCTTCCAACTCACTCGTCTAAAATCCAAAAAATCAAATAGATTATGTTTTTGCATCGTATTATCTAGTCCTTAATCGAAGGATTTGAGAAAATATTAATTTTTGAAAAAATGGTCGACGAAAATGTAGTGATTTTTTCACCAAAATTTGGACTTTCACGTTCAATCGTCGACCATTTTTTCAGAAATTAATATTTTCTCGAATCCTTCGATTAAGGACTAGATAATACGATGCAAAAACATCATCTATTTGATTTTTTGATTTTAGACGAGTGAGGTGGAAAATACAGTGGTCACCGGAGAAGACCTTTTTTGAACAGCGATTCGGGAAATGCATTGTATCTCCTACAATTGTGACTTTTTTTCAATACAAAAATTATGATACATAGTCGAAGCTATACCCTTTACTATGAAAAAAAAGCAATCTTCTTCCGCAAAAAAAATTCACAAAAACACGCCTTTTTTTCGGCCGCCAACTAGATGTAACCCCTTAAACTTAGCTTTAAATTAAAATTAAATTTTATAGTCACTAGATTAATTAATTTAATTAGGAGCCACGCATTTTCTAAGAGATTAATTCGAAAGCATAATAATACGTAACTAAAACATAATTTATTTTTTGGAATTTAGCAAAGAAATTCAATAAACATATTTCAATTTTATTTCCTTTTTATAGAATATAATTGAAAATAATTGAAACATACGTTTGTGACGTATAAAATGATGTGTTTGTTCTTGTGACGCGTGAAATAATAAAAATTCGTAGAAAAATAGCGGGTATTCATGAAAAGCTAATAATTAACTCTAATTTTATTTTTTGTGAATAATTATAGGTAATTTATAGTCTGTAACTATTAACAGTTTTTTTAACTAATTATAATGCATAAATTATAGTTAATTATGAGGAATCATAATTTTATTAAAAACAATTTCAAATACAAATGGTACATAATCAAAAATTATTGATTTAAGGAATTTAATAAAAAAATCCAATCAAACAGATTTTAATTTCTCTTTAAAAAATGTACTCATTGTCAGAAAAGAAAGAATCGGTAAAATAATTAAAATTGGTGCAGAAAAAAAACAAACGTTTGCAACGTAAACTAATAATGAACTAATAATTTAATTACTACAAATTTGCTTTTTAATAAAAGCGCTTTTTAAATAAAAGTAAACACAATTTTTTTATATCCCATAAATTATTTTCTAACAGACACAATAATTTCGAAATTTTCTTGTATCTTTTATTAATTTTTTCTCTGTTATTTCATAATTTTTTCTAATCGCCGTTTTTATATAATACTTTCTAACAAATCCTGCAAACCTTCTGTAAATATACTATAATAAAGAAATTCCATTGTTTCTCATTTTAGCTCCTCGGTTTTTTCTATTTTCATTTTTAACGATACCGTGTTATACGTCGCTATATAACACTCAGGAAACACTTTCATCGACGTGGAAACGAAGTTTTGCGGTGGTGAGGTTTCTAAAAAAAATTCGAATTAAGGGAACATTCTAGGGTTGAAAACGGCAGGGGTTTTATGCTAGAAGCGCCACAAGGGTATCGTTACTTTGCCGTGCAGCTCCCGGAAAATTGTTTACTGGATTGTTTAAAGCGAAATTTACTAAAGCTTACTGATTTTATATCACGGCAATGCAGCCCCGGGGAACAACCGTGGTATTATGCATCAAGTTAACGTGCGCATGCTACGAGCATATCCTGCACGTTGCGAGCAACGTTGAATATGCTCTCGATTTTCCACCGGCGTCAAAACTAATAAACAAAACATATCCATTCCTTCTTTTTTTTTGGTATCTATTTATTCATCAATTCTTCCCTCGCAAAACATCGCGATAAATGAAGGTCTTTCGAAATTTCGGATTAAAAGAAAAATGATTCCCCGAAATGGGGATTTATTTTTCAAAAAGGTTGGGTACATAGAAATATATGGGACGACCGTTTCCTCCCGGTTCTGGCAGCCAACTATGAAGATTAAAACATAAAAATCGCGCGGTTAATTAATTTTCAAGAAAGGACGGCCAATTCCCGTCTCCTTTTTTTTGGCACAGCGTCTTTCGTTTCAGTTATATCGGCTTAGTGAATTTTTATGTACGAGAAAAACAAAAAGTCGGCGGCTTTTAATATGTTTGGATAAGAAAAAAGGGAAGAAATCACGTTACATCGGACGAGCGTAGATGAAAGAATATTTATGGGCTCCCATATGCCGCAACGCGATACACGGTGCCACCGAAAACCGACCATCCCATCTGGTCAAAGTGGCGATCTTAATGTCCCGGACGACCATCACCTATAATTTGGGGTAATATATTACCTGGTAATTCGTTGCTTATTGGTGTAAGTTGCAATTATGAGTAACAGGCACCCACACCACTTTGTGTATGCCACCCTCGTTTCACCCTCCCGTCCTCGTTCGCCACATGTCTTTCGTAGCAATTCCCATTGTTCTTCCTCGCTGTTTTTGCCAAGTTATATGATGTCTTCATGTATGGTGCATCGCTATGACGTGACAGTTATATTGCTTTCAAAACAATGCAAGCTGCGTAAAATGCAATGAGCCTACTGCCTTCCCTCGATTACTATAATTCTTTCCTTTCCACGTGTGTGCACCTGTAATAATTCCATATGCGATAATTAATACCATTACAATATTGCATGAAAATCAACGATAAATTTTGAATATTTTTCAAATTTTCCTTAAAAATTTTTCGGGAATTTTTTTTATCGGGAATTTGTTTTATCTGTTTTTGCTTTTCTTTTTTCATATTTCCCCAGGATTAGGAATTGGATAGTTTTCAAGTTTTTTCTTAATTGTTTTTGCATTTATGTAATTTTATATTACATGGAAATATTGAAATACTAATTTTGTTGTATACGTTTTCTAATTTTTCGCGTTAGGTAAATTTCGACTCCTTTCTCTATAATTTTTCCTTTCTCTATATAATTTAGGATTTATTAATTTATTATTAATTTAGTAACGATTTATAAATTTATTTCTAAACAAGTTTTTCATGAGAATTCCTTAAAATTTGAATACCCAAAAATAATATTTCTGAAATTAATCAAAAACCCTTATCTTTCTTTCAATCAAACTATTTTAGTTTGTAACACAAAATTATTATAAATAAATTTTCAAAAATTCATCGCCTTTCTTTCCGTACACTTCTATTGATTTTTTCAAACGAGAAGTGTATAATTTTGAATTTTTATATCTTTGATTTTTTAAAAATTACATGGTTTTTTACAATTTTGAGTTTTAAGACATTTTCATACTGAAAACGAAGCATTCCAAATTTACTTCCGAATGGAACCTCCAGTAATTTTGAAAATCCCATGTTTCAAATAATATATTTAATATCTGCACGTAATCAAAAAGGTTCGTTGTACTTCTGTTATAACTTATGTTTTTCTCCACTATGCTCAGATTTCTTTAAAAATATCTTAACTTGTATCCCGTTATAAATAAATTAGTGAAAATCCATCCTTTTCTAATTCTTGCAAATATTAAAGATCGTCTAGTTTCCATTTTTTTTATTATTATTGACCTAAAAAATTACTAACATTTATTCATTTCAAATATGGTTTGGGTTGTTTCCTTAGTCGCGATATTTTAAATATTAAATTTTATTAGGTGTTATTATTTCTTCTGGCTTGACGACTTACTGGTATTTATTAATTTATAAAAGTACATATCATTTTTCAATACTTCTTTTTTCTAGAAACGTATTCAATTTTTCTCCTCACGATTGCATTCACGGTACAAAGTGCAGCCAGCTGGGGTTGCAGATATCAAACAATTACATTTTTCGCTGAGAATCTAATTTGAAATTCTAGTCGGGCTTGGGTATTCCCAGGCAAGGTTTTTTCTCAAACAAAGCGAATGTTAACAACGGCACTGATTGTTTTTAACCCCGTCGCAAGTGAGACAAAACTATCGGCCTTCGCAATGTTCTGTTTCTTTTACCGGGAAGTTGGAGTTGCTCGCAATTAGCTGCGGGATTAAATACCAACTACTCGCGAGGTCTGTTGGTTTGCGCCGAGACAGATTAGACTCGTAATAAAGTGCTGGGGGTGCAGTCACGGTAGAAACGGTCCACGAGGGAGCCACTAAGGGGTACCGTCGTTGGAAACTGGCTTGAAACAGATTTAAACTCGTTTCCTCGCGCCAGAAGTTCCTCTCTCGTTTTAATTAGCTCCTCTAGCGTCTTCTTTTGCTCTGCTTTTTTTTTCTTAAATTCCTCTTTCTCTATCAGAAGAATCATGTATATCATATATTTGTTGGGAATAAAAAAATCTCGTACAATCAAACTCAATTAAATGTTTGCCAAAAAATGGGAATCAAAATATTTTATGCTGTATCAGAGTCAGAAAAAAGTATATTTAAGTACAATAACAATTTAATTAGGTTAATTGAGTTTTGTGTTAGAGCTTGATACAAAGAGAAAATTCTTAATATTTCTTATTAAAAAAAAACATTTTTTATTAGAAGCAACATTTTTCGGAAGTCATAAAAAATATTTCTATAAAAATATTACGCTGTGATCTCACTTTTGTTCTATGCGAATCTTAGAGTTTCGTGGTTTTTAATTTTATACGATTAGATTTGCATGAAATTGGATATAAAACGCATAAGCAAAAAGTCAAAATTCTGGTATATTAAAAATTTCTGATATATAAAAAAAGCACGAATGCTATTATTTTTTCTTTTTACCAACAAAATTGCAGAAATTTAATGTAAATTGCTTATGCAAAAATATTTATTGATGTTTCTTAATTTTTTTTTATTTTGAACAAACCAAAAAAATAATGAAAAAAGTAAAAATTCTGATATTTAAAATTTTTTATAGTCAAGATTTCTCGAAACGAATGTGTTTTTAGTCTTTTCTTAATTTTTTATATTAATGAAACGGGGAAAATTATACTAAAAGCAAGAATTTCATTCCTTTGCATTTTCACTAATAAAATTATACGAATTTAATACAGATCATTTATGCGAAAATGTTTATCGAGTGTTTCTTAATTTTTTTTGTTTTGAACAACCAGAAAAATAATAAAGAAAGCAAAATCCCTGCTATTCAAAATTATTTACAATCGAGATTTCTCGAAACCAATATATATTTGAGTTTTTATTAATTATTTATATTGATCAAACAAGGAAAATAATACGAAAAGCAAGAATCAACGATTTTTTTTTTTCATTTTCTTACAATCGAAGCAGCTCAAATTTTAATACTACCCATACATGTGGACACATTTATCAGTGCACGACAATTTTTTCTATAGAACAAACACGGGAAACACTGCGGAGGAAATTATGAAAATCGATGTTTTAAGTCTGAACTGGTTTTTTATGGTTTTAACGATTTGATTCAACTATGAAGTAAAAGGAGAGAAGATATAATTCGAGAGGAGAAATTACTTAACTCTCGGATGATACATAAATTAAGTTGGAATCGTAAAGGGGTCCATGCCACAGTCGCAGCCAGTTAGCGTGAGGGTGCCCCAGGGGGCAGTACACCCCTACTACACCATCAGCACTCTGAAAGTGCTCGGTGTACGTTAACTCTCTTTCTCTTAACATTTCTCTCTCCTTTTATCCCTCTCTCGTTTCAACCCTTTACGATGCTACGCCACTGCCTAATAGAATTACCCTCAGAGCTGAAGTTAGTCGGGTTAGATTGAAATTGCCATCACATTTTTAAAATCTCGTTAATTAACGCTCCACAGGAGAGCTTCGATTATGGCGAGCTTTAATGGCGACTCTCGTAAAATTCCTTCATTCCCATTTTTATTTATTTTATTTTCTTTTTTTTCGTCGGCAACGTAATCAAACTTTCACGTACGTCAATCACGGAACACGAGATTTTTCATTTTAATGGATAAACCGGCGGATATAAAGTATGGAAAATATGAATATTTATGGAAAAAAAAAAGTTGTCGAGCTTTTTCGAACCGAGAGTGTCGATAAATTCGGTTATATGCATGCCTCGCTCTATGTGCACGCAGAACGGTGTCGATTTAGCGAATATGCACCTGGCAAGGCCCCCAGCATGCAAATAAATCACATGGCTCGCGATCACTGACCATAAATCGCAAATCAAAACGTGTCAAACGTCGGGCCCCGGCCACGGGGCTCAAATTAAAACTGACGGCCGATGCAGTTCACAGGGTAGAGAAAGAGAGAGACAGAGCGAGAGAGAGAAGTGCAGGAGGGAAAAGCACGGCAAAAACCATTGGGCGATAATTGTGAGTTACGGTGATCAACCGGTATTTATTTATTTATTCGATGGCCCGAAACGTTATTTATAACGAAAATGCATCAACCCTGTACACGGACTACAATGAATCTCCGCGATGCGGGCATATTTCATCTCTGTATCAATATTTCATCGAATTACTTCCCGAAACTGTGGGTGCCCGAATTACTTTTTTTTGCTTCCTTCTGCAATCTAAAAAGTTTCACGAATGGAAATTGTTCAGAATTCGGGAAAGTTTCGAAATATTCTCGTTTGCGGATTTTCAATTTTCTAGATAAAGTTGAATAGCAGGAGTTTGAATTAGCAAATTTGTTATGTCAGTAGATTTATAGATTTTTAGATTTCGAAAAATTTCGAATTTGTTTGCGTTAAAGAAAAAGGAACTGAAATTGGGATAATTCGATGACACTCCCTTTTGTGGATTTTTATATTTTCTAGAAAAGTCGAATCAGAGAATTTAGAATTTGCGAATTAATTCTATCGGTATTTTCCCTTTGAAAATATTCGGTTTTGAAATTTCTAAGAAAAATTTCCGGATAAAAGGCATGAAATCCGAACAATTCCAAAATTCTCTCATTTGTGAATCACCAATTTTGTAAAAAAGTTGAATTAGACAATTTGGAATTTGCAAATTGGTTCCTTCGATATTATTAATTTTAAAACACCTGATTTTTAAATTTCCAAAATGTGAAATTCGTAAAAACCGAAAAAAATGGTCACCAATTATTAATTTTCTAGTTGATTTAATATGTAACCACAGTAATATTAGGTGCGCAACTAAGTTCCCGCTGTTTGTCGATAGATAGCTCCAGCAGTAAGTGTTGGTGAATTTTGACATATGCAAAACATTATAAACCAAGCTTAGACATATGGTAAACAAACCGCTTTGACACATTAGTGATTTTGTTTTTGCGTCGTAAACTTTTGGTTGTGTGAAAATGTCAGATTTTGTGCCAAATAATGGTCATTTGAGGGAAGTGCTGATTTTCTTCTTTCATTCGAAGAAAACGGCGGCTAAAGCGCATCGAGAGCTCCAAAAAGTTTAAGGAAATGCTGCTTTAAGTGAAACAACGTGTCGTGATTGGTTTCGTCGCTTCAAAGACGGTGATTTCGATATTAACGACCGTCCGCGTGAAGGAAGGCCAAAAACCTTCGAAGACGCTGAATTGGAGGCATTGCTTGACGAGGATTACGAAACCATCACTGGGGAACTGTATCGAACTCAATTGTTGCGATTGAGCCGAGCACTGCGCGAAAAACAGCCACAATACGAGCACAGGCACGACAAAGTGATTCTACAGATTGACAACCCTCGCCCTCACGTTGCCAAACCTGTTAAAACATACTTGGAAACGCTCAAATGGGAAGTCCTACCACACCCGCCATATTCCCCAGATATTGCGCCGTCCGATTATTACTTGTTCCGTTCGATGGCTCATAGTCCGGCTGATCAGCAGTTCCGCTCATATGAAGACATCAAAAAATGGCTCGATTCGTGGATAGCCTTAAAAGACGAACACTTCTACAGTCAGAGTATTCGAGCTCTGCCAGAAAAATGGGAAAAAGTTGTCGCTAGCGATGGGCAATATTTTGAATAATTAATTTGTAACCATCTTTTCACAATAAAGTTGCATTTTCATCACAAAAATAGCGAGAACTTAGTTGCGCACCTAATAATTGGAATTTCTATAAATTTTTCTTTTAATCAAGGATAAGTGCTAAATATTTAGAAAACGGGGCATATTTATTATTATTTATAATAATAATACGAAAGAAATGTTCGTAACGTAATAATTCAAATTATATTAATTGACAGATGATTAATTAGCAAATAATAAACGTCTGATGAATAAATATAACACACCTTTATTTAATTTCATTGAAAATGGTAACGATTATTATGGAATGCATTCTATTCAATAACTCGTGTTTTCGTGGATAAATGAAGGATTATATAATACTATACAATAACCCGATAAAAACTGTATTTTCAATTGCAGTAACGAGATTTTGCAACGAGCATTAGTTTCTCTTTCACGGTTTCGTGTTTCTCGATTACATTGACAGAGTAGTTATTATGTACGATACTAGACCCCAATCTAGTTACCGGCAGTAATTTCCTAGTTATCGAAATGATATAATTTTTTCTTTGGCTGATCTAATTGCCCCTTTATTACGATCTCATTAAAATAGGAAATCGGAAAAGTTGTTTAAAATTCCTTATTAAATTTGACATGTATTTATATTCGGTTAGACGTATGTCAAATTTTTGCATCGAATTTGATGTATTAATTTTGTATTTATTTATATTGAATTTCAAGCAAACCAGATTTTTATATACATATTTCCATTATTTCTGACACAAATTTTATTTAGGACCAGTCATATTAGGGTTTTAAAAATGTGGAAATTCCATTTCATTGTCGAAAGCTCCGTGCAATAAGATCGTGTGCTTTTCTCACTTCTACTTCATGCTCTTAAATTTAAAAAAAACCCTTTTTCAGCAGTAAAATTAGGCATCTACGTTCTACAGTCTCCGTTTTCATACACATTTCGAGAAGAAGAGAGGCCACCAACACATTGGCAAATGTAATTTGCCAATTCTCCTACTGGCAAATTTCCAGCTACTTATCATTTCAGTGGGAAAAATGTAGAAATAAAATTTAGATTATTTTCTCCCCTAAAATTCGTTATCCTTTCGAACTAAAGTTCATATTTTGACTATTTATGTTTGAACGAATTATGCAAATGCCCTATTTAGTTTAGAAAGATAACGGCACCAACCTGAAACCAGCTTTGATTAAATTTTTGTAAATATAATTGTTTTCAATCAATAATAAAATATTCGCCTTTACATTAACAAGTTTCTCTTCCACACTTTTTTTATAAACTTTTATCCTTTATTTTTAAATATTCTAATAAAAACTTTTTTATTATATAGTTTTAAAAATAAAACATAGTTTTCATAAAATTACTTACTTGGATTCCAATCGATTCCATGCTCAACAATTTTTCCGGAAAAAAAAGTATTTAAATATAATCAATAATCATATAATAAATACAATAAATAAATAATAATTATTTTCAAGAAAAATTGTTGAGCATGGAATTGATTGCAATCCAAATAAGTTACTTTATAAAAAATGCCAAAAATATGTTTTTTTTTAAATCAAATAAATATGTATTTTTTAGAATATTGATAAATAAAGTGTAAAAGTTTACACATAAAAGTGCAAAAAAGAGAAGCTTGTTAATTCAAAGGTGTATATTTTATTATTGATTAAAGACAATTATATTGATTCATGTAGAGTTTACGTGCAGACGTTTCGCAAACATTACGGTTTGCTTCGTCAAGGCTTGCAGGTACACCGATGCACATTGCAAACTGCAATGTGTGCGGAACGCCGGCACGTAAAGTGCAAAAAACGCCACACCAACCCGGAAGCCAAGGAAGCTGTCATTAATAGTGACCGCGAAAGCCTCAAATTCCGAGGTAAAGTAAATATTTTCTTAGTATAAGAATAAAAGTAAAAATAAAAATACGTTTCCCGTGGAGTTTATGGAATATACTTATTCCTTTTTATTTCAACAACGAAATAAATTCAGCTGGAGAAGATAAAAAAAAATTTTGTTTTTTCTTTTCTGAATCCATAAAAAATGTAATATACTTATTTTTATGTAATACTAAAATGTTATCTAATTACAAATTTGTCGATTTCATTTTATTTCAACAGCCTTTCCAATCAAACGTCATTTTCTGCTGCAAAGGAATATTTTGAAATCGACAAAAAAATTCATACGATACGAGAAAGTATAAATTTTCTCTCTTTTTTCTGTTCCATGCATTAATCGCAGCACAAATTTAGAGTAATTATTTTTTTTTATAACCAAATCTTTTTTTTTTTTATTAGAAGTCTGTCTGTTTTATCGAAACATAAAAAACATTTTTCCAAGAAAACGTAATTTCTGGCAGGAAAAGTACCTTTTTTAATCAAGAAAATAAATTTGGTACCTACGAGAAAACAAAGAATTTGATTTTCGTCCCTGCGTCAATGCATTATTTTCATTGCAATCGCGTAAAATTGAAAATGGTGCATAATGATTACCCTCATAAGGTCCCTGCGAGCTGACTTATTTCTACCACTGCAGCCTCCAATTTGCAGTAATTTATAGCCATGTATGGATGGCGCATATTAACGTCACGTAGGTCGTCAATGTAGGAGAAGAGGAAGCAACCCCGTAGAGCGGACATATTCCCGTTCATCTAATAAATATCACCGTCATCATCGTGCGGTAATCACCTGAAATACTGGTCTGATGCGTGTCTCCATTTTTCTCTGTCTTCGGCTAATTTCTTAAAGACAGTGTATTTTTTATTTATTTATTTATTGATTTATTTATTTTTCGAAACTCAACACCGGTTCACCAGCAGGGGTTAAAACCAACACCATGGGATCTATCTATTTATTTACATTTATATAAAAATGTACCAGTTTAACAGCAGCAGCTGCAATTTACTATGGTGTTTATTTACTATTTATTTATTTATATAAAATTATACCTTAAATCTTTGCGAACAAATTGTAACTGAAAAATTATTATACCGATTTTCTTAAATATTTTTTTCTACAATTGAACTAATTTAAAATGTGCAACTTAAGAGCATTTATATATAAATTCCTATTGCAATTAAATTTGAGTGTATCGGGGACTGCCTGATAATTACAGCTATAGCTAGATCTCTCTCGTATATTTTATAATTATTATTATCTTTATTAAATATAACTCACAGCCCATTAGAAAGTTGCATCTTGTTCATCTGCCAGTGATATCTTACTGGAATGTTCAGTTGCATCCCATGATTACTGTTTGTTGTAATCACGTATGAAACGGTTCAGCTTTATTATCACTTCCTCTCGATATTGAATCTTTTCTCCGATTCGTAATTACTTTTTTTTAAATAATTTTATTTATATTTAGAACATTTACTTGATTTCTTATTTTTAATTATTATCCCCCGAGTATACGATTATTTTATTTTCCAGTTAACTCACTAAATTGTGTTCCATTATAAAATAATATTATTATTAACCCTTAGAAGTCACACGTTCTAAAAATAACGTGCCGGTCACACGGAGTCAGAATGACCCCAGCCATGTTTAAACAATTGCCGCGTTGCCAATATCATTCCGAACGACTCATAAAAATTCGGGATATTAGTTTGAACCTTTTAGAATGATAATATCATGGCAAACAATTTTTATCAAATTTTCAAAATGGCGGAAAAAAAATCAAGAAGGTGGCAATGCGTAAAAAATACCAGTTTTCTTCAAGTTGCGCTTGGGCTCATTTTTACCCTTAATGACCTCTAAGGGTTAATTAGATTTTATAAAAAATTGCTCTCCTCAACATCTAAAAAATTTAAAAAGTTATAAATAAAGTTTTTTCTAGGAGAAAATGAAATTTTCAATTAGTAATTTTACTTTCCTTTAAAACAATATCATTACAATTTCGATAACGCAAAAATTAGGTTCGTAGAAAAATTTAATAATAAATATTTAAATGTATAAATCAAATTTTTTCTTGAAGAATTTTTACTTACGGACCAATAATTTTATTTTCTTCTAACACAACATTACTATAAATTCGAAATCTTAAAAAATCAGTTTCATAAAAATTGAAACCCCATAAAATAAAAACAATTTTTGAAAATCGCAATTTCGAAAAAAAATATTTTCCATTTTTACACTTTTTTTATTCCACAAAAATACTTGTGTGGGATATTCTAAACCAATCAAAAACACCGTTTTGTCGGATTTTTCATAAGATTTCTATTTTTTTACAAAACAAATACGGATCTTAATAACTCCACGTTCAAAAATTTCCCCACAAAGCAACAAACGTCTCTCCGCAAAACACCAACTGGGTACTCATCAAACACAAAGAAGATTTAATTATGTAAAAAGTTGGACACGGCCATAATGAAATAATGACACAAAGTCAGCGACGGAGCTTTAAAATTTTCATTTAAAGAGCAAAGTTCCATTGCCTCGCGTTCCTACTTTGGATGCTGCTTGTGTTCGTGGACCTTGATGTAGTCTTGAGACGGCAGCCCGATAGGTAAAAGGGAAAACCCTTTAACGAGGAAACTTTGGTGCTTCCGAAATTTTCGTGGGTAGCTTTAAATATTCGAAAGCTCGCCACGATTCTAATTTAACGCAACGGTAGTTTACACCGAAACTGCCGGTTTCGAGGAGGCATATATTTATATACATATATGTATATGTACAAATATAAAGCATACGAAGCCTATCACGAAATATACCCTGCATCGAAATGCACCGTCGCGGTGTCACGAGCGAATTTAAATAAACGAAAACAAAATAAAAAACAAAAGGAACGTTCTGCAGAGGAATAATAAAATAAAAAAAAAAGTACATTTTCCAATCGAATACCCACGCCGTGCTTAGTGACCGTTTGTAAATTGACACGCGATGTGTCCAACGACTGCATCCGAGTGGAAGTAATGCGAGGTGCCCAAATAAATACACATACATGTGTGTACACATTTATCTAAAATGAAAACTTTGAAATTTTACGCTCGATTGTTCTTCGCTCGTACCATGTGGCGCATTAAAATCATAATGTGCTTATCTCTCGAATACTTTCAATCGCTGAAAGTCATCTGACTCTCTTGTCACGCGTAGGAAGTTTATCCTGCGATCAGAATTATTATATACGTGTGTATATATGTATAAATATATTTTCGAGGCATTGCTTTTGTGCCAGTGGACAGATGGTACAAAAGCGAGCGAGCGAGCGAGCGAGGAACGACAGGTTGGTCCTGGGCACTGGCAGCATTTCGTGGTTCATTTGCGGTACCCAGGGGTGCCATCTATTACCAAGGGTGCGCGCCAACCAGCCAACCCGGCGTGGCTTTTCTCTATCTCCCGTTTCTCTTTTGGAAATAGCAGGGGGTTGTTTACACGCCGGGCATATAGGCTTCGTTTAATTCAGTGATTATTTTTTAACGAGTTCTACTCGGATACCTTCGTATCGCGTAGGAACGAGGCTAGTCCTCGGCTCCTTCTTCTCCCCGTTACGAGATAAATAATTGAAGAGTTTATGAAATACGGTAAAACGATTAGGAATAAGAGATGTGTGACGTAGAACGTGCGTGGAGGAAACGAGTTCATGAAATTCGCGGGGAGGATAACGCGAATGATAGATAATGGCAAAATTACGGACGAAAGGAGTAAGAAGGTATAGGGAAATTTGGAAAGCTTAAGATTTTCTTTAGGAGAATAATACTCAATTTTCAAAATGTAAACGCAAAAGAAATGGTAATAATAAATGAAGAATTAGCAAAAACCGCAATAAGTTTGATTAGTTCACGTCAGGAGTGCATGTTTATTACTTTTTATAGCAATCTTCGTGATTTTAATGATTCTTTATTTATTTTTCTTTTTTCAAAGTAAGAGTTTAAATTTCGAATGTATTTCTTAAGTTTCTTGGCCGAATTCCTGAAAATCAAAAATATTTTGGCTACGTATCATTTTGTATTTGAATTTCATTCCGGAAAATTTGTGGTTTCTTGTTAAATTAATTAAGCAGCAGGTTATAATTATCCATAAAAGAAATAAGGTTAATTATTAGTTTTTTACGAATATCCACCATTGTTGCAGTAAATTTCATTATCTTATTTTATTAACGAAAGCATATTTACTATTTATCGTAGCACTTTTCATTATTTTTTTTCAATTTTAATTTATTACGATTGTTTTTTTTTAAATTTTAGTATATTAATATCATATAAAATAAAATTCGAATATGTTAGTCAAATAAATTCCTAAAAATCAATTAAGTCGTTATTATTATACTTATCATTTTGCATTTAAATTAGATACAAAATATTTTTGGTTCCTTATTAAATTAATTAAACTACCGGTTACAATTACCAACAAAAAAAGTAAATGAATTATCAACTTTCTCTGAATATTCAATATTTTTCTAGAAAAGTTCTTTACTTTTTATCACAAACGTACATTTGTTATTTTAAGAGATTGCTATTTTCATTATTTCACGCGAAAATTGTAACCAAACGAAATTTTCACGGCAGAGTGAAACAAAAGGACCAATGTCGTGTATGTACATGAGTAAGTGTGTGTGCACCGATTACAGGTTAGTAATTAAATCTAAGTAAATTAGAGCAATCAGCTGTCTGAAGGGATGACGTCAATGATGCGAATCATTCTTTATCTCTTATTTCCCCGCTGTTTTTTATTCCACCACGATGTGGCTCTTCGAGATGAAGCCGAGGAAGAAGAACATGGAGAATAAGAAGAAGAGGAGTTCTCTCTAGGTTCTTTCGCACTCGCCGCCGTAGCCTCGGGGTCTTTCATTAATCTCAAGTCTCTCAATTTATTTTTGCGTCTTGTTAAGGTGCGAGTCTCGTCTGCCTGGTTATGTCTCACTTCATGCGTGTATAATACAACGCAGCGTCAGAAAATATCCCGTACCGGTAATGATGAGATAGCAGCTTTTGCATTCGAAAGAAATGCATCAGCTTTTGTACTTACGTATATACATTTCTCGGCACTGTATACCTGTATTTATATAAACAATGCCGGAGTCTCATTGAAAGAGAGATCGAAAGATTTCCATGGGGTTCCAGTAATGGTCGAACCAAAAATTTATTATAATTTGTAAAATTAGAACGAACCGTTTAGAATTTGTGGAATTTTCGAGAAAAATTATTTTAACCGACATGATAATTTATTATTTAATTCGCAGTCTACGTTTGCTTAGAACAATAAAACAATGATTTTCTTCAAACGTAGAATTTTTTTCGAAAATACGCTGCATGTTACGCGGTTAATTAATATATCCAATATAAACGATTTCACAAGCTCATTGAACAAACAATTAAATTAACAATCAGAATTTCACCATTTATTTATAATTCGAATAATCTAGAATTTGGTGAATTCAATAGGAACATTATTTTCCTTCGTGTTTTTTTTTCAAACGAAGTGATAATTTATTATCAATATTATCAAGAATCGAGTTTTTTTTCAGAAAATTAACATAATAATAGCCAATATATTATAAACAAACACTTTATAAATTTCTCTATTAAATTCTTAAAAATCAATCACATTTTTTTTACTTAGTATCTTATATTCGAAATTAACTTTTGAAAAATTGAGTTTCTCTGAATTCTCAAAATTCAAATTAACTCCGAATCCCCAATTCTCCCTAAAAATCCTAAAAATCAATTATCTTTTGACTACGTATAATTTTGTATTCGAATTCAATTTTGAAAAAATTTGCGGATTCTCATTAAATTGTTACGCGGAAATTAGTTTTACATATGGATGTACGTGATTTTAAAGTAGATAAGTTTAATATTTTATTAAAATTTAGGAAATTGTAATATAGTATAAAGATAGTGAGAAAAATTAGAAAAGTAGAAAACGAGAAAATTGATTATCCAAAATTGCACCCATTTTGTTTCTTTGGAATAAAATGTACGTATTAAAAAATTGTTATTGATATTTTATCGTCGTGTTTTTTTTTTCAAACGAAGTGATAATCTATTATCAATATTATCAACAATCGAGTTTTTTATCAGAAAATTAACACAATAATAGCCAATATATTATAAACAAACGCTTTCTAAATTTCTCTATTAAATTCTTAAAAATCAATCACATTTTTTTTACTTAGCATCTCATATTCGAAATTAACATTTGAAAAATTGAGTTTCTCTGAATTCTCAAAATTCAAATTAACTCCGAATCCCCAATTCTCCCTAAAAATCCTAAAAATCAATTATCTTTTGACTACGCATAATTTTGTATTCGAATTCAATTTTGAAAAAATTTGCGGATTCTCGTTAAATTATTTAAGCCATTTATCGTGATTATTAAAAACAAATACAATTAATTTTAATTATTTCTTCTCTGCGAATTCCCTAGCATTTCTCTAGTAACATTTACTATAACATTTTCCAGCCGAGTGCAGGCCCACTATTTTTCTGAAATTTTCATTGTTTTATCGACTCCTTTTTCTTCTCGGTGAGTAGAATGGAACCCGAAAAATATCTGGTTGTTTTCCATTTGGGTTCCGTTCAATGCAATCTGTGGCACACGCAATGTTTTCTAATCCTTTCGGAATCAAGCTTCCTCCCTTGATTAACGCTCAATCAATGTAGCTATCCCTTAACGCGACACGACGAACGATCAAAAACAGTCACCTTATCGAAACCATCGATCTTTCCGTCTTGGTAGTTCGGACTTGTCCCAAAGGACCTGAAACAGGGGGGTTGCGATCTGCTGACGTAGTGACGTGTCACCACGAATGTAACGATCACAATTCCTACGAAAGAACAAGGACTAACGAATACTAGACGATGCTGTTTTTCTATATTCCCCCATGGCTCCCATCCGGATGTGTTTTTCTGAACAGAATGAATATGAATTTCCTGCGCGATGAATCGTAACTTTTGACATCATCGTCGATGCATTATTATCAACTAACTGTTCTTTTCTAGGAAATGTTTTGGGGTTCGTAAAAATACGTGCCTTAATTGGGTCGATGCTGTAATCGAAAAACAAGGCGTGTCGTTTTCCTGGCTATTGGGTTTCTTCGGCACTTTTATGGCGGTTATATGACTGACTAAGAGAAAAACATTCTGCTACTTATTACTGTCGCGGAAGTGAAAAAGAGCCGCAGCTTAAAATGCAGTTATATTCTCATTTCTAACGGTATCAAATCAATGAAATATTATCAATTACGTCGGTGCCTGAGTGACACGATAATTTACAAAATTTCGGAAAAAGTATTTTCCCGAATTGGTTTTACCATTTATTAGGCCGAGCAGTTATTTATGTGACAGCCAGTGTTTTAAAATAAGAGTGAGATTGTTATTCTTGAGCAAGTAAATGCTAGGGAAGTGAAAAAAAGGTGCAGTTTAAAATGCAATTACTTTCATTTCCAACGAAATTGCAAATCAATGAAATATTAATTACGCGGTGGCTGATTGTCACGATAATTTGCAAAATTTTTGAAAAATTTCAGTTCCAAAATTGATTTGACCATTCGTTGTCGAGTAATTATTTATTTATTATTTATTTGGCAGCCGCCTTTTTAGAATAGGAATATGACAGTCGTTTTTGAGTAAGTAAATGCAACTGAAATGAAAAAGAGCTGTAGCTTAAAATGCAATTACATCCATTCCCAAGGGAATTGCTAATCAATGAAATATTATTGGCTATTCGGTGGCTAATTGACACGATAATTTGCAAAATTTTTGAAAACATTCAATTCCAAAATTGATTTGACCATTTGTTGTCGAGTAATTATTTATTTATTTATTATTTATTTGGCAGCAGCCTTTTTAGAATAGGAATATGACAGTCATTTTTGAGTAAGTAAATGCAACTGAAATGAAAAAGAGCTGCAGCTTAAAATGCAATTACATCCATTTCCAAGGAAATTGAAAATCAACGAAACATTATTGATTATTCGGTGGCTAATTGACACGATAATTTGCAAAATTTTGGAGAAACTTTCAATCCACAATTGGTTTGACCATTCGTTGTCAAGTAATTATTTATTTATTATTTATTTGGCAGCCGCCTCTTTAGAATAGGAATATGACAGTCATTTTTGAGTAAGTAAATGCAACTGAAATGAAAAAGAGCTGCAGCTTAAAATGCAATTACATCCATTTCCAAGGAAATTGAAAATCAACGAAACTTTATCGATTATTCTGTGGCTAATTGACACGATAATTTGCAAAATTTTTGAAAAGTTTCAATTCCACAATTGGTTTGACCATTCGTTGTCAAGTAATTATTTATTTATTATTTATTTGGCAGCCGCCTTTTTAGAATAGGAATATGACAGTCATTTTTGAATAAGTAAATGCGACTGAAATGAAAAAGAGCTGCAGCTTAAAACGCAATTACATCAATTTCCAAGGAAATTGAAAATCAACGAAACATTATTGATTATTCTGTGGCAAATTGACACGATAATTTGCAAAATTTTGGAAAAGTTTCAATTCCACAATTGGTTTGACCATTCGTTGTCAAGTAATTATTTATTTATTATTTATTTGACAGCCGCCTCTTTAGAATAGGAATATGACAGTCATTTTTGAGTAAGTAAATGCAACTGAAATGAAAAAGAGCTGCAGCTTAAAATGCAATTACATCCATTTCCAAGGAAATTGAAAATCAACGAAACATTATTGATTATTCTGTGGCTAATTTACACGATAATTTGCAAAATTTTGGAAAATATTCAATTCCAAAATTGGTTTGACCATTCGTTGTCAAGTAATTATTTATTTATTATTTATTTGATAGCCGGCGTTTTGGAAATGGAAGTATGACAGTTATTCTTGGATAAATAAACGCAGTACTTTTTTAACATATGATAAATATGATCGGTCTAATGAATATATTTAAGAGATTTATCACACGTTAAGTTGTTTATTCAAGTTCTCGAGTATCGATAAATTGTC
Organism: Gasteruption jaculator; assembly: GCA_949825005.1. Taxonomy (NCBI): domain Eukaryota; kingdom Metazoa; phylum Arthropoda; class Insecta; order Hymenoptera; family Gasteruptiidae; genus Gasteruption; species Gasteruption jaculator. Next base: position 3,901,151 of record OX463767.1, read on the forward strand.
AATTGAAATGCATCGATAGCAACGTTTATCTTTCCCTCTATTTTCTAACTGTACATAATTGGATTACTTAATTAGGTTGTTTATAAAATTCTAAGTGGAATTCATTAATATAATTAAGTATAACGACGACGAATCAATATTCCAGCACTTGTATAAACAACATAGTGATATATATCTTCGACATATTAATTAACAAAGTAACTCCCAACGTATTTTCCACAAAATAAAAAAATACTACACGTATTTATAATAAATTGACAATTTTTATATTAGTCTTCCGAAGAAGGTCTCGATAATCAGACCGAAACGTAGACTGTAAAATAAATAATGAATAGTCGACAATAAATTATCACGTCAGTGGCGAGAACCAACTGAAGAATTCTCCAAATTATAAATTACAAATTTTTCGAATTATAGATTATTCATTTGAAATTCTCCGCCTGATGGATTATTCAAATTACACATTTTGAATTGTTTATATAAATATATTAATTAAATGCGTATCATCAAGCGTATCGAGAATATTACGTTTAAAGAGCACAGATCTATAATTTATTCGTAATTATTATTTGAAAATGTTGTAAAAGACCAAAATTATTCGTTGAAAATTCGTTTTAATGGATTACGTCTCCACTCGGAGCTGCGGTTATTTATTCAGTTGCAAGCTGAGCAGTTGCACGAAGTTGTGAGTCTTGGAATAAACGCAGTTGGGTGTGTTTTTAGTATGAATATATGAGCGAAGTACAATTTACAAATTTTACTAACATCTCATGCCACTACGTCTCGGGGGAAAAGAGTGTATCCAGCATAGGTTGTAGGATATTAATTCGTCGCAGCGGACGCAGAATTTCTATCAGGTTTCAACTGCGAAGGTATATAGATATTTCATTTCCGCGTTGAGGTCTCACAGTGATATAAATGCTAATTCGTGACGCGAATACTTGCGATCGGAAGCTGCCAAGGCAACTTAATATTCACTACCTAATTTCCCAACTGCCAGGAGGCAGAACTTCTTTCTCCAATTTTATCAGACATGTGTATGGATGTAACGTGTGTCTCGATGTCCAAAGTGTCACTTAACGCATCCGAATCGGGCTTTTATCATGCTCTCGCTGCATCCGATGGTACGCTGAAGTAGAAGAAATTAGTTAATTGCGGAAAAAAATTATGTTGATTAAACAAATGTAGAAATTAGTAAATATTAGATTCCAGAAATTTATCCTATGCAACGAGAATAATTATTGGAGTAGTGAGTAAAAATGACTATAGGATTAATCGTGATGTTTATTGTAATTTAATTATGTTAAAATAATATTATTTACCGTATTTCAAAGTGTTAAAATAAATTTATTGATTATGTATGCAAATAAAATAACTCCAGAAATAATCAAAGTCACGAAACATAAATTCATGACGTAGAAAATTGAAGTCTAATAATTTATTCCAATAATAAAATTAAGTGAAACTGAAAAATTGTAGATGTTCATATAAAAATAATAATTAACTCTAATTTCATGCTAATTTTTACATTGGGTGCATCTATTATTTTACACTTACCTTATTCTTGATTTTATTTTACTAATCATTTTATTATAGAAATTTTCGAAATATTATTTTGAATTTGCTAGACCGAAAAATGTTGTTCCTCAAAAAAATTATTAACCCTTAGGGGTCCACGTTTTAAAAATAACGTGCTGGTCACACGGGGTCAGAATGACCCCAGCCATGTTTCAACAATTGCTGCGTTGCTAATATCATTCCGAACGACTCATAAAGATTCAGGATATTACTTTGAACCTTTTAGAACGAGAATATCATGGCAAAAAATTTTTATCAAATTTTCAAAATGGCGAAAAAAAAATCAGGACGAAGGCTATGCATAAAAAATACCATTTTTCTTTAAGTTGCGCTTGAGGTCATTTTGACCCCTAATGACCTCTAAGGGTTAAATATAATTATGAAAATATAAACAAATACCTAACTTATACGATATTCCATTAATATACAAGTTAATAATAATTTAAACAAATGTCCAATATCCTGAAACACAAGAAATCAATATTTTTTTTACTACTTTTAATCCACATTTTTTATAAACAACCGTTATTATATCTCTCAACAAATTGCTCATTAATTTTTCTCCAAACTATTGAAAATCCCTTCTCTGTTTTACGATTTTCCGAATTTTCGAAATATTATTTTAAATTTGCTTCACCCATATTTTTTAATATCCAAATAATAACAATTGAAGAAAATTAACGTGTATTAACCATAAATATCGAAATAGCATAAATTTTATTGATACACAAGCCAATAATAATTGTAACAAATATTTCATATTTTAGAGCTTTTCCAAGAAAATCAACAATTTTTTTTACAATCCTTTCGAAACAACGTTTTCTAAAAGATATTAGAAAATTCATTAGCAATTTTTAATACTTCCTGCGTTTAATTAACACTGCTCCTCTTAATAAATTGCTCATTAATTTTTCTCGCAAATATTGCAAATCCCTTTTCTCCGTGCTATTTCTTCTTCCCCGAACCTTGCAATCCGATGTTCTTAATCAACGTCCGATGCTCTCGAGGGATCGGGAATTCCACGAAGAATTCTGTAATTAACTAGGAGTGATTAAACATTTAGTTATTTTAAATCAAATAATAATTCGTTCTCGATGTTACACCGTGGGGTGAAATGGTATTTATTTTCACTCGGTTGACAAATGACAGCGAAGCGATAAAAGTTACGATTTTCTCCTGGAAGGAAAATTCGAGCCGTGCGGCTATTTATCTTTCGTGAAATAAAATCAAAGGGGTTGCAAACTATATTATACCTTTTAAAAGCACTCGTGCCTTTCTAAATACTGGTGAGATCGCGTGAGAACGTCGGTAATTTCTATAGGTAGCTTTGCATGCGCCAAACTCGTTACCGGTTTTTGTCCCCGTAAATTAATTACCATATACCATTTGTACTTTACTTTATTTCTTGTACGTTTTCGTTTGTTAAATGAGTTAATACTCGTTAGAAACTATACACACACACGTGTGTATGTATGTATATGTAGGTGCAACGACGTTGAAGAATTTTTTTTCTTCATCTTTAGATGATAAATATAAGCACAAGAGAGTTCGTTAATTAATTAATGATAATTATTTACGCTTTAAGCTTTAACGATATGTATCTTTTTTCTTAATCATGGAAAACGCGGAAATTAGTTTTACATATGGATATACGTGATTTTAAAGTAGATAAGTTTAATATTTTATTCAAATTTAGGAAATTATAATATAGTATGAGGATAGTGAGAAAAATTAGAAAAGTAGAAAACGAGAAAATTGATTATCCAAAATTGCACCCATTTTGTTTTCTTTAGAATAAAATGTAGGTATTAAAAAATTGTTATTGATATTTTATCAAGATTCAGGATATAGTTTTATTAAAAAAGTTTACATTAAAAAAGATTAGCCATAAGAAATTGAGAATAAGGAAAATGAGAGGATTCATGATAAAAATTTCACGAATTTTGTTTACTTGGAATAGTGTTAAAATGGCAAAAATAAGTGTATTAATATATTACCAAAATTTAGAAAGTTACTATATAAAAAATAATTAGCAAAAAATGAATTATTTTAAAATTGCATTTATTTTGTTTATTTGGAATAAAGCTCAAATACCGAAAAATTGTTATTAATATCTCATATTATTAAAATTTAGAAAATTAATATACGGAATATAGTTAAATAAAAAAGACAAGAAAGTTACGAGGGGGGAATTAATTATTTAAAAATGTGTTAATTTTGTTGTTGTTCAGAACCGATTTCAAGTAGAACAAAATTTTACGGCAACAAAAGCTATTATTTAGTGGATGTTAATATATAATATACCTTCAAAAACACAGAATTAGACTCCGGAAGTGTTGAACGGCTAAACGGTAATGAAGCTAAGTAGCTAACGGTAGAAAAATGGCCACGAGGAGAAACGGAGAGGGTTAACATCATTTTCTGCATGGGCCGTTATAGTTTAGGTGTTAATTTAGGTCGACGGCATCTGGGGTAAGTTGAACATTAAAAATGGATCGAAGGGAGAAACAAAGATTTTCGTTCATGTGATATCATCAAATTTTATGGATTCATACTCCAGAAAAATATAGTAACCGTGCCCATATTTATTATTATCCATTATATACAACTTTTTTACGCTCTATGTAATGTTATAGTTTATATTTATATTTATATTACATTTATGTGATAGTTTCACGTTTATATAATAATTAACTCTATACGTATAGAATTTTTGTAAATATACAAGGTTATGAAATTACAAATATAGCATATGTTATTGTAAAATTTTTGTACTAGTAAGCTGCAATTTTTACAATACTTTATCGTAAAAAAATTAGTCACTTCACAATGAATTGACAACTTATGCAATAATGCAACCTAAAAAATGTAAATTTGAAAATACTTTTGCAGATATGACTTTTCGAATATTATTTATTGCAATAAATGATTATACCGACAAGGAGTTGTATAATCCAATGAATTCGACCGATTCCTTTTTCCAGAGATACTTTTATTCGCTATGATTATAAATAAATACGTAACGTAATCATTTTAAATCGATTATTTATGTTTATTATTTTATATATTATTACTGTAAAAATATCTTCTTAAATTCGAAAGTTTCGTTACGAGAAAAAAATTATTGCCGAAGGTGAAATGGTATAAAATCACTTGCAAAAGAATCAGAGATTTTCATAAAGAACTTCAACTTAGTAGCAACAAATTGTTTTTATGTATTTTTTATAATATGTGTATAAACTACCACAGAAAAATGTTTCAAACATTTTTTAAAATTACTATTACTATATTTCAATTACCTTTAATACCACTTATTATTTATATACTATTTATTTAATCTATTTAAAAAATATCCTTCCAATTTTAATAACTTACTTCCACTCACTTTTACTAATTTTCCTTATCACCTTACATCAACTACCTTTCATCAAATCCCACACTCATTAATCCCTAAACCCACTTCCATTTCTTCTACCCAAATTACACAAAAAGAAAAGTATCACAATATCAAACCTCATTCTTCCAAAAAAAAAAAAAAAAACAAGGAATCACCTCCTATATTTCACGTCAAGTTTAAACCCATCCCTTAAACAGCTCCAATTTGTTTCAACATTTCCCATGGTAAGAACCTTGCCCTGCCCCTTTCCCTTCTGCAGGTTTTAGGGCACAAAAGAAACATTATCAATTATAGATGGCGTTACTCTACATTAGCATCATTTTAAGAAAATGAACGCGAGGGTGATGAAGTGGTTATGGCCGGAGCAGCACGGACGCGGAGGGTGGCAAGGCGCTGAAACTGAAAAATCGAGCTGCGCGGGGGTAATAACGTGAAATTAGCCGCTAATGTGGATCGATGCCCCGTCGGGTTTCGTAGCTCGGTTGCTTTAAGAGCGATAATAAAAATGAAACGATTCCACGGACGGATGGTCGGACGGTGTACGCAGTTTCGGGGTAAGTCAGGGTGAACGAGGAAGGGAGAAGAAGGGGTAAAAAAGCCTTCAGAGGCGTTTCCGTGAAACGACCTCTTCGACCGTTTTGCTCCGCCCTTTCCTGGATCGTTCCCCGCCATGCAAGCTTACTTTCCCGATAGGGGAACCCCCACTCGGTATCATGGGGTTCGATATCCAGCGCCAGCGTATTGCCAAGCGCATCGCTGTGGCTGCTGTCCTTTCTACCTTCCGAGGAGCGTGGCAGAGAGAGCGAAACTCGACTCTACCTGCACTCGAGCATCGTGCCCACCTGGTCGCCATGGTTACCCATGGTCTGGTCTAACTGGGATTGTTTGAAACAATTATCCCAGCCAGCTCGCACACCGTCTAACTTTAACCCGGTACAAATCGTTTTCGCGAATAAAAATCCCGGACGCGCTGCTCTTCTCCTTCTTCCCTTCGCATTCCACGGAATTATTTTTAAATCATTCCAACCCCGTCAGCCGCGAAATCCAGGAAATAGAAAGAAGCAGGATTTTCTTAGCGAGCCCCCATCTTGCGAATTTATTTATTTATTGGCGACCCGAGATTGTTGCAGAATTGTCACTGAGGGAAATTGTAGTTGATACGTTTCCGGGTAGATTATGAATTGTGACACCCCTTGCTTGTCTTTTTTAAGAAAAGGTATCCAAGGGGTTGCAAATACGAATGGGTGTCGTGTCGAATGATGGAAGGGTTAAGTGAGAGTCTAGATGATCCATTTATTTTTAATAGTTCTATTTCTTTTGTATTTTTTTTTTACGTCGAGGTAATGTATAAGAAGTCTCCCGAAGGGGAGGGAGATTTTAAAATGTTGTAATTCTCATTAATATTTGAATTATTGTACCTTAACGTAATCCATTAATATTTCTTAACACTTCCGGTTTTATGCATAAAATGTGCATTACCAACGATTACCATTTCAGTGTTCAGGAATTCATGTATTTTTGAAGAGTACAACCGTATAATCAATGTAGATATTATAATATGGATGCTATAATTACGTGATGTTTTTCAGGTTACTTCATTAACATTACGTATTCGTAACAAATATATTTGCTATCGCCTCTCAAAAACTTTCCATTTTGCTAATAATGTATATGTTCGTTTTATAATGTATATTAATTCTAAATAAATAAACAGGACAATTGTTCATTATTTTCCGTTAATATGCATTTGATTGTTACTTTTTCCAACATAATTCGATTTTACGCACTCGTTTTACGTGCGTAAAATGCCAGATTATGGCACTCATTTAGTTAGCACGCGTGAAATACATTTAGCGTGCGCAAAATGTATTTAGCGTGCGTAAAAAATATTTAGCGTGCGTAAGACCAAATTCACGCACTCGTTAGATCAAGCAGAATATGCAACTCGAGCGCAAGGCGATATTTGCACTCGTCTCATTTGGCGCCCTCTTTTCGTTTGGGCGACAAACCCGACCCAAGCCATAATCGCCTAGTTTACGCCCTCGTTGGGTAATGTACTATTATAAAATGATTTTTTTATCAAAAATTTAGTTTTTTTTTAAACCAAAAATCCCTCAGATGTACCTTCAAATCACAGATTTACTTATTAAAATTAATTACGTCACTAAATGCTCATTGTTTAAAAAAAAGGGTAAAATTCCTTTTTTTATTATACATTAGCCCTCATATATAGGTTTTATTTTGGATTTCTCGTCATTTATCATTATTTCAAGATGGCATTGTCTTAATACAACATCAGTATTTCACAATTCCGAAAATATCTTACAACGGGTGGAATATAACCAAGTATAGTATAACCCAGAGTCTTGCTTATCTCTAACCATAATGTCAACAGTAATGCTATCCATCCTCAGAACAATTCCTCTAAGCCAATATACAACATTAACCCTTCCCAAACGGAAATTTATCGGAGCGGCAGGTTGGCCCTCTGTAATGGAGCAGGGGCCAATCTTAGTCGGCGTAAATTAGTTTCCTCTATGATTAACTGATTAACAGCATAACTTCCACGGAAGAAAAATGCTTGGTAAAAGAATTCAAGGATTTGTTGTATTTATTACATTCCTTTCTTCCCGTAATATACATGTCTATTTATCAAACCTGAATATATCGCAGTGACGCAAAAATGTTTTCGACAAAATTTGAAAACAATTGTTTTGCAAAATAAGAGTGCGTATACATTGCAAAATGAATATTTCTTAAACACAGTATCGATAATTTCGCAGCAATTACATTCAATATTGCATAAAGCAAAGTATGATATCAGATTCCTGGCTACTGCAATTCTATTACCCGCGATAATATTTTCCGTTAAACTGGAGAAGTTTTTGCGAGGGTAATTGAGCAAGTTTCCGGGAATAATAGAATTCTACAAACTATTGTGCAGAGGATAGCCGATAAACATTGAAGTGTGGATGACAAAAGTGCGCGAAAATTTTAATTACACATAAGTAGTTCATCATTCATTCATTCATTCACCCACTCATTTATTTACTTGCACGTTAATTCATTTATTTATTTCGTAACTCACTCATTGCATCTTCGTACATATATTCATTTATTCATTCAGACATTCGTTTATTCATTTACTAATTTACTTAAGTCACTTGTTCATTTGCTTCTTCATTAATTATTTCATTCGATAATTCGTTCAGATATTCAATAATCCACTTATTCATTCATTCATTCATTCACTTACCCACTCATTCATTCAATCATTTAATCATCCAACTACTCAATCATTCGATCACTGATTCATTCATTCATTGACTCACTCACTCACTTATTCACTCACTCATTCATTCATTCATTCATTCATTCGTTCGTTCGTTCGTTCGTTCGTTCGTTCGTTCGTTCGCTCGTTCGTTCATTCATTCATTCATTCATCCATCCATCCATCCATCCATCCATTCATTCATTCATTCCACCCACTCGTTTATTCATTCATTCATTCATTCACTTCACCCACTCGTTTGTTCATTCATTCATTCAAATTCCTGTACACCCTTGCTGCATTCAATCCTCCGTCAATAAACAATCCACACAACGTCAAGATATTACCATTTTTATGACGTCGCAGCCCGTGACTGGGAAAAAAAAGAAAATGCCAATGAAATATGTCATTAGGTATCTCCTTTATCGCGCGATACAAGCCACGATTGTAAGACAAAGAAACTCCGTGCGGTTGTATCATCGGATTAAGCTCACTGTCATACGTATATACCTATATTCGATAAGGATGGATCAGCATTGAGCGGAGGGTTCTTCATTCGCATGGTTAAAGCCATCGTGATTCGAGCAAATGCGTTTCACGCTCGGGTAAGCGACGACTCGATTCGAGATCAGGAAGATGTACGGCGCCGCGACGCCCTCAACGGAATATAAAAGCGCGTGTACATCCGAAATGAAAAGTCTCCCATTCGGTTATTTACATTTCCGCATTTCAATTTTTTCTGCCCGTCGAAAACGACGCTGTCGCCATTACTAATAAAAATGAGAATGGAATCCAATTTGCTACACGCCCTTTTCGGACGTTGCCTTGATATGCTTGATAATAATAATAGTTATAGTGACAATAATAGTAATAACAACAATAATAATAATATTAACAACAACGACAATGATTTTTTTAATATAAATTCTTTTTTCTTAATTGGTCGTTCACGACTCTATAACTTTTTTTATCAATAATAACAGTAATAATAATATGTGAAATATTTATTTTCTAATTAATTATTTTTGAAAGGATAATTTTCTTTTTTGGACAATTCAATTTCATAACGTCTAAAATCAATTAAAATGTAAGAGGCTAGTACGTATTACAAAAATTATTACATAAAAATTCAGTATTTTGTTGTAAATTGTTTATAAAATACCATAACCCAAATTAAAAAATTGTTTCACATGAAATAATATTCCAAATTTTGATAAAGAACTTTAATTAATATTGTATCAATCTATCATACCAGATCTTTTAATTAAATATAATAATGAATAAATAATTGATTCATAATAAAAACCATTGAATGATAATAAATACAAATTTTAATGTTTCAGGAGAAATTTCTTAAAACGAACATTCCATAATTTGTTATATTTATTAATTTAATACAAAAATTTTGCACAATTAAAATATGAAAAAAGCATTATCAAATAGATTCTTTAAATAACATTAAAAATATACATGCTATAAATATTAAAATTTAATAACAATAATAGTACAATGCATGCAAGGGAGCAAAAAAAAGGAATAGCCTAATCGATATATTTTGTTGCATTTACGAACACTATTATAATAAACAATGATTCCTCCGGGGCAAAGAGCCAAGATCTCGGTTCGATTTTAAAGAGAAAACGATCCTTCTGAAGGATCACTTAAAATTGAACGAAATGCGGAATTAAAAGGAGAGGGAATAAATTTCGTGGGTTTTCTATAACAATAGGAAAGGTCCATTGCAGGGGGATTTTTACAGCTACTTTTCTCGAAGACTGTACGAATCCTGCGTTATTTCGCGTATATATATATCCAGATATTGTTTCCGCGTCACGTCTTCGCTATTCGCTTCGCTTCAACGAGAAATAAGTGACTAGAGATTCGAGTTATCCAATGTGTATGTGCCGAAAGATTTCCGATACGGCTCTGATACGAAATGTAAAAAGGCTTACATTGGGCAATTAACCGATTGGAATTGTCACTCGAGTCCTGATGAGGTCTTTGTGAAGTAGTATGGTCGAAATCTGAGTATATGTGCATGGAGGAAAATAATAAAAAAAAGTGCTGATGATGAAAAATTGTAAACTTGTATTAAAAAGATAATAAATAACTAGAATGAAATCTATATGATTTATACCTACTTTACTTTTTTGTAAATATAGTATTTAATGCAATCTTTTCCAAATAAAATGAAATTCGAAAATTTTATGAGCACTGTCTTAATATTTATACATTTTTTTTAAAACAGTTTCTTTAATTTATTTCAAAAGCGAATGCTTGTTATTTGTTTACAATAGTTATCGTTAAAATGACAAAATAGTTAGATAAACAATTGATATTTACAATATCTCAAAATTGAACCTTTAAAAATTAAAACTATTAAATTCTTAACTGTCAAAACCAATATTTAGATTTTTACTTTTATTTCGAGATCCATATCGAAAATTGTTCGTACCTACAAATTATGAAATTCTTTTTATAAAAAAGGAAATTAATCTTGAAAAATAGAAAAATAATTTATAAAGAATAATATAACAATAATCTTGCAATGATACTACATCCGGTAACTTCAATGTTTCAGACCTGATAAGACAAAAATCTTACCAACAAAAAGATCTGTATTTTATAATAAATTAAACAAATGAATAAATAAAATCCCGGAAAAGACGTACTAAGAATGATAATTTCTTAAAAGACATTCATTAACATAGAAAGGACCTTCACCAAATCTCCTTCCTTTCCTGTCGAACCTTACTTGGGACTGAATTCCTTTCCTAAACCGTATCAAGCCCTGACACCATCGCAGGTCAAATTCCGGTACACGGGAGATTAAGTGTTCAAGAAAAACTAAAACACGCACATATATACACACATACGCGAAATAAATAGTCGTGAGTAAATATGATCCTCCGGTGGAATTAGCTTCAACATAAGAGGATATGTGGTAAACGCGAGGCATCAATAACCGCCCTAATCAGCTTGGTACGGGACCGAGCCCTGAACCCGGTACCATGCAATCCCGTCCTAAGCGTTCACCACAAATCACATCACGTTCCGGAACCCCCAGCCGATCATTTAAACTCTGTTGGATTATGGTTTCGAGCCTTGTGTTGGTTCAGTGCGTATATCCTCTTATACTATTATATCCGCAATTCGTGAATTAGTAACCGCGTGGGCAATTTATTGAATCCTCCGTAAATGCTTCGGTATTTGTATCCATTAGACTGATGTAACTATTGCCAGCTCAAAATTGGTCCATGTGAATCACCACGATCTTTGGCTCACAGAAATCAGATCTGAGACTTTCTTACCATCGATGGACCCTTCAGCTGGAGTCTAAAATACTATTCTAATAGTACGATAATTCTACGGTAGCGCAATGTTTAAGGGGGGAGGGTCAAGTAATATTAACAATTTTCACCTTTTTTTTGCTTAGAAAATTAGTTTACCATCTGGAGAATGTGCTCCGACTATTTCAGTTAAAAATTCGAAGTCGAAGTGTACCTACAGAGTCGTTAAAGTGATGCGCTCCGAACGGTACGGAGCGCAGATATACACTTTGAACGCATTTCTCTCGAAACGCAAAATTTCGCGTGCCGTGCAATGTAGCTTAGAGGTTTCTCAGCCGATTGCTATGAAATTTTTCACAAAATATTCCCTAAGCTATTCTCCTTTGCATCAATCTAAAGGTTTTTCTAAAAATTGAAATAAACAATGTTTTTAATCATTTTTTTATAACAAGATTTTGCGACTTCTTTTTTAACGTGGCGTGGAATTTTTAATCTAAAATTTTTTTTGTTTCAAATGGGTTCACGCAAAGCGTATTACTGTACTTTAACGAAAAATTGATGGATCTTTGATTTCAGATAATTAGAGTGATCTGTGCGTTGCACAGCGCATTTTCGAGAAGCCAATTTCAAGCAGCTGCTGTTCGGTAATCTATGAATATTTTTCCATGAAAAAATTTATATAGATTGTTTAGATGCTACAAAATAACAAGTAATTAGTTTTAAGTAAATATATATTACGCACTCTTCAAAAATAATTCGAGAAAAAACGGTTGTTTACTTGACCCTCCCTCCTTAACCGTTTGAGTGCCAGAGATCTTTTTTATTTCCAAATGAAAAATTGCCAAGCGGCGCAGTAGCGCTCTTTTCATTGCGTTTTTCAAAAATGCGCGCATTTTTGGACATGGAACAGAAGAAGGGCGATTGCGCCGCTTGGCACTCAAACGTTTAAAATAATACGATAGTAATATTACTATAATAATTATATTAATGTAATAATAATGCGACAATTCTACGCTAGTAGAATTTTAAATAACAATACCATATAATACGACAGTAAAAGTATTAATCATAGTACGATAATTAACAGTAATTAATTCAAAGAATACTTATTTTTATTCCAACATTTTTCATACTCAAGTCAATTTAATAATATGTACATAATTAATTCGTGCTCTCATTTTTCTTCATTGGTATAAAAATTTCGAATTATATTGGATACAGTATTTTACAACATATAAATTATCAAATACATTATAATAATAAAAAGAAAGGAACAGACTCCGAAGTCCAACGAAATAACAAGCAAAGTAATGATAAATAAAAATAATAGTAGCGAATAATAAATAATAATATAAATAAATATAAAATAATATAAAATAAAATAATAATATAAAATAGAAATAAAATAGGACAAAATAACGAGAATAGTGGATGTGTCATTCGGAATGGAATTATTAATGTGACACTCCACCCTTTGTATACATATATGTATACATATATATCATAGTTACAATTAGAAATTTATCCCGATCGGTTCTAGTCCGGAATTCATTAGCACGCTTCAATAGGTGAGCCGGTAGGAAATCTCATTTTGAATCTATCCGATTCCGGCAGTACCTACCTATGTGAAAGTGAGCATTCAAGCTGAAATTGATGACGAATCAATAACGGGTCAATTAGAAAACGTCTGTGTGTGTGTGTGTATTATCGTTGTATTGAAAGACAGAACCCTGAGATTTTAACTATAACGCGGACCTAAAAATATATTGCAATTGCATCCAATTTTAACATTTATAAACGTGTACCAAGAACTTGTGAATTTGTTGCAGGTCTATTAATTATTAATATTAACCCATTGCCGCATACTTAATATTACAAGTATCCGGCAATGGGTTAATATAAAAAAAAATATAAGTAGGCAGGTACTTATTATAAGTAATTGCCTACATATCACTAAAAAATCAAGAGACATAATCGTCGTTTGCGGCAATAGGATAAATACATTTAAGGTTTCTTCCAAGTTGTGAAAGTTTGAAAAATCTAACGGCCGCAAATAAATGCCAAAGATATCTTTTAACAAATACAGATTTTCCATTTCCTTTTCTTGAAAAAAAAAATTATATTGAAGTTGCTCTGCAATTTATTGGTAGATCCTGATATCCTGTAAGTGAAAGAAGTTTAATAAGAAGAACAGCAATTGTAATTGGTGCGAAGTCGTTTTTGTAGCGTATTAGGAGCTGAACCGGAGGCGTGGCTTTACCGGTACCAAGACTCTTTCTTCTTCGACACCCAGTTCCATTGCTTCGTTAGTCACCAGGTAGCGAACTGCAGTTTTCGGTTCACAAAAAAATTCACATTAGAACATTTTTTATCAAACAAAAATTATTTTTCTACTCGAAAATGATTCGTCCATTATTTCCAACTTTAAATATTTTTCTCCAGTTTTTAAAATCTTTTTCTCTTTTGATAAAAAATCACCACCGGTTGTTTAAAAAAACTCAGTGGGACAATTTCTAAGAGGAACAAAGTTCAATAAAATGTTTCCACCCCAATTACGAATTAACCGAAACAGAATCCGGGAAAATAAAAATGTAGAAAATACAAGCGAGCCTTGTAGCAATAAGGGCAGATCTTGATCGAAATTCGCAGTAGATACGGAGCATAATTCAAATCTGTTTCTAATCTACCACAACCGGGAAGCAACTCTGCCCCTCGCGTTACGCTGGGGAATTTTCTTATCGTGTCTTTCCAAGAATTCCAAAGTAATTTTGGGGCTGAAGATGTATTTACGAAGAAAGCTTATACTTTACTTGCGTTTTCTATTCGTTGAAAAGATAATGTACAGTCACGGAATTGGAAGCAAATTGACTTGAATTTGATGCATTTCTACTCTGCGAAAAAAACAATCGTCAAAATAATGAGAATTGTTAGGAAAAAATAATCAAGCGCCTGTGACATAAAATAAAGAAAAAAACTAAGAACATAATAAATGTTCGTAGAAAGTTAACGATTAACTGCTATTTTACAATAAATATTAGCGCTGTTGTATATCATTTTTATACAGAAACTTTCAAAGGTATAGAAAATTCTTTATAAAAATAATATATTATATTTTACATTATAATATATCATATTTTATATTATAATATATTATATTTTATATTATAATATATTATATATTATATTTTATAAAGATAATATGTATTTATTCATTTCTCAGTGCATTTTGTAAATTATTTTTCTTCGTGTAGGGACCCCCGTGACAATTGCAATTGAATTTTTTTATTTTATAACGTGAGCGGCTGCTGTGATGTAACTAGAGGTCACATAAAGAAGGGCCGTTTCTAAAACCTCCAAGGAACGATTTCCAAAAAGTTAGTAATTAGCAAAAACTGCTGATACGACCAATGCAGTTACCATTTTGCCCAAATGGATAGCGATGCCTTAATTTTTTGCATCGCGTCACCAACTTACTCTGGTTGTTAATCAAGTCTTATCAGTGGGGGCCAAAAACAAGCCCTTTACTTCGTCGAAATCCAAATGGCGTGTTAACCCACGAAATGTGGTGCACTTGAGTTACTATGCACGTGATATCTTAATTTATAGTATATTTTATAGTATAATATAATGATTTAACTGAATATAATTTATTATTCGCAGAGGAATTTAATAAAAATTATTTCATGATAATATTTCGTATTATTATATCATATTTACTTTTTAATTAAAAAAAATAAAATAAAATCTACATGTTTACTTTTGCAGGTGAAAAATGCATAGGGACATTTTTTAAACTCATAGTGTTTGAAAAATTATTAATACTCTAATTATTCAATGTTTTTATTGGTATTTCTAATTTTGAAATTTCGGTTTCTGAATTTTTTAGATTATTAATTATGTAACCGAACATAAAATGTAATTATTCTATGATTTTTATAACAATGCATATTTCTGTAAATCGTTTTGAAAATTATTTATTATATTATATTGTTACAAAAATGACTGAAAATTATTTATTTAACTGTAGTGACAAATAGGGTACTCTGTCAATTTGTTGAAAAGAAATTAGTCGAAAGTTTGGTGATTTACGACTTTATCATTTTTTTAATAACAACAATAGCAGGAGTAATAATAATAATAATGTTTAATAGAATAAATATACAATTGTATGCGATTCAAAAATCTACGAGCCGTATGAATTCCACACCGAAAGGTATTTCTCGAGAGTTTCATAAAAACTAGGCGTATCTATGCCAAATGCTAAAACTTGGTATAGATAAAAAACGTACAATTATGTAGTTACGTGTCGCAGGTATACATGATTAGGGCGTAACTTTACACCGTAAAGATATATCCGGTCATCAATAACAATCTTGGCAGTAAAGGTAAATATGAGTAAGTACGTAAATCGGCGATATGGTTTTCTAATTTTTTTTTTCTCGATTTGCGATGTAGAGGCTAAGGTCATGGAGTCAATCTGTGTCCATAATCATGAAAGTGGTCTAAGTCATATTTTTTTGTGTTGATAAATTTAAAGGATTCGTTTTAAATAAAATAAAAAATGTTTTCACATTCTGCAATATTGAAAGTTGGAGTTTCATTGGTCTTGATTAATGAAGAAAAAAATGTATTGCAAGATAAAATGATGCGAGATCACTGAAAATCTCATCTTTTTCAAATCTTGACATACACCACTTTCATAATTATGGGCACATATGTGCAAGAGTGTGGCTCAATATTTGCCAAAAAAGTATCGGATCTCATCAAGTCAGTCGAGTCCTCTACCGATATTTCAATAACCGACATTTAAATACTAAAAAAATAATGATGCATATTCTAGGACAGTCGCGTGACGTCATTTGTTCTTTTTGATAAATGCCCAGGGTTCGAAAATTAGTAATTTATTTTCCAGGCTTCTATGTTTCTATTCAACCCTTAAATTACCATTTTGTTGTGAGTTGAGTTTCCGTTCATTACGTGTCCCGCTGGTAATCTAAGAAATTGCCAACGTACTCTTTCAAGCCCGACTGCAATCAAGTTGATAACACCAATGCACGACCACGCAACATCTATGGTAACAATTTCAAACGTCAAGGTATTGCAATTCTCCTTATTCTGAATACCGTAAATGGGCAACATTGTTGCTCGAGTGCGAATGCAGACAAAGAAGCAGGTGTAACTTCCTTGTCGATAGCTGTGAGTTAAGATATCAATAATTACGAATGCAGGATCTATGGAGGTACATCTGGCTTGCCGAGAAAAAATGTTTAGGCATTTTTAACGAAAACATCATTACAGGTCTATTAGAGAATCGTATTACATGTAATAGCTGAATTATAAGATCTTCACTGAAGTTTCCGGTTAGGGGTTGTTATAGGTAATAATTGCCTCTAAAATAACAATAATAATAACAACAGCAATAATAATAATAATAATGATAATGATAATAATAATAATAATAATAATAATAATAATAATAATAATAATAATAATAATGGTAGTAATAACAATAATTACGTTACAATATTAACAACAATAATCACAGTGATGAATATTACTCTGTTTCAATTTTATAATTTTATGAAAGTATTAAAAACTAAATCACTAATATAAAAAATCACCTTTACAATTTTTTTCTAATGTAGGAATTCAAATTAACAAATTCGTATTTTTGAGATTTTTTTTGGAAATTTGTTTATGTATCTCATTAATCAGTTCCGCCTATTACTTAAAAAGAACAAGAATACAAAATAAAGTGTTATTAAAGATCGGGTGATTAAAATATTATTATTTTACAGTATTTTCAATAAAACTGTAGGTATATTTATTTTGTAATTCAACTGTAGAACTCCTTTATTATATTATATCATTATTTAAAAAAAAACAGAAAGTTATTTACTTAACTTTGTTACTTTGCTTGGAAATTCCAAGAAAGTATTTTTATAAATACTTACAAGAAAAAATTAAAATATGAAAAATTTTAAAATAATTTAAGGGCCAAAAGGGTTGTTCTCGATTGGATTAATTTACGACCAAATAACGAAAACCATATAAAAAATACCGTATAAAATTTTCATTCGAATAGAAAGATATTGAATTTCCTTAATCCGAAAAATCAAAAGTTTACATTAATGGTACGATATTTAGAATTGAAAGACTTATTCCCTTTCACATTCTTAAATTTATCGTTACGTAGTTGAATTTGTTATTTTCAACTTTCCATCTTTCAGCCGCGGGGGAGAGACAGTAAAATTTTCCGCGTAGCTTTAGTTTCACGTCCAAAGTTTGCAGTTCTATAAATTCTATTACTTGGAAAAATTGCCTCCGCGAGTTATAGCCTCCTTTATTACATTCTCCCGCATCAAAAGTTTTTAAGAACAAACGTGACAATTCACCTACGAGTGCTTTTGAACGAATCCTCTTCCGCTGATAATTAAATGTGCCACTGCTTCAATTATAAAAGTGGCAGAAATCGAATCTACTTTGTTTCAATGTATCCAAGGCTTTATTTAAAAAAATATTATTATTAAAACAACAAACTATTTATATTATATATAGTCATTTACAAACATTTTCTTTTCTATTTTCCTAATGTAACTTTACCTTTTTCGTTATTTAACCGAACTTACCACAGCTTCGAATAATAGAATTTCCTTTTCGGATTAAAAGTTACATTTTTATTTGTTTAATATTTTACGTCATTTTATTTTACTTTACATTGTATCCTAATTATTGAAAATACTTACTGTGGATTTAAAAAATGGAATTTATTATTTTTATTGAAGAAAGTGCTTAGCTTTTGTATTAAAAAAATATTTTCTGTGTTTGTGATATTTATTTTAATTTGTTTTCTTTCCTTATTAATTACATTACGTATTACCATTTATGGAGAAATTTTTTGTTGTTATCATCTTACTTAATTTTAATTAGTATCTTAATTGAGTATTTTTGAAAAATGGAACATACTTTTTACAAACCATTTATTTTAATATATAGTCATTATATTATTATATAAATTATATAAAAATATAATTCCAACTACTTCCATGATTAAGTCAAGAAGAAATCAACAAATTCGTACCTTTATTTTTCTTCGGTGTGATTAAATCTTTGCTCTTACAATATAAACATTTTCTTTGAATATCAAATTTAATTTCTACTTAAACAATAAACCTATATTATAATAATAAAAAATAGTAAACTATGTTGGGAATCGCGTGCAATTTTCCTAAACTATATTTTCCGAATGTTATAATTAAAATGCACTCAACAAAAATATATGAAAAAAATCCATCTTCTTGAAACTTTCGACTTGGCCTATTTTCAAAATTTCTGACAACAAAAATTTCGTTCCTTCGCGGAAAACGAGGCTCGTTTATTACTCCAGCGAGTGAATTTATCATCGCAACCGATTTAATCACACGAATGCAACAACGTGCATCGTTAATTTCATCCTTCTGTTTCGGGGCATGTACCTCATATATATTTACTCCCGTCATACGTCTGAAATACTGCTATTTTCTTTCGTATACGTAAATATTTGCATAAACGTACCACGAATAATTCCTCGCGTGCATTTCCAGATCTGAGAATTCGAGAAAGAGGCTTCATGCATACAATTTTCAATAAGGTTGTTATTTCCATAATATACTTATAACTTTCTTCAAAACGATGCTTGATGTTCAACTTTTTAACTCATGTTAATTACAGGGAGGCAAAACGCGGTGTCAGATGTCTAAAGGCACTGAAAACTGTACTTTAGCCGTAATAATTTGAGAGCGATACGCCGGAAATTTCGCTCAGTTCGAAATAATTATTATATCAATGAATTCCATTCCCTAAATTAACACCTTTCAAACACGAGAATCATCATACTGCGAATCATTCGTCTATGTACGGCGAAAAGAACATTATTATCGTTGATAAATAAACAATTTGAAACGCGTCAAGTGATAATTTTCTAGTAGCGAAATTGACGTTCGTTCGAAATCTGACAGGAGCTGTATTGCTTTCGCCTATAGATTTTACCGATGTTAAGGATTTACCTGAACGAACTCACCTGTAGTAATTCCAGATTTAATGCAATATGTATTTTTTTAAAATAATTCTACTGGCCAATGTGTTTATTTTTTCTTTAGGTTGCGTTCTATATTTCATTTTGGGTATGAAACTCGCAGTTTAATTAATTCAGCAAAAAGAATTTAGTTGGATACGAGTTAAAAAATATTTTTTTTAATACAGAAAATACCTTTTTTGCCATTAAAAGTAAATTATATTTTTGGACCGTGTAAATGTAAAGTTTGGTTAATTATTAAAACAGGAAAAGTTGTGTAAGATATGTACGAAAAATTATTCTTCCAATTTAAAAAATATTTTCGTATGTAAAAAGTAAGTTCTATTTTTCATAAATACTCGATTGAGATACTAGTTAAAATTCAATAGGATGAAAACAAAAAACAATTTGTCCATAAATGGTAATACGCAATGTAATTAATAAGGAAGGAAAACAAATTAAAATAAATATCACAAAGACAGAAAGTACATTTTTAATATAAGAGCTGAACACTTTCTCCAATATAAATAATCAATTCCATTTTGTAAATCCACAGTAAGTATTTTTTCATCGATTAAGAAACAATGTAAAGTAAAATAAAATGACGTAAAATATTAAACAAATACAGATTTACCTTTTAACCGAAAAAGGAAATTCTATTATTCGAAGCTGTAGTAAGTTCGGTTAAATAAGGAAAAAGGTAAAGATAAATTAGGAAAAAAAATATTTAAAAAAATAGAATAGAAAAAAAAGTATTTTTTTGCAATACAAAAACTTTTTCTAACTTAAAAAAATAAAGTCTATCTTTTTACAGTTCATAAAAAGAATTTTCATTAATTAGGAAACAATGTAAAGTAAATTAAAGTGAATTAATACACGAGGAAGAGATTAAAAAATATATTTTCTGACACAAAAGGGAAATTCTATTTTTGGAAGACGTAACACGCAGTTTGATTAATTAAGGGGGGGGTATGGTTTTGAGGGTTCAAAAAAAGTGATTTTTTTTTATTGCATATTATGAAAGTATAGTATTTCAAGAATGTTGTCTGTTAATAGGAAGTCAATCGGAGCAAAACTCACAAAGATATAGCTTTGGAAGTAGACGTGTCTCGAACGACTACCTGAGCTGTAACCGCTCAGCGGGAAGGCAGTTGTTTCTCAATCTCTTTTGTTATCTTCTTTTGTTATTGTCCAATCTTCTTTTGTTATTCTCCAATCTTCTTTTGTTATTGTCCAATCTTCTTTTGTTATTGTCCCTAAGCAGTTTCCAGAAAGGTCTTAGACAGGGTCGTTGTAACGGTACCCCGGTACCTGGTGTTGCTTCATTTTCGAAGCAGACGCGGAGTGTAACAGTCGTGTTGTATTTTCTTACTCTATTTCGTTGTGATATTTTTGTTGTTCGCAAAATGCCGAGAAAAGTTTCCAGAGAGTGTAGAAAGGAGAGTGGTAAAAAGTTGTATCGAGGTAAAAAAATAGTTCCTCCGCATAAACGAAGAAACGATGACGATATTGAGACAAGGAGTACGTCAACGAAAAAAATCAGACTAAGTTTTAGCCAAGAAGTTGCTGAAGATACAAATAAGCATTTCAGAATCATTGATTTTCTGTTAGTTTTTTCAACAATTTCTACGTTAGTGAAGTGTGCAGTTTGTGATAGTACAGTATCATTTCAGTGTTGTGGCAAAATAGGTCTTGGTTTCAAGATAAAAATAAAATGTGAAAAATGCAAAGAACCTCGTTACTGACTGCAAAAATGATTGATAAGCTCACCCAGTACTATGGTCGTGCAATTCGTTTCAATTCTAATTCTGTAGAAGAAATGAAGAAAGCCATTTGGGCTACTTACTATCATTATGCCTCAACCGATGCAAAACCACAACACGAAAACTGCCCTAGCGGAGAAGACTCATGGTGTGAATGGCAGAAAGCTGCAGCTTCAAACAAGCTGAATAATTTCAAACACACATATTCTGCTCTACCAACTGATGTTTTACAAGGAATCAAGCCAATTTATGAAGATTTAAGCAAAGATGCTCTCCTAGAGCGATGTATTGGCGGATTCACACAAAATAATAATGAGAGTTTGAACCAGCTTATTTGGAAGATTGCGCCGAAAGTTGAGAGTGGTTCAGCAATTATCGTCGAATTTGCATCTTCAGTGGCTGCTTGTGTTTTCAATGAAGGCTGTAAAGCTTATTTAACCTTCCTAGAAGAGATGCGAATAAGTACTGGTCCAAGTTGTCATGGATGGGCGCTTCGAACCAACGATATTCGAATGAACAGAGCAGATGAGCGAGCAGCTGAAACCGCTAAAAATGATAGAATTCGCCGCAGACTTGATAAAAAAGATGCTTTGGACATTCTTGACGAAAGTTCTATACTCTATGGTCCCGGCATTGATGATTCTATGTGAGTAAAATAAAAAATAAATAGCTTACTAAGTTTTATCAGGGTCTTTTCGCTACGAAAAACTTTAAACGCGTTTTTCTCAAGTCGATGTTTTTTGAGTCGGTGCACACTGTATCTGAAAATCTATTCAACCGATCGTTCTCAAATTTTTTACAGTATTTCCTTACATAATTTATGAGGTAACCCTGTCGAGATTTTTTCGTCTTTGATTTTATTTTTCTTATTATTAACAACAATAGTCATGAATTTAGGCCAAAAATCGGTATTTTCACTTTCAAGTCTTGTAAAAAGTTCAAAAATTAAAAAAAATTGAAAAACTCGGCAGCGATACCTAGAGGGACATAAAAATTAAGGAAAAAACTTTGGTTATTTCATTTCAGATGATCCAGTGCTGAGATATGATGTGCACCGCAAAATGTATTTCTTCTGAGGCGCCTGCGAAGAATTGCTGCCATTCGGTCAATTTTCAATATTTTTGAACCAATATTTCACAGAATATAGTTCAATTACTACTCTTTAATGTACAACAATCAGAAATAAATGTACTTTCACCGTACGCCCAAAAAAAAATCTGTAAAAACCTGTTTTTTTCTGCCTTCAAAACCATACCCCCCCCTTAAGAAAAGAAGGCGAAGTTAAGTAAGAGTGGTGCAAAATAAGAAAAAAAAATGTACAAAGGTAGGCGCGATGGAAAACTTCAGGTGTGAAAATTGACGAGGAAGTCCGTGACAAACTTTAACAAATGATTCTTTCATTAATACAGCTCGTTTAAAATGAATAAATTCAAGGTATATAGCCAGTCGTCCACATGTAATATGATTCCAGGTTGTCATAACTTCATTTTTAGCATGTCATATTACATGAAATGAGAGGTTAAAAGAGAAAGAAGGATGGGTCGTTCTGGATGTAATAATTCTCGTGGTGGAAAGAAGGGATGGACGTAATAATTCTTCCTTAACTGTTCGCCGGATGTTACATGGAGAAAATAACGATAAAATAACGACGAAAATGCTCGGAACACGCGTTCGAACGGCTTAGATGAATATGCCGCTCTGCCTTTGATAATAAACAAGATCCGACAAATCTCAGAGTCAATTTCAACGGAGAAAATATTTTTTCCATAATTTTTGGAGCAAAAGTAGACCATAAAAAATCCTAATCAATTTTTTAAATCCCCTAAATTTATTTATTATTATTTCTAATACTATTGTTATTGTTGTCGTTAATGTTGTTGTTGTTGTTGTTGTTGCTGTTGTTGTTGTTGTTGTTGTTACTGTTGTTGTTGTTACTGTTGTTGTTGTTGTTGTTATGCAATTGTTCCATTGGAACAAAATATACGAATTATTTCCGCAAATTTTCCCGGGAATTTTTTTTATATTTGTTTTTCGAAAATAACAAGTGGCTATCGAATATTTAAAAAAAAAAATTATTGTATTTTATTATATAAAATTAGCTCTTATTTCAATTTCGTAAATCTAGGACCGATTGAAGATCGGTTAGAGTGCTCATGAAAATGATATACACATAAAACCCCGGTAAACAAATATATATTTGAGAATACACAACACGTTTCCCATTAGATGTGCACGTGCAACATTCTAATAGGAGGGATGGTACGTGAACCGTACTGCAGATTAATTGTAACTGCATCGCGGCTACCGATTTGCCTAATTAATTCGGTTACTAATGTCGCTGCACTCGTGCACCGCTGCAAGCTCACCGATCGAATCCCTATAGTACCTACGCAATTTCCATGAACAATTCCAAAGTTTCTGGGTTTATACGAGAATTTATAGGGTGTAACTCCAACCAGTCGGGAAATTTTTCGCTATTTTTGTATGTTTATCTTACACTTTTTATTTCTTTTTCTCCCTTTTTTTGGATCGCACATCAATTCACCTATTTCAAATACAATTCTTGAATCGCCAATTTGTCATTTGTGGAATATTTTTTTATACCCATTGAAATTACTTTGTTTAAAAAATTCACGAATATGACAAGATTTAGCAAATTTTTTACTAATTTAGACTTTTGAAATTCACATTTTTGTTTCAAAATATAATATTCAGTTATTTATTTATTTTCTCAAATATTATTTTACTGAAATCGTGTTGGAACGTTTTGTTTCAACTTGTTAAAAAATTTCTCTGAGTATTTTATGATATAATTTGGAAAGAAGTATATTTTTACTACTGCCTTTTCAGTTTTACCATGAATTGGTTTACTTATTTCATTTATTATAATATTATATTATATATTGTATATTATTACGTTATATTACAATCCTCGAAAATACAAAATTGGTAATACGAGGCGTAGAATTTGGAAACAGTATTATTCTTATCGAAATTATTCCGTTTCACAAACTCATTAAATTTAAAAACGTTGAAGAAAAACTTTATATTTATTTTTCCAATATTATTTTATTTCTCTATGAATACAAAAATCATACAATCTCAGTAGATTCGTAACTTCGAAGATGCTGGAAATCTCTCGGAAGGTATTTAATAATAATTTAACAAATTAACAAAAACACCAAGTTTAAAAATTGGATCTCCCTGTTTTTAAATTTCTCAATAATATTTATTTTTCTGCAGAATTCGATAAATCCCTCCGCCCTTATTTTCAACATATCATATTAATATTCAGCGGATTAAAAAAAATAATTCACAGATTAACTGCAAAATTCAATTTCACGTGGAACAAATTCCGAATATTACAAACACCCTAAACATGATTTGTCATTCATAATAATCATCAAAATAAATTCGCCATTCAATTGTAGATACAAAAAACATTTCGACAATTTTGTCATTACTATTATCTCTGCATTATGATTAACGACATAATTATAGATTCTCACTTTCTTAATAAAGTAATTTCGAAAAGTTTCTTTACGACTTTACTGACCTTTCCTTTTTCTTTGCAGTTCCTTGGATGCATCGTTACTATCTCAAAGAAGGACATTGAATAATATTATAACTACAATAATAAATAACAACGAAAAATAAAAATTATGCAATCCAAGAATCTCTGCGAAAAAATTGAATATACCAGTAAAATCTTTTTTATCGAATCTATTATCTTTCCAGGAATTAATAATTCAAGGCAAATGTTCCTTTCGTTATTTAATATTTTCCAATACTTACAATCACTTACTGATCTTTATTGTTTTGCTATCGGACTCCCTTTCACTAAACGATGACTGTGACTATGTACGTATATATGTGTTTTTAAGTATGTAACACTTTTACATTTTAATATGGAAAAAATGGGAATATGGTTATTTAAAACACATGGAATTTTAAAGAGTACATTAGCATTTTAAACCATAAGCTGTCGAAATCTCCGAGCTTTTCATACCTATAGTTAAGTCATACAACCAAAGAGGGCTTTACAAAATTTTATCTCCTGCCGGCTTGAAATTTGCATTCTTATGCTCATTGCATTTTTCTGCTAGAAAAATTCTAGCCGAAATTATAGTGATTCGAGGTCCACGATGATTTAATTTCTTCTTTGCTTTCATTAGGAATATTTAAATTTTTGAGAGTTCGAATTTAAATATTCAAATATCATAAGTAAAAATGTACATATTCTTTTACTGTCGTTGAAAATTTTAGTAGAGTAAATAATGTAAATATAGTCAATTTTATGATGAATTGATTATGTATTTTTTATAGATATTCGATTGTTTAGTTAATTTCCTGGTTAAATAGAAAATATTCTTCGTTTGTCTTTATAAAATTTATTATTTTTATTATTATTTCTGTTGTTGTTGTTGTTGTTGTTGTTGTTGCTGTTGCTGTTGCTGTTGCTGCTGCTGCTGCTGTTGCTGCTGCTGCTGCTGCTGCTGCTGCTGCTGCTGCTGCTGCTGCTGCTGTTGCTGTTG
This sequence comes from Gasteruption jaculator, assembly GCA_949825005.1. NCBI lineage: Eukaryota > Metazoa > Arthropoda > Insecta > Hymenoptera > Gasteruptiidae > Gasteruption > Gasteruption jaculator. The sequence goes on from OX463767.1 coordinate 3,927,038, forward strand.
CTGTTGCTGTTGCTGTTGCTGTTGCTGTTGTTGTTGTTGTTGTAATTATTCAAACACTTATTTACTATTTCAGATTTTTGAATGTCGTATTAATTAATAAAAAAACAATAGAGTATTTGTCTCGATAGTGACCTACAGCGTATTATATAATAAACAATAAAATACAAAAACTATATAATAAAATATAATATATAATAAAACACAGAAAAAAGGAAAAAGAATAATTTAGCAATCAGAGAAATTGATTTGAAATAAATCTATTTTTTTGTAACTAATATTGAGTAATAACTAGAGTATTTGAAAATGCCCTAATCAATTATACTATTTTCGCTCAAATCAAAAGTATATCCACAAAAATATGTATTTATATTATTATTAAAATCATTATTGTAATTATTATCATCAAATCATTACACAAACGTGTCTAATTATATTCAAGTTCATCAATTGTTAATCTAGTAGTAGAAATGGACACCCAGTGAATATACATATACTATACATATACGTACCATCTTTTTGTACCATACACTATCTTTTTTTACCTTTACTTGAATAAGTTGAAACCGTTAGATTATTTAAACACCATTTATAGTTCACATATTACCTTCATCAGCCGTGAAGCTTTTTGTCGTTGAAGAAAAAAAAAAAGCATTTCTAATATCATTCTACTATCGGACTTTTTTTAACACTTGTTCGCTATTAACGATACTTTTACACGCTGTGAATTAATGCTACGCGTAAAATGACAAAAGCTAAACCCGAAGAGAATCGATTAGGGATTCGGATTGGAAATTGGGTTTCGATCTGAAATTTTTCCACTTTAAATTGCGAATTCAAATAATTCAATTACCAGATATTCGATATATTTATTTGGAGATCCTGCCGAAGGAATGATGGAATCTGAGAGCAGGATTAACGTATTTCTTGAAAGTGACTTTATTTTGAATGGACGTTACTCCCTTTTTTTTACCACCATCACCCTTCATTCATCTTTCCTGGTTTTGTCGCATCGGCTACTTCACAAATCTGATGCTTTACACTGTGAAATTTACTATTACAGCGTATCGAGTTCGCTAAAAGTCTTATTCATCGCCGTACTTTGTAAAACTTTCATGGGAGAATAATTGTCTGTGACCATTGCAGTCCATAATAACAACCATCGACTCTTTCATGGATTTTTGCATTGTGCAATTTGTATTGTAATTAATTATCGAGAGAAAGTAATTGTTAATTAGAATGTTGACTGGTTTTCGAACCTTTTGCGAATCTGCAAGAAAAGAAATCTATATTATTATACTTCCAGCTGGTGCTATTATATTGTTTCCAAGAAATAGGTACCTCTAATATTTATATTAATAAATAATCATTGTAAATAGTTTTCGCTATTTTTTTACCATGTAACCGAATATATTTTTAACAAAGAGAAAGGTTTCCCGTTTATTAATTTTAAAAATAGGATTTGGATTTAAACAACTTTTATTATTATTTTATTAATATTTATTGATAAAAAAGAAGCAAGTCTTAATAGTGGTTGAAATATTTTACTACAGTAAGTAGAAAAAGGAAGATAATTAATTTATTTCCTACTATTGTTATTATATTATTTCTAAAGTATGTTGAATATTTATATAAATAACCAACTTACTTTTATTGTAAATTATTTATTACACTTATAATTACGGTAATAGTTGAAATAAAATTGGGAAGAAAAATTTTCAACACCTTATGGAATTTCTATAAAATATTTGAATTATATAATAATTATGATCAATTGTTGAAGTAATTATTAGGAATTATAGTATTTCCAGTTGGTTTGTAACTGAAAATTATTGGCCAAGGCGATAATGAATGAATAATTATTTGAGGAAATAATTGTTACTTGAAAATTGTTTTATTTTTATTAACGTTAATAAAGTCATTATTGTTTATAAAAAAATCAATTTCTAGACGATAGAAAATTATTTGAATAGTAGCAAAAATAATATTCTTATAACAAGCAGTAAACTAATTAAATTTTAAAATTTCTATGGTCTAGAAAGTAATTGTTTAAGGGGGCATACCACAGTGCGCGCGCGGTACGAGGGTGTATTTTTAATAATTTTTTTCGAGCAAACGATTTTTTTTTCTATTAATACTTGTATTCAATATATATATAAATGGGACTTTACACAAATTTTTGCGTCCCAATGTGACGAATAGTTTGCGGTGTACGCCGCTTCCAAAAGGACCCTCCGACGAAGTTGCTGCTTGATGGTTGACAGCAATTAAGCCATACGGTTCATTGGCAAAAAAAAAGATATCTTTATAAACTAGACATATAGATTTATAGCCCCACGTGACGAAATTTCGATATCTAAAAAAAATGGCGGACCAGCGAATTTTATCACAGAAAATTTTCATCGTTTTTGGAAAAAAAAATAAAAGGGGGCCCTTTAAAAAAAATCGCCACGTGTGGTCATGGAGTCTGGATTTTCGAACATTTTAAAACTTTGTACATGCAAATCGGATGAATAGTTTTTTAAATTTGCTGTCAACGAGGTTGAAAAACATAGTTTCGAGAAAAACGCGTTCAAAGTTTTGCTGAGAAAGGATAATAATACGACATAGAAACTAAATTTTATACCTTTATCTCCGTCAATTTTACGAATTTCTTTACAAAATTTGGTGAGTGTATTCTTAACAAATGCAGTTTTCAGAAAATGAAAAAAAAAATGAAAAAAAATTTTTTTTTACTGTGGTATGCCCCCTTAATACACAAAAATGACTTTTTCCAAGCAAATACATATGTCTGAAGGTAAATGCAATAATTGGTTCGTATGATATTATGTTAAAGGAAACCGTATGATGTTAAATTATGCTGTACTAAAAAAAGAAACAATCGCGTAAACTCGTGAGAAAAAATACTTACCCAAATAAGATACTCCAGGGTTAAATTAATCAGTGCAATAATTATAAGAAAAACATGCCCTTGAAGCTCGTAACAATATGAGGAGGGAATTCTTATAAATATGCATAAAATTGCGAGCCTTGTATTCCGCTAATAATCAATAGCGCACACCTGTACTGTGACAATTCGTGCAGAATCTATAGGGCACCCGCAAAATGAATAGAAGGAGAAAAGCCGTAGGCTAAAAAGCAGAAGGAAAATTAAAATAACGAGTTGATTTATCGCAAAAGTTTTGGGAAAAAAAGGAATGGAAAGAGGTAAAAAAGTTTGTTCTGTTGGAAAAAAGAACCATGGTAAAGGGGGATTCCCGCGCGTTGTTACCACGTGAAAAGAAGTTTGGTCGCTTCGGCGCCCCGTTCTTTATTCAAAGTTGTAATAACGTTTGGCAGATGTTTCTGATATAGTGTCTGAAACCCCGAGCGCTTTATTCCGCCAACTTTTATCGAGCCAATTTAAGTTGTGAGCCTCCGACCACCCTCTGTTTCCTTCCCTTATTCTTCTGGTATTTTCATCTTTATCCCTTACACCCCCTGCATTTCTTCACGTACGATTTTCCTAAATATCCTCCTCCGGTCCCTTATTTTTTCCATTTCTTTTTTTTTTCCAGAAAAAAATGGCCGAGAAACTTCCACTACACAAAAGACCGCGAAAGTTTTTCTCATTTTTATGATATTTTATGTGTTTTCATAAATTATAATAAAGGATAGTTTTAATAAATTGCTAATATTAACTGAAGTATATTAATAATTTTAAATATACACTCGAAAATGTAATTTGTTTAGCGACATTTTAGCCATTTCGATTTTTTCCCTAACGGCCATTTTTAGTCACGAATGTTTGTTTTCTAATTTACAAAATTGCTTAATTTGGATTGAAATGCGACAAAGCGAAGTTCCCGAAGAAAATGACTAAAAATTTCTGCTAAGCAAAGGGGCATCAAATTTTTTCTTCATTTTCGGTGTTCCTCGTGTTTTCTTAAATTATAATATAAGTAAATATATATAATAAAATATAATATAATAAAAAATTTAATTAATTTCTATTAATGATATAACATATAAACTCGTAAAATGATGTTACATTTTGCGTTTCTACTTTAAGAAAGTAATGTTTTATTAAATATATTTATTATCCATTTGACGGATAATTTCAAAAACACTGACTTTAAATCCTCTCAGTATAACCTTATCACATTTTCTTATATTGAAAAATTCGAATATATTAATTAATTACCTCGGTTTAATTCATGCAAAATTGCAAACTGCCTAAAAACGAATTCATATTTCAAAAATCTCACGAATGACTCAAAAATCGACCAATCTCCTTTCAAAAATCGCTTTAAAAATATCTTTAATCGCCACTGTAACATTTTGACGTCACTCGATCTTCGTCTGCATCGAGAAAAATGAAATTGTAAACAAAGAAAATGGACTCGATAATGCGACAACTTGTTCTTCCGATTGTGAGTAATGTGTGTGCATGCAGCGTAGAAAGAACTTCGATGCAGGAAAAAATATGTTGGAATACCGGGAAGGAAAAAAAAGGGAATATTTATAAATAATGAAAATGGAAAAAGAAAAAGGAATAATTTCACATTGACGTCTAATTAATTTGAAATCCATCGGTTGCTTCCACGATTTTGTGATGAATTATATCTGTATTTAATTAAACCGACGGTATAATTTAATGCGCGCTGTAAACATTTTGTCAATTATCTCGCATGCGAATGAAACGACACTATCGGTGTGTCGTTGGTTTGCGCAATAATATAGAAACCATGTCTTTACGATGATAATAAAGTTGATAAACACTCTATCTCGTAGTGGAACTTTGGGAAACACGATTATTCATCCGATGCCTTGCAATTTCTTTTACTTTTATTTATTGTATGAAAACATACGCTCACACAAATACACACACATAAAAATATATATGTATATTGGTGGTGTAAGATTTGCCATAAAACAAGAAGGTTATAAATTTTATGAGTCTGAATGGAAAATTTTTCCAAGCATTAAAAGTAATATAAATTTTGTGAATGATAGACAGAATTGCAAAACAGAGTTCATATAAATAATATTTTATTATAACAATTATTTTTATATTCTAACATGTTACTTTTGTCAATAACTAATTGCACCCGAAGAAAAAAATTTCTGAGGCATCCCCGAGTTGCATAAATTTTCAGGATCATGAATATTCAGGATCTGCAGCTGCATCTAAGAATTTTAAATGCGTTAATTGCAAGAAGTCGAGTGACATTGAGAAATTATCACAATAGAGAAATAAAATAAAATAAGTAATGCAATGAACGTTACTAAAATCACTGCGATTACTGGAATTTTATATCCGAGACCCACGACTACATTGTTATCAAGAAAAATTCTAAAGAATAATTAATGAATCTGAAATTTCAAGTATCTACAATTTTTCCTGGATCAAATTGGAATTTACTCAAGCATTTTGAAAATAAGCTGTTATATAAATCACGTTGTAATCCTACAAAATGTTATAAATAAGGTAATTCTTACTAGCTGCAAAGTTTATACGAATTGCGTTTTTAAAACACAGGAAGTATTTTTCGATTTTTTTTTTCAAATGTTAGAAAACACAAAACGTTTCTGCAATTTATCACGTTGTATGAATATTCAGGATTTGCAGGTGCACTTAAATATTTAAAATACACTGAGTTCAAGAAATCGACTGACATTATCGACTAAATTATAATAATAATAATAATATTTTAATTCAATGCCATGGTTTACAGAAAATAAGCAAAAAATGTATCCGACTGAGCGGTAACAAGAGCATTAAAAATCTTAAAAATACCCCATCATGCTTTTTGCACCTTCATTTCATTAATATTTTTTTAAATACATCTGTAATAGGTGGTTTCCTTTAGTTCTATTATATGCAATCATGAATGTAAATGATGTTAGTTATTTTGGCTTAAATATTCATTTGAAGTAAATTCAAAGACTAACCTGATGGAGCGTAGTCAGGGACGAGATTTAGTTAAGAAAATTAATCAAAATTAACTAATTTTTTTCCCAATTTTTAAATTGCATTTTCAAGAAATGCAAAATCCTACGAAAATTTATTTTTCACATTGCATTCTCGAGAATGCAGTTCGCAACCTAAATCAACTAATTTTTCAAAGTGCATTCTTGAAAATGAATTTTTTAAGAATGCAATTTCAAATAGATAAAAATTTAGTTGGTATAGATTAAGTTTCGTAAATAAAAGTTTCCTAGTTTTTTCAAAAATCCAATTTAAAAAATAGGTAAGAAGATAATATGTGTAAAAGATATCGGTAATAGGTAAAAATAGGTCAAAAATAGGTCAATTAATTTAAGCGAAAAAAGCGATACATGGAAAAATAGTCCGTCACCTGGATTAATATTTAATTTTTGATTAGTTAAATTAACCATTAACCCTATTTATTAAATTAATATTTTTTAAGAATAAAATAGTCGGAGGATTTTTGGAAAAATGCAATAAACGCCGCCATCCAGAACCTCTACGAGGAAGGCGGTGACTCGAAAGCTCCTCCAATCTGTTACGCTTCAAATTAAGGAAATATCTGCCCATTTGATACCCACCTATTTGACTCTGAAAATATAGTTATCAAACGTAGGAACCTTATATAAAGAAAATCATATGAATAAATCGTTTAATAAAACCACGAAGGACAGGAAATGATTTGTAAATTAGCAACGATTGACGTTATTATATAATCTCAAGTGATTTCCTAATGGGTCTTTTATAGTGCCTCATCTGTTACTTAGCCAACCGGCTAATCGATCAAAGTCAGTCCCGTCTTTAACTAAAAATTAATGAATAGTCAAAAGGGTTTCAAATTATTCCTGCTGAAATTCCATTCTTTCACTAAAGGTATGCTTCGATTGGATATTATTTTGATTAAAACAGTAATAATTTTTATAGTATCTCATTAGCCCCTGGTAATCGTACGATCGTTGTTTGGAAATTTGCCATTCTTCATTGTTTAAAATAAATTACAAGAAAAAAAAATGTAATATATTTAACTTTTCGTTACCGTTCCAATAAAATATTCCAGAAGAGATTACTGTCAGAATCGAGGCGAATTTGTAATTAAATGAAAAAAAGCAGCGATATTAAATAAATTCAATTGGATATTTGATAAATTGTCAATTAGAATTGATTCGAAATTCCAATAAAAGTCGGTAAAAAAATGTACTCTTTCTTGTTGTTCTATGATAGAATTATTGTATTTCAAAATCCGAATTTTTTAAAAGTATAAGTGAGATGAATTTTGTTAATCAACAAACCCCCGCGTAAATTTAAAATATCGACCAATCACAGCAGAAGTAACATGGCGATAATGGTCGTCCATTTTAGAAAATCCTCCATTTCGAATTGCGAGACGATCGATAAATTGGTATATTCACTATTGGTACATGCTAGTATTTTTGTTAGCATTCTGATGAAATTTATAGGATGAGAAAATTTTCTGATTTTATTTTATAACTAATCTCTCAATTAATTTTGATGTAAACGAAAACACTATAATTTATAAAAATGGATTATCTACTCACCATATGAAAATAATTATTTCTTCTACAATATCGGTAACTTTCGTCTCTTACCATTGGATTTCTACATTATCAAATATAGTAAATAGAGAAATAGTAAGAAGATGGTAACGATGGTAGGTAACAAAGATTTCGTGAAATTTAGTTACCTAAAGAAGAATTTAAAAGATATTAGCTTTGGTTTAATTAGTAAACAAATTTGCAAATAAAATTATTATTCTAGAATTTTTAAAAATCAAAAATACACTAATTTAACATTCCACGATACTCAGTTCTCAGAAGATGGTAGAGTAGAACTCGGAATGCGAGAGTCGCAATCGATTGTAAGCAAAGTAGGTAAAATTTCTGTAGATAAAACAGTTTACAGAAGGTAGTACAGACAAACATAAGGAAGACTTCCCAGAACTTCAGTAGTATGAACCAGTATTTCGAGAGTCTATCTATCGCCGATATGCTATCTATACAATACATTATAATTAAGTCGGGATAAATATAATTAATATAAATTATTTTTAATTTCAGGCTTTAAGCCACTCTCTTTAAGTATCAGCAGTTGGAAACAATATAAAACCAATTATTTATACAGATAAAATACATACAAGGTGACTCCCGGGAATAAGGCCAAAATGAAATGATCGGTACAGTCGTTATTTTTTACCAGTTCATTTGTTTCTTTTACAGTACGCACCTAAGGGTATGCTATTTGATTTACGTAACAAAAATCACATCCTCTAAGTGATGCCCGTCTTCCCTGATACCCACACACGCACCAATGTTCCTTCATTAATCTGGTACACACATCAGGTTCTTCAATGTAAACTCTTTCCTTTAAATAATCCCACAGAAAAAAATCGCACAGTTCGAGGAGGCTAGGACACATCTGCAAACTTGGAAATCAAGCGACCTGAAAACACTGACCGTAAGAGTTCTGATCAAGTCCAGCTTCTGCAATTCTGGTAAACAAATTCTGGCAACGTGACGCTAAACACTAACGCTCTTCAACCGTTTGAGTACGGGGATATTCCTAAATCGCGCAACGCACGACGCACACTTGTCCCGAGATTTTCCATGAAATGTTTTAGACCATCCTCCTCATCTTCAGCTTCATTCTGCATTGGTTTATCGTGCGGGAAACGGCATGTTTGGCACATAACCGGCACGAAAAACCAGTGCAGCATGAAGTAGAAGCTGAGGAGGTCGTTTTAGAAAATTTTATGGAAAATCTCGGTACAAATGTGCAACGTGCGTTACGCATTTTGCATTATCAACGTGTACAACAACTGTTAACCAGAGACTTTGAGAAACTCGTGAATTTTTGTGAAGCTAGGTTTCTTTATCATTATTCTTTTGTAATTGCGGTACTTTCTCCGTAAAGTAACTAAAATTTCTTTTAATATCATGCAGATTTTCAGCCGCAATGAAACATATTGTTGCAAAAAATATAGTGATGTACATACAGCGACGAGTCACAATCACCCCAAACGGGATCTTCAATTCGAAGAATTATTTATACTGGGCGGAGGAGAATCCTCACGTCGTAAGAGAGGGTGCATTCCAGTACCGATACTCCATAAATGTATGGACTGGAATCATCGGGGACAAAGTGGTAAGTTTTAATGAAAAGAGAGTAACAAAATTTTTATATGTCTATTGATCGAAACCTTTTTCTTTAAAATTTTCAGATTCGTCAGTACTTTCTACCGCCGCGTCTGACTGGCGATATTTACGCGGATTTCTTAAAAAACACATTACCAACGCTTCTCCAAGAGGTGTTACTTGACGTCCGGAAAAAATTAATATTCCAACACGATGGAACACCAGCCCACTTTCAACGATAAGTCCGAAATATTTCAAATCAAAATTATCCCGACAAGTGGATAGGCCGTGGTGGTCCGATCATCTGGCTACCACGGTCGCCAGATCTTTCGCCCTTAGATTTCTTTGTCTGGGGCTATATCAAAAACCTCATCGAGGATCGGCGTGATAGCACGGAAAATAAAGTACGTGAAGCAATTGTTGCATCCTTCGGTGCTATTACGCCAGACATGGCGCAACGTGCAACGCGCGGAGTTGTTCGAAGGGCCGAACTTTGCATACGAGAAGGAGGACAGCACTTGGAACAATTTTTGTGTTAATTATGAGAGTGGATTAGGCCTACTGGGGAAACCACTTTAGCGCACTATGCTATCTACCGCAAGCTAGTGAGGAAATGATAACACGTCATTTTAAAGTCACCAAGATGATGATGATGATGATCATGATCATAATAATAATAATAATAATAACAATAATATTAATAATAATAATAATATTAAATAAAGATAACAATGATAATGATAATAATGATATTATTAATGATATTATTATCATTCTAATAAAAATAATAATAACAACTGTAATAATAATAGCAGTAGTAGCAGCAGTAGTAGTAGTTGTGGTAGTGGTAGTGATAAACGTAATAAAAGAAGTAAGATATTGAACGTTTTGAAGTCCACACATTTTACTTTTTTTGTTATTCTTACTACTACTGCTTTGTTACCAACGACAAGTAGGTTCGAGTCGAGACTTTTATTATGTACACCAGACTCTAAAGGGGCATTCTGATTGGCCAGAAGTTTTAATTAATAACTCGGTAATTATTCCGAATTTCGAAAAATGGTATTTGACTTTTCGTCTCCAATTTTCACCCTCTGTTACCACCTTTCGGCTTCGAATTCGAATGTCGCACACCCTGTATATTGATTACTTCGCGAGGATGCATTTATGCGCCTTTAGCACTTAAAGGGTTAAAGAAATCCAATCGAAAAGACTCAAACGACGCGATATCGCTTCTTTTATTTCATGTCTAAAAGACCCAAGCGCCCTGACAGCGCTTCTTTGATTTCATGTTTAAAATTGCCGAGCAACGCGATATCGATTGTCTTAAGCTGTGTTTGTTGGTACTAAAAAACGAGACCGCGTTTCTTGCGTTTTCTTCTTACATCGATAATTACAAAAGTGCTTATCATTGTTAATAACCGCGCTTGTCAAAATTATTAGACGAAGTGAAAAATTATCCGTATCGTTCAAATGCGCTGGGATTTTTCGACATGAAATCTGAAGAGTGGCGCCTGGGACTGAAACGCTTAAAGAAGTACGACTCAATAACACAACGCTTTTGGTCACCGCGCATCACACAGTCGCTTCTGGTGAACGAAAAAAACTATGAATAAGTTTTTGCATTCACCAAAAGTGGCAGTATGGTGTTCTATGTCCAAGGGTTGCATTATCGGATCCTACTTTTTCGAAGAGGCTGGCGTTATGGTGACAATAAATTTTGCTATACCGACATGTTAATATAACAACTTTTTCCTGCTAGAATTGCGGAAGCTGGACTTGGAAGAAGATGTGTGGTTCCAATAAGATGGGACTACCTTCGGGAATTCAACGAAACTCTTACGGACAGTCTTCCCAGGTCGCTTGATTTCGAACTTTGAAGATGTCCCCTGGCCTCCTTGATCACCAGACTTCAGTATGCGCGATCTTTTCCTGTAGGGTTATTTGAAGGAAATAGTTAATTTTGAAAAACCTCGTTCGTTAAATGATTGGAAGACGGTCATTGAAAGATGTGTGCACCAGATCGATGGGGGAACATTGTCTGTGTGTGGGACAGCTTCAAGATCAGACTGGAACATCGTTTCAAGGAAGACGGGCATTACTTGGAAGATGTGATTTCTTTTAACAGTTTACCGACCGCTAGCCTATTAATCGCTTTTTCGTGGCCAACTCCTACCGACCGATAGCCTATTAATCGGCTCTTTGTCGCCAACGCTTGCTGAATATAATTTAGGTCGGAGGCGCGAATGGTTTTGAATCGTTAGCGGTCGGCAAAATGTTGAGTAAATCCAATGGCATACCCTACGGTACGTATTGAAAACAAAAACAAATGAATTCGTACGGAAATGACGGCTGTACCGACCATTTCATTTTGGCCGTATTCCCGGGAGTCACTCTGTATTAAATAATACATATTAAAATAAAAATACGAGTTTATGTGTTTGTCAATTATTTATTGTATTGTACAATCGATAAATACCACTTTTCAAATATTTCGCTTAGAATTTTCCGTAAATATTACAATTTCTGACCAAAATTAAATTTTTAATTTCTTAAAAAGAACGAAGGATAAAATATTTAGTAATGAAATTGACAAATATAAAAAAAATATAAATCTCAATAATTTCTTGATTTTCCTATATTATTTCCCTCAATATTCTTTCTTAAATTTCTATACAAAGTAAACAATTATGTAACAATATTTTCACTTCTGCATTAAAAATATTATATTAATAAATGTAATGGAATTTTTCTACATTATTCATAATTTCCATTACCAATTTTATAATACTAGTTCTTTATTTTAATTAATTTTATTACATCATCAGGGTAAATTCGTATTTTCATATTACAAAATTCGCAGGACACTTGAACTACATTATAATAAAATTATGGAAACCCCCATACCATTTCCATACACTCTTATTACTTTATTAAACTGATTTCAGACTATCTGACGTTAAACACAAATTGTGTGCTTTTAAAATTTTATCGGGGTTGTTTTTCGGTACCTTTGAAATTTCTTCACCTTATTAAAGCTCGTTTCTACGACAGTCACGCTCCGAACTTTCCATGTAAAAGCCCAAATGATACGTTCCATTTACGTCCAAAGTTTTTAATGTAGCCCTAAGAACTTCTCTTTCATTGTAATTCAAATATGTTTCCCTTGATTTTTCGGCATAAAAACGTAAATGGGGGAAAGACTGACGAAAGTTGGCGCAGTTTCACCACAGAACACTTCACATTTGATGGGCATGTGGCGACAGCGATCTCCCCCAATGCCAACAGAAAATCACCTTATCATCCCATACTGTAATAACATAATTCACCGATGTGAGGGAAAACGGTTGATTGATTTCACGATATTAAATAAATTAGTCATTGTTGCTCTGTTTTGGATTTCTCATCGAAATTCAATAGCAGGAATTCCGTGACAGCGAAATTTCAAGCAAAAAAAGAAAATTAATTAAAAAATGGGGGTCAATTTAGAAATCGTATTTGGACAAATTCATTTATGAAATTAAGGAAACCAATTTTATTTTGTCAATACCATTTTCGTTTTATTAATAATTTTTTTTACAAGAAAAACGTCTATAAAATTCCACGTTATAATTTGTAATTTTCCCATAATTAAGAAAATAAGTTATTCAAATATATGTAGGGTAAGGTGGGGTAAATCCGACCGGGTGGGTAAACCCGACCTCTCTCTATTTGTGAGAAACGGCAAAGCGGAGCGATTTCGCATTAGTGTTACCACATAGAGCATTCGAAATAACGAAAATGTCACCTTGACAGCTTTGCTGCATTTCACATTTAGACACTCAAAAGGCAATAAGTGTGTTTTCGATTTTTTTAAATTAATTTTTGTTGCAAATTTCATCACTAGTTTTACCTTATTAAATACAACGATCGCAAAAAAAAAACGGTAAGTGATTTTTGTAGTGCATTTAGTGACCTATTCAGTGCATGTATCGTTTTTGTTGGAAATTTCGTGAAAATTGTTTCTATGTGTGTTAAATGAAAAATGGCATGGTGGAGTAAATCCGACCGCATATTTTTTATCGTTTATGTGTATAGAATTATTTATTTATGTAAACAAAGTGAATTTTTGTTTATTTTTAGGACTTAGATAGCCAATCAGACTCGGATTAATTAATTAATTCTTCTCTTTCAATGAAATCATCTTTTTTCAATTAAAATTTACATTTATTTAACTTTCCCAAAAAAACCGTTCATTTAGAACTATTTCTGTGCAAAATCAGCCAAAAAAATAGGGGGTCGGATTTACCCCACCATTTTTGAAAATGGCAAAAATTGACTTTTTTTGAAAATACGGATATCTCAGAAACTATTGATGATATAAAAAAATACTTTGCAAAAAGTTGCTCCTTTATATTACCTTTAATTTAACGTATATAATATTAAGATTCGACCTCGGATAAGCGTTTTATAGCCAAAAGAAATTACTAGGTCGGATTTACCCCACCTTACCCTATATATTTAAGAATATGTAATTTTTTTTCCATTTGGATAATTTTAAAGATAACTTAAAACAAAAGTTTCACTTGAAATTCTTATGATCGCTAGTTAGTCAATTCTTGTTTTACTTGTGACGTTGCATATAATATCACGTATTAATTTACTCCGCTACTAAAGGAACTGAATAACTATCAAAAAATTAAATTGAAACAATTAAGTAGTAAAATTTTAAATAGCAGTTTTATACTTTGAAAGTATTTATTTATTTATTCCATAATTTTCTCTCAGTTAAAAATATAATAATATATTGTCGACATTTTAAACAACCAATTTCCCAACGTTTATTTTCTTCAAACTCTTAAAAGGTTAATATTTTAATTCTTGAAATTTTATTATTCAGCCGAATCACTCAACGTCATTCAAATTGCAATCTTGTTCTCGCTTGTACTTACAATCAATTTCGTCCATTCGTGACATTGCATCTCCGTCACGAATTGAATTACACCCCAATGGACGATTTAAAATAAATTTCACTTAAAAAATGGAGAAGGCAGCCTCCACTTTTATATCGACTACCATAAACTTTATTCGTCTTCGTGGATTTCCGAAAGATCTCCGCAACTGGAAATGAATTCTATTAGTGCAACTTGCAAGGAGAATACTAGATAACTGAAGTTTCCGATTGCTTTTGATACTGGAGAAGAAGAAACCTCTTGTGAAGATTCGCAGTTTACGAAAGGCAAGGTAAAGGAAACCCCCATATATACTATATATATATATAGTATCTGATGGTCTTACTGGAAAACTTTCGATCTCCTCTGGATCTCATTCCACGAAAGTTACAGTGCATATATACTTGTCCTTTTCTTTAACCCACTCCCCGATTTTCCCCTTTCATCCCTTTTTACCCTTCTCGATGGTGAAACTCTATAAAAAGTTTCGCTGCCGGTCCTGCCGTCGTAACAGCCGTAACGATCCTCTTGTAAAAGCGAAAAAAGGGCGGTAGGGCGAATATAAGGACGAGGGAGGACAAACTATCCTGACGAAACTGCAAACCTCCCTTATAAATATTTATACAAGTCCACCTACCTGCCTCCCCACAACCCCTAACACAGATCGCATTGTAATGTCCTATTTTGCTATACGAGTACCACGTAGTCGAGGAGGATCCAAACCTCGGCTGCGAACGTTTCCGGAATAAAGGCGAAACCGGAAACAACTGTACCGGGGGGCGGAGGTAGTTCCAACTTGAAATCACGTTTCCGAATTCCGCGCAGAAAAACAAATAAAAACAGCAAAGTAGTACATGCAGTAGGTAAGTGCATCTTATGCTTTTCTTTGCCTCCCGGTGATCGATCTTCAGTTTGGCAGAGTTTTCTTCGTTATTCCCGTCGTTTCTGGTCTCCCCGATGTGTAGAACATATCCAATATCGTATAGTGTAAACTATACGAAGCAGCGAAAACGATTAACCGACATGCTGTCAAACGCATTCACCACCATTTGCACAGCAGCCGACGGGTTTACTCGCCCTCGGCGAGAGAAAGTTAATTGAAAAGCAACGGTGACGTTCGCGATGAGTACAATTATTAATTTTCCTGGTATTACATCGGTCGATTTCAACGTTTCAATGTTGCAAAAGTACCGGGGTAGGTGCATTTAACGATCCGTAATAATTCCTGACGATTTTTCATCCCCTCTTCGAAGGATTTTCGAAATGCGAGCGAACGCTGCTACAACTGGAGGCAATTATTTTTTTACTGTTATCCCTATGGAATTTACAAGAGAAGGAGTGAAGAAAATTGGAACCAATTTCGATTTTCAATTTCTTTTTTTCGATTTGGATTTTATTGAATTTCCGAGTACAATTTTGTACAGGAAGATATTTAATTTACAAGAAGCCTTATTATTAAAAAATCGGAGTGCAGGTAATTTGGTATTTATAAAAACTGATGAATAAAAAATTCTGAATTATGGATTATTTATTTATGCAAACCAGTTGCAATGGATTGATTCCGTAATCGAAGCAATTTTAAATACTCGTTATTTATAAATGAAAAATAATTTTCATAGTATCTGTACCATAGGGAAAGAACTTTTATTATTTATCGACAGAGCATGTGAAAATAAAATGGTAGATTATGGATTGTTAATTACCTTTCAAAAATTGATTGCAATTAGGAAAAGGATTGATGTTGAAATCGATTTAATTTCGTGAAATTATTTTTCGTAAAGATTGGAATTTTTTTATGAAATCTCTACTATGAAAAGATAGAAGTTTTTAATATTTATTTAAAGAAACGCGTGGAAACAAAATTATAAATTCTGAATTAATTATTGTTTAAATTAATGTCTATTGGAGTGAGAAAAAGAATCTATTTTATAATGGGCCTGGTTTTATCTAACAAAATGTTATTTAAGAAAATTACGAAATGTATTACTTTCGAGATAGCCTTCGCAACCCACGTGTTGCATTTATATTTTTCCATCGCTTCGTAAGCCCGTCTAAACTATTGTACTGCCTCAGAATTACCTCTCACCCCTTCACAATTTCCTTTAAAAATTAAAAAAAGAGTAAAAATATAATTTCCTCGATCATAACTTCCTTTAAAAAATAAATTCCCCAAAAAAGCACAATGTATCGTAATAAAACTGGTGCAGCATTTCACGAATTTACGCTAATTTCTAATAAGTTTGAATTATTTAAAAAATTACCTATAATACATCAACAACTTTATAACGACCGATTATACATTCTCGTGTACCAATAACCATCCCTTTTACCATTTACAAATGAAAATACATTCTTCCCCAGATACCGCCCTTTTTCTGGACGTGCAATTGCATTGTGGTGCATTGCAACGGCGTTGGAAAGAAACACGGACACAGAAACAGAGCCAAGGGTTTTTGCGAGCGGAGATTTAGTGACTCTAAAGTGTCAGGAGCCAAGTAACGTGTAAAACTTTTCCACGCGTAAAGTAGACGACAATTTACTGCTGGCTTTTTTCTCTTCTCGTTTAGAGGAACAATCCCGACGTAGTATCTCGGACCACTATCCGCTACAGCAAGGTTTTAATATCGCGGAATATCACCCGCTCGTGGATTACTCGCGGGGTTGGTATTAAGTCGGAGATGCCGATTGTCGATAAACCACTGAATCACTAAGGGGTTAATAATTCCAAAAAATAAATAAATAAATAAATTTATAAAATAAAAGAGGTCTACGAGCTTTCCCCTTTAAAATCTCCCATTTCGAGAGCTTTTTCTCCTTTATTTCCCTTTTCTAGTGTGACAGACGAATACGAGAAGCAAAAAGCTCGGTATATATTCACGTTGAAGGAGTTTCCCAACTCCTCGTTGATTTAAAGGTAAAACAGGTAGAAAGTAGCGTGTGTGTGAGTGGTGGTATTAGTGGACGCAGTATCTACTTCATTAGTTTAATTAATTTCGTTGAAGCGCACTTTTGACGAATCCTTCGAGAGGCTTGATTCTCGACTACTCGTTTCGTCCGGCCGATTTTAACGTCCCTTCCATTAGGAATATTGAATCGAAACCCCTATTTAACGTATACTCTCCCTCTCTCTTTCTCTCTTTCTTTCTCTCTTTCTCTCTCGTAACACCAGTCAATGCAACGAGAAGAAAAGAGCCACCCCCGAACGCACTTGAACTTGTTTTCAAATGTACTCGAAGGTCAATAGAGAAGGGAAATCCTAACAAAACTCTTTTCAAATGTTTTATAGGAAAAGAGTTACGGCCTTTGTATAGACTTTAGCCATACTAACGCGTAGGAATTACATCCTCGCTACAGGGAAAGGAGTAGATCGATTTGGTACGGTTTCGAGGCCCCGGGTTTGAGTTAATTATTATATCCGTGGTAATTAAGGTATTGGAGTTAGGGGATGATCAGAAAGAAATTGGATGAGCTCGGATGAGGGGTGGTAAAAAAATAGGGAGTTTCGGGAAATTAGGTGTCGAAGTCTGATTTTAAAAGAAAATCGAATTTATTATTCTTTTTAATATCATAAATAAAATGGATACAATGAATAATTTCGAGTGAAGGGTTGGCAGAAAATTAGAATTTAAACTGAGGGTGGTAAAAAATTGGAGGATTCCGAAAACCGATTTTAGTAGAATAATTATGGAAAGAAGTTACACGAAGTCGGATTAGGGATGGATAAAAAATATAGGGACTTTCAGGAAATTGGGTTTCGGGGTTGATTCTGAAAAAAATTGACTTTTGGATTCGTTTTTAAGATTATGTGTGAAATGGGTACAATTAGTAATTTAGAGTCAAGGGTTGGGCAGACAAAAGTTAAACTATGGGATAAAAAATGGCGAGTTTCTGAAAACCATGTTTAGTACGATGATCAGAAAGAAATTACATGAGATCGGATTGAGGATGGTAAAAAATAGGGAGTTACGAAAAATTGGGTTTCGGATTTTAATTTTAAAAAAAACCAGTTTGTGGATTTTTTTATATTATGAGCAAAATGGGTACAATTAATAACTTAGAGTTACGGGGTGGGCAGAAAAAAAGTTAAATTAAGGGTGGCAAGAAATTGACAGTTTCTGAAAACCGTGTTTAGTAACACCCTTTCGAAAGACTGCCAGGAGAAACTTTGAATATACACACCGTGAAAGTAAAGAGATAGTAAAAAAGTGGACTTTTTTTGCGAGAAAATAATTTCGTAAGCACGTTCGAGTAATTAGCTTTGAAATATAACGATAATACAAAGAGTCTCCCGCTTCTTCTGATAATTACTTTTCTACAGTTCTTTTACGACTCTTGGCAAAAGTAGAGAAACAATAAGAGCGAAAAGTACCGGCATCCTGCAATGCTGCGTTTCAAGAAAAATTGTAACTTTTATGACCCCTGGGTTCCTCCGGTCTTGTTCTTTCCTCTTTTTTCTCTACAAATTCTGTTTAATGGTAACTTACACATTTTTTTAGCCCCGCATGGCTTTGTAGACTTTTCTCTAATTAGTTTAAGATACTTAGTTGCAATGTTTTCATGTTTTTGCGGAAAATACAGACAATTAAATGTCTTATTATATGCATGATACATATAATATACCATCAGTGCACTGGTTACTGATCAGGTACTAATTATTTATCAATTCGCCGACTTTACCCTTTTCATCAATATCAAACTTGATTATAATTAAATAATAGAGTACTATTTAAATCTTTTGATCTTTCAGTAACTATTTGAAATATTTTCTAAAATAACTACTAATCTAAGTTTGTTGGAAAAAAGTACGGTTTTAAAAGAATTCTGATCTGCGCTATATTTTTGTGGTTTATGTAAGGAATCATGCACGTTGAAGGTTTGATTAATCGCTGTTATCAGTAACAGTAACTTTCGAAGTAATGTTTACTTATTTTATTAACAATTAGGTAATTATTGTCATTTTATTAATAATTGTCAATAATTAGTTAGACCGATGAATAGTTTTCAATTAGTCTCTGTTATTTTCTTATCAATTGCTTAAAAATAAAGTTAATGCTTAAAAATAATGTAAATATTTTAAGATGTTTTATTATTTTATATGAGAACTTAATCATTTAAAAACAATAAAATGAAAAAAAGATGTCTTGAAAATTATGTTTATATGTAACAAATAACGAAGCCGGAGATCTTAAGGGGGGAAATACATGTAGCAGCTTCAAAAAATCAATTTTTCTTTCCATAATATGTTAGTTAACACTTTGACTGCCGTGTTGGTCACCGGTGACCGACACTAAACTTTCCGTACAGGCCGCGCTGGTTATGACAAATGCGATAGTGTATACCATTGCGACCCACGCGGCGTGAATAGGGAGTCACGTAAATTTTACGTGGCAGTGAAAGGGTTAAACATCTCAAGAATAAGGTAGTAAAGTTTTAAACTGAAATTCGGTGTGTCCCTGGAAACGCTAATTAGCTGGTAACTAATTAGTTACTAAAGTGATTGAGTTTTCGTAGTTCGGAACTTTAAAAACGTTTGGAGAAAAACTACATTCTTTAAGATTGTGGGAAACATAACTTTCAAACGAATCCACCGATCGTTCTAAAATTGTACATACAAATCAATAACAATATTACCTCGAACTTATACCTACCTGTTTATGAAAATCGCTTTTTGAAACTGCTTTTTTATTGCTAAAAAGAAAAAAAATGTTACGTAAAATTGCAGTTTTTTTTCTGAAGTATTCCACTTTTGTAATTTTTAATTTTTTTTAATGTTTCTTAGGTATAAGTTCAGCATCTGGATGTTAAAATACTAACAATTTCTGGTTCATACTTTTAAGATGAATATTAAAGTCGTTGGGACTACCACAAACGGGTAACTGCTGCCAAAACCTTCCTGGAAGATCACGACGGAACATTGCCATTTGACAATATTCCTTAATGGAAAAATTTATTTAAACAGTTTAATTATGTAATAAAGTGTACCTAAAGTTTCAAAAATTTTAAACGTTTTGTTCCTTAAAAAAAATCATAAAAATTGACTATTTTTTCACCGTCTACATGTATTTCCCCCTTTAAGTGATCAATAATTAATGTAGTGATGGTATGCTTATATATACAGTGAGCGTCAAAAGTGGACCGAACGTCGAAGTGTTGACTCACTTTTGACGCTCACCGTATCTATATTTTTTCGTGCGTGACTTTGGTGATAAAATCGATTACTATGAAAAAATTGAAAGTTTCGAACAATCATTTTTTGAAAATGTATTGTCTTATTAATAATAATCGAAATATTAGTCTATAATTTATTCTTCTTGTATATAACTACTAAAAAATTTTTACCACAGAAATTACTAATCTCACAGCTTCTAATTATCAAAATAAAATAAACCTACGAGCAGCAAAAAATGATCTGTCGTCCCAAATGTGTGCATAAAGAAAATAACCCTAGCAAATTAAGAGTATTAACCCTAATTTGTTTGCGCTACCAATTAACTAATGGTCTCACGAACGAATACTAAGAATCTTGGAAGAGTACTCGCCTTTCGTGTGTACATACATTTATTCCACCCAAAGAACTCCCGAGGAAATCTTCCTAGACTTCAGCAAAGATAGACTAGACTGATACCGTTTGTAATAAAAGCAAGTATTCAATTTTGACTGTTGCTGCATCGCTGGCACGTCTGGCATAATATCGCTACTGAAAATTTCAGGCAATTCGTGAGACTCGTGTCCCTTGCAATTCGTATGAGAAATCTCGAAATAATCCAGACCCAGATAAAGTTCTTAGCTATCTTCTCAAGATAATCAAGATTTTACTCCGCGAGTAGTCGACACTGAAAGCATGTTTCACGTACGACGGAATGTTCGAACACGTAGATAAAAGCTTCCGAACTTACGACGGCACTTATCGGTGGAATTAATTCCACGTGTCACGTTTCGTTTTCGATGTAACTCCGGGAATTAATGTAATCTCTGAATGCAGGAATTCTAGTTTGTAAGGGTTCTGGTTCCAGCAATTTCTTCGTGAAAATTAAAAAAAATTTTTTTTCAGTTAATCCAATGTATAGAATTTTAACATTTTTTATAGTAAATAAGTGAATACAATACATATTCACTAAAATGTAGAATTATAAAATTTATAAGATACCCGACGATATCAGGATCCTTCGTGGGATCAGGAAGAGAGAGAGAGAGAGAGAGAGGTGAGCGAACAGGCTTATTATCGAATAGATATTTTTTTCCTACACTGTCCCGTCCTAAAAGTCCGGTATTATATTACGTCACCTAGTAGGGAAATTGAGTCTACCTTTCAAAACGAGTGTGATCCCGGATGTTTCCGATTAGTAGTCATTAGTTTAAGAACATTGTATTTTTATTGAAGCGAAAATACATTTGGGATTATACCATCTTGTCACACCATTTAAGGGGTTAGTCGCAGTCAGTAACTTTGACATTTCAGATTAAAAAATATTAATATTTTCGAAGTGTCTACTTCAGCAGAAGGTGATTTTTATGGCCCTGGAATAGACGACTCAGTGTAATTTATGAAACAAAAATTTAACTCAATATAATTTGAACTCTAAACTTTAAAAGTGTTTTTCTCAAAACAAAGTTTTTCAAGTCGGTGAGCAAGATTGTAAAAAAACAGCTCAGCAGAATGTTTTCATATTTTAAAGACTTCCTCCGTACATAATTGCGGGGCCCTTGATCGAAGGATTTTTTATTTTTTTACATACTTTTCTTTTTATTCCTCATATAATCGCTTAATTTTATAGTGAAAATTGAACTTTAACTTCAAATCTACGTCATTTTGTTTTTAATTAATTTTTTCCAAAATCCTTCGATCAGGGACCCGTTAGTCCAATACATTTTCTAAATCTACCTTTATTTTCGTTTTCAGGTAAACCAGTTTCGAGAAATCTTGCTCACCGCAAACCAATATTTTCAAATGGCCGCCCATGCCATCAGCTGTTGTGAAGAAATAAATTAATTTTTTTTTAAACAAAAATTTGTTTATAGTTTTTTAAGATATACTTCATAATATATTTAAATTTCATTGATAAAAATTATTATTTAATACCTAAAAAAAACACAAAAAAATGTCCTTTTTCATCTTCCTGACTGCGACTAACCCCTTAAGTATAGTGTTATATTTCTGTAATATCCCGCCTGAACCTCCTCTGAGATCCTCACGCTTTACCAGAGCTACCGACTCTCGTTTCCAAGTTGCCCCTTTTTTGGTGCAACGGGCACCCAGTAAAATCAACTGGAAAAGGGACTCGGGAGAAGCCGAGATTTGTGTAAACGCGTCACAATTTAATAATGATTCCTGTTCGAAATTGGTTCCTAAAAAGAAATTTGAAGATTGCAATTCTTTTGTGCCTTTTGATTTTAAACTCTTCCGGGCAATCTAAATTTTTCCGGACAAGATTTTTTAAATTTCTTAAATACTTATATTTTTCCTCGTAATAAAATCTAGTGAAAACACAGCATGAAATAATAAAGTTTAACAATGGTTTCAATTCCAAATTAGGTTCCTCAAACAGAAATATAAGGGTCACGATTGGCAATACCTCTTCTATAGTACTTGACTTATTGTTAGCGGTCTACTCTGTTCTTAAACCTAACACTTGATAATTTATTTTATGTTATTTCACTGTTTATTATATTTTTATAACTTTAGAGGAGTCTCTAATCATTGTTAAATATTTTATATATATATAAATATATATATATATATATACATACAGGGTGGGTCACCACATTTTGCCATTTTGCCATTACGCGTAGCTAAATAATGGTAAAATGTGGTGACCCACCCTGTATATATTTTGTATTGTATATTTTATATTCGCGCTTTAGGGGACGTGTCCCAGGGCGTTAATTAAATAAATAACTCGAATAACTCTAATAACGGTTTCTATACATTAAAAATTTAAGTTCTGCTTTCCACACATTTTTCATTTCGGTTCTAATTTTTTTAATTAGAACCATTTAATACAATTTAACAATAATTTCGGCTACAGGATCAATTTTTCAAAGCAATCAATGTTCCACTAAAGTATTTGATAATTAACAAATTTCAATTCAATTTTTTTTGCTTCTAGTTTTTTTCACCCCTGATAGAAACTGATGCGATTCTGTAGCTGTCACTAACCTTGTCGGATCAGGAACATAACTTTGCAATATCTTGCTGAATTCTTGCAGCATTGGAATTTATTGCAGCAAATCCAATTAATTCGTACCCTAAATTACTGCTGGCCTGCTTCACGGTAGCTAAGAAATGTTTGAAATTGCGTGCGTAATTATCAGCCGTGGGATACGAATTTAATGTCATACCCAAAATGACGGTAAATTTTCTTACATTCTACAAACAAAAATAAGATGTGTCGAGTTTGGATAGAATACTTCATTTTTACACAGAATATTATTATTTTTTTTAAGAATTAATATTCTATAAAAGATTTTTCATTATAAAAATAAATTACTTAATTAATATATTAATATATTATTTATTAAATGTAATCAATTAAAATAAGAATTCTAAATTTTATATGAAAACATATTTATTCCCATACAAACATTTTACTCAATGAGATAATTATATGAATATTATATAAAATTTAATTAACCTAACATAAAACTTGTCTTACGATTCCTTTTTTTTTATTTTGGATTCCATAAAACTTATATTCAATTGTCTATAAACCTGATGTAAAATAAAACTAATGCTCGAATATATAAATTATTGTGTTTAATTATTTCATTGTAACATTCACTAACGAAAAAATAATGAAAATTCGATTTCATCCAAAAATAAAGCCGCAAAAATAATAAATTTGGAAAATTACATTTGAGTGTGATTAAATCATTACATAATTTTCATAAAAAAAGGAAGGTTGAAATAATTAAAGGATACAAATACAATTATTGTAAAAATAAAACAAATTAGAGAAATTTGATTTTGCATCAGGTCGTTCACCAATTTCTCCTTATTTTCGCAAATTTTCATCATTTTTATTTCAAGCTAATAAAAAAAAACACCAGAAATGTTACTCTTGCAATAAAATTAATTAAAATATAAAATAAAACAAAATAATAAAATCGTCAGTTGCTTCTTCTCAATCATATATACCTGTATGTGAACTCATGTGTCGACCATGGGAGGATTGTTTATTGTGTCTACGAAACACATATTGAAGGAATTTTTCATTATCGCAAAATAAGGTTCTTCTGTTATGCGACATTCATAGAAGCGGATGATACAGGATACGTATCTAACTGATTTTCCACGAAACAGATAGAGGTATGAGGCTTGGATGGACGAGCATGATAATTAACCGCTTTGCAAATACGGTTGGCTTTGCTGCATTCCATAAGCCAAAAATCCCGGCTCGCAGAATGCAATGGGTTCAAAGTAAAGCAAACAAGAGGGAGAAAGGAAGTAAAGCAAAGCGAGGGATTTCAAGCTTTACTATCGGGCTCAAATTACAACGAGAACCTATAGTTAATACAGTGCATGGCTGATAATTATTTATTGAAATATTGCAAACCGGTGGATATATACATATTCATCCTTCTTGGAAGGGGGGGATACGAAAATTTCGATTAATTTTATCTCCCTGCGTGAAAGTCCAGACCCATACAGCCATTTTCAATAAAAATATATTTCAGGTCGAATATTTAATAAACTTTATGCTTGTTGGTTGCTTCATAGAGATTAAAATCAGTAAATTCTCTAAAACTATTAAAATTCGAATTGGTCGTGTAAGAAAAAGTATTTTATTGCATACTGTAAATATATAAATATTTTTCATACGGGGATGTTACATTTAATATATTATTAACATGGAAAAATTGAAGCTTTCCTATTTTTAAAAATTGCTGAATATTACAAAATTATAGATTTTGAATTTAATTGTAACAATTAATGTGTTATTAGACCCCGTTCTAATCAAATTGTAATTAATATCAGTCTAACGCTTATGAATAATGTATGTACGTAAATGACAGAAAAAAATTTAATAAATAAAAAAATCCCCAAACCATTAAACCATCTGTATAATAAAATTTTCAATATAATTTATAATAAAAACTCTTAGTTGATTTTTTTTTGGAGATTTTATTAATATAACAAATTTCCAAATTTGTTCAAAATTTCTCTTTTTTTCGAGTAAAGATTTCTAAGAAAATCAAAATTTAATATCAATATGATTATTGTAATAATCTTAAATTCCAACAATTAAAATCAAATAATCTATTTACTAACTATTATACAGTACGATCGCTCTACAAGATACCAAAGGCACCGAAGGGGAATATGATTCTGAAAAAAGAAAAAAACTACCGTTTCCCCACTCAGCGGCTTGTTACGCCGGAGAGAAATAGATCTCACTATCGGTATACAAGATACCATGCAAAATAGTTTAAAGTTAAACCGATAATGTAGGTTGCTTTGTATTCCATATCCTTTTCCTTCTTTTTTTTTGTCACGTGACTAGAAGTCTGTAAACCAGGAGTTCTCGCAGTATTGACAAGAAAGAAAGAGAGAAGAAAAGTTATTTTTACCTTTTGTGCAATTATCTCACGTAAGTAAATCAATTTTAAACATTTGAAACACATCAAAATAGACTTGAGTTTATGTTCCCGACAAAAAACTGCGTTTACAAGTCCTTGAAAATTCTCTATGAATTTTAAACCAACAAAAAATTAAAATGATATCTTAAATAATTAATAATTTATGATGATAAATAAAAAAAAATTGTTATTTCCGTGGTACATACATTGTATGGAGCGAGCGACTCCAACATTCAAAGGCGAAGAGGCATTAGGAGTGGGGGTAGTGGATAGCGAAGGAGAACCCGAGGTATCTTGTAGACCGAGAATCTTAGGTAATTACTTAATCAATGTTCAAAAAAATGTACTTGTTACATTTAATCTTATCAGCCTAAAATGCAAGAGACACAAGGATTAAAATCGAATAGTAATTCAATTAAACTACATTTAAATTGAAATCAAATAATCTCTTTCCTAACTAATACAATTTCCAAACTAATCTTCAAAAAATGGTATGTATTACATTTAAATTGGAGGTTGTAAAATTCACGCTATACAATGATCATTAATAAACAAACTAGAGACTTTCCCTTTCAGATGTTCAAATTTTTTTAAAATTAACGAAATTATAAAAATTTTATTTCTTTAGAAAAAAATAATTGTAAATCCTATTCGTTATAAAAAAAATTCGATGAAGCTCATTCTATATAAATACTTCTCACACGGGAGATATTATATTAAATTTCATATGTCCGTGGGATTTTCGTTTATTCAACACTGGAATTCTTATCCCGACGTATTTTTAGTTAAACTTTCTAGGCTTTGTTATCCGTGTCGTTTTATTAAAAAAAAAACAAGAGATAGAGAGAGAGAGAGACAGGGAGAAGAGGTAAAGCATAAAAGTAACAAACGTAAAATGGAGACACGGGAATGTTATAAAAAGATATGCGTTTATTATACTTGTATGGAGGCATCGAAGCTTCCAGCTGGAAGTGAATTCTATGGATTCCGAAAGTAACAAAGGATTCTACTATTGGTATTCCCGCAATAGGCTAATACAAATGAACGCATATAATACCGTGCGTAGCAATTCTAGTCCATTTCTATTTCTCTCTGTCTCTCTGTCTCTCTTGCTCTTCATCCCTCATTCACCCCTTGGACCTCATCCCCTGCGCTTCACGGTTTTAACAAGGTCCGAATATGCGGATAGTGTAACGCGACGAACGATTAAACATACAGGTGCATACATACACATATACATACATAAATATTTGTTTCTCTTTCGCTTCAAGAAATTGGCAAATATGCAAAACTGCGGAATAATCATTTACGTCCTCTTCCCAAGCTCCGCTGTATTCGGCGAAGTCAGCAACAAAGCTTTGTATTATTCGTCGAAATTCCCTAAACAAACAACAAGTATATATACGCCATGTATAAACACCAAAGGTTTACATACAAGGCTATATATCTCCTCGTGTAAATAGATACACAACAACAATATTTGTACGTGATCCTCATTTTTCTCCTTTGGATGCGGATAATTCGCTTCCAAGTATCGAATTCAGATCCTGGTCGACTGAAGAAATTCGGTGCCGATTCCTGACCCAACAATGGCAATTGTCAAGGTTCCCAAAATGCGAAATGTCTTATTTATTTGTGACATTTGTAACACCAAAATTCAACACCTTTGTGTTACTTATTTATTTACAACATTTGTAACACCACGTGGCGTTATGGGCTGACTCGCCAACATCCGACATCGATTTGGTTCCAAGTTAGAAAGCTCAGATTATTTTTTAATAGAAATAATGATTTTTCAAAATTTTTGAATTCCCGGCCCTCTAAGGATTAATAGCCAACATGGTTTTTGATACCCATAATGGTCAATATGGGGTCTTTGGTGCCCTGTGATGTTTTCCTCCATTTAAAATGTAGCACAAATTTCATAAAAATTCACGGCACTGGTTTTAGGTGTTTACTAGAAGATGTAAAAGTTTTTTTTTAAGAAGAAAATTATTTTTTTGCATAACTTCGTAACAAGGTTGTTACAAAAATTAATTTTTTTTTCAAAGCACGAAAGACCAAAGCAAGACAGGGTTATCCGGTTGACTGGTGGAGCTTTTTCCAGTTTTCGTGCCAAGTCTGGTACGAACCAGATCTTCACGAGAATACATGAAAAACAATATCTAGGGGATTATTGTGCTTCTAGTGTCATTTACGAGCTCAATTCTCTTTTTACAACCCCCTAAAGGGGTGAAAAATAAGGGTGTGGGGTGAAATTTTCAGTTTTTCAAAAAACTTCTATCTGAGGGTTGTTTATACTGCTGATTTCATTTCCGAACCTAGTTTCCACTCTACATATCCCTAAAGATGTGAAAAATAAGGGTTGAGGGTAAAATTTTCATTTTCTTGAGAGTTATTCAAATATGTACATATATTATCCATTACCAGGATTGTCACCTTTGTTTTTTGTACATATATGATCCATTACCAGTCAACCGGTTAAATATATCCGCTTTAATTGTTTTCTTGAATTTTTGAAATAAATTATAAAATTTTAGGATGTTATTTATTTTATTTTCAATCATTCGACTTAACCCATTTGCATCCAAGAGCAGAATCTTCCGCGATCCGCTAATGTGTGCTATCACCGAGCGCGGATTATTACGCGAGCCCGCAATTGCCTTGTCCCCTGTCTTTCATTTTCGTCGCATGACGCAAATGAGTTAATAATAAATATGGAAATTTTTATAATGATCTTATAAGGTAAATAAAGGATGCTAATATTTTTACATATCATACAAATATCTATTAATTCTACTATTTATGTATAAAAGTAATACCGCATTTTAATGTAACCTAAAAACTACGAAATTAATATAACATCCAAAAACCATAATTGCCAAATTGTATTCTGTAACTTAATAATAAATATTTTTTTAAATTTATTTAACCAGATGATTGCACATGCAAGTTCCAATGCATATGGGTTTGCTGTATAATAACACATTTCATAGCTTTTAAAAATTAATTAAACTATATTGTACCCTACAAATTAAAAATCAATTTTACTAAACTTTTCCATAAAATAGAAGTTTATATAATACCGCTAGTAACTATGAACCGTATTTTCATCCTATCTAATATCATTCTATTTCCTCCTATCTGTATATTTATTCTAATCTAATAAATATAGAATTAATAGAATTAACAAGTTGTTTTCTGTCGCTGCATTGTGCATCATTCCCTTTACCTGGATGTTACAAGAATGTGAGAAAATACCTACCGATGGATTCCAAGATAGTAAGAGATCTGGAAAATATAATAACAAAGCAATCGAGCTAAATAACAAGAAAGAATCAACTACTTGATTCGACGAGGAGCAAAATTGCCTTGATAAATTTATAATTTGCCAATAAAACTAGTAATAGTAATGATAATAATAATAATAATAATAATAATAATAATAATAATAATAATAATATTCCCGTTTGTTTCTTCGAACATCATTACTCCGTTTTCCACTAGTTTTCAGGATTTTAAAAATAGTCTTCCCTCAGTCGTACCAATTAGAGGAGGAATCGACGTTCCTACAAGTTTCCAACTTTGTTCGTTCCTTCCACATGATTGTTATGATTATCATTATCAGACAAGCTTTGTTATAAATGTCTGCTGATGCTGTGATATTATTCTTGTTATTTGCAATAGAAATATGAGTATCATTGTTGTTAATTAAGTTTCATTATTGTTGTTATAATTTTTATAATCTTCATTGTTGTAGTTGTTGGTAAAAATAATATCTCCAAGGAGGCAAATTTATTGTAAAATGAACATCAATATATATAACATCAAAATATTAATAAAAAATGAAACGAATTTATAATAACAATAAAGACTCGGTGGTGCCTAAAATTACAGTGTGAAAATATTTTAAAAAATTTGAATTAAAAAATCGTAGATCAATTCTGAGTAGAATACATTTACTTTTCATTTACATATATTTAATTACAGAGAAGTCCAACGTAGAAGCATTTAAATTAAAGAATATATAAACTTTCTATGGATCATAAAAAGTTTACAAAAAAAACTTCTTCCTAGAAAGTTAACAAATCTTATAACAAAATTTGTACAAACAAATAGACTGATTAAAGATATTATTCATTTTTATGTAAATACAAATACAATAATAATAATTTTTATATCAGTATATAATAATTTGCGACGAATATTTCTAACAATTGTTTCAAAAATACTAAAATTACTTAAACAAATTTGTATTTATAGACACCCTTTGTTTGCGCATTTTTTCCACATGAAATTTTGTATGAATTATTGAAAATGGTAAATTTCCATTCATTTAAATTTTTGTATTTTTTATAATAATGAAATTGAAATCCGGGAATGTTTATGACATTTGCTTTTCCCAAGTTAGATGTGGGATACGGCAAAGTTCTCAAAGTATTCGTTTGCTAATAGGTGACCTACTCATTGATCGAATTACTCCATCGCAGAAACACTACGGTGAACTTGTTAGAAGAGGACTCAGCGGTTGGGGCGAAAGCGTTGATCTCGAGCTTTGTGTCTAAAGTCAGCCGGCCTATTCATTATTTCGCATTGTCATAACAATGTTTGTATAATTAACAGTTCCGGCGATGGATGCGGAGCTTGATTAGTAATCCCATCACCGTTCCAACCATGCTTTGCATCATTATTTAATGAAAATTCAAATGTCAGCCGGCTTACCTTGTCAATCTGGAAGAAAAACATAAGAAAGCGTGGAAGGAAGTTAAATCTCGTTATACATTTCTATGGGGAACTTATGTCACTAGAAGGTCTCTTGATGGGAAGCACCTGAACGAAAGTATACCTCTTATTTGACTTTCAAATATTTTTTGACGTCACTTTCGGTATTCGTAGTTCGAATGGGCAACGTTCAAAATTACTCCCTCTGTCCCATAATACTTGATAATTTTCTACCGCGGCCACAAAACGAAAACTATCAAGTATTATGGGACAGAGGGAGTAATAATTATTTAACGGAATTTAATTGAATCACAAAAATATTAAAATAAAATAAATACAAGTAGTTTAAGAAAATACTAAAATAAATAATATTTGTAAAATAATTTCGAACGATTAAGTATCTCATTATTATCATTATTATTGGTACGCCGAAATTATCTCTTTCCGTTGGTGTCAACCGTGAGCATCCTATCCCATCCATTCGCGCTTCATGTCCCGTGGCCTCTCCTATTCGTATCGAAATTTCGATTCTAAGGCCTCCTTTCCCTTCTCTGTCAAATTTCCTTTGTTTAAATAAACAAAGTCACGAAAGCTGCAGCTTTTTCAGTGACGTGAGACGGTATTTTGCAAGTCAGGTGATTTCTCATCACCCCTAAGAAGCTTCCCCAAGGTCGTTATACGTTAGACGCTAGGAAGACCGTCTCGATGCAAACTTTGCAACTTGCTGAAGTTTCGTGTGCTTGGGATTAATAACACGGTGGTTTCCGGTACCCTGCCACGTCGCAGTTGTCTCCCGGTTTATATGAAGCACGATTCCGCTGCCCCCTTTCACACCATTAGCGGCATTCTTACCATTAATCATTTTGCTGATGGTACACAGGGTTTAAAGGGAGGAGAAATGCTAAGACTGGGATAAGAATAGCGGGAGAAGGATTTAGTCTGCGACATTTTTTGTACAGGACTTTAATAAAAGCTGGAATTGGCACTCGCACCTATTTGGAATGGGAATTCTCAGATAGTGCTGGAGAATAGTCAACAGGAGTCAAGATTTCAATATTGGAAATACTCATAACTGATCTGCTATGGTAATAGTAATTTAAATTAAAATTATTGACGACGCACAGGTACGTACCAGTAACATAATAAATATGAGAAGGAGGAAATAAAGGAAATATAAAATATTTTATTTTGATTTTTTATGTTTAGTATTTTAAGTTGTATTAATTGTTCGGTAGAATTTTTGTAATCTCCAAATTAATATTGCAGAATAATCGTAATTTGAATTATAAATATAAATTTGAAGTATAAATATAAATAAATAATTTCATTTTATGACACGCATTTCTTTGCTAGCCAACCCGACCGCAACTACTTACAAAAAGCTGCTGGTATTTTTGAAAAGTTGTAATCTATTTGTGTAATTCATTGTATCAGAATATTGTACATTGTGAACCATTGTGATGTATAAATTGTATTGTACAATATAAATTGTGTTGCAAAAAATCTCAATTTTGAGATCGGAATTGCTAAATAAATAAGAAAATGAAAATTTCATTTATATTTTTCATCATTGTCAGTTGTTTATCACTCTACTGAAACCCAATATTATCAGAATAGACCCAAAACAAATTTTTTCTCCTTTTGATATAATTATAACACCTGTAGTTTCAAATCATTTATGCCCAGTATTCAAAAACAATTATAAATTAAAATATCGACTTATTTCTATGAATTAGTTGATATAAAAAAGGACAGAAATAATTAAAAAATATTCATTAAACCTACTCCAGAAACTGTGAAAGAAAGAAAGTACGATTAACGTAGAGGAAATGAAAAAATATGTATACGTCGTTTGTAATAACAATAATATATTATTTTAACGCATATATGCATGTTTACATGATATCTTATGACAACAAATTATATTATATTTCAAATTGATTTTACACTCTAACTAAACCTATTACCCAAGTCACTGAAAGAAATCAAACTCTTCCAGCGCTCTCACCAAGATAATTGTAACTTGTGTTAATATCTTTATTTTAGAGTTAATTTCTTTATACGTAATAACATCTTCGCTCGTAGAAATATCATTGCAGCAGTAAAAATCTTTGCATTTGAATCGATTAAAAAAAAGAACAATTAGTAAGCAAATATATCATTCTCCCAAAACCATTTTCACCTAATTTTTGTAGAACGAAAAATTCGTACAATTTTTTCTCATTTTTTTAAAGCTACGTGTTAAAGTACAAGCAAATGCCTCGGTTTTTATAAAGATTGAGTTTGTATTTAGTTTACTTCCTAAAAATATATCTAATCAACAAACGATATTTCTTTTATTTCGCATTGGTTTCATTTTTTATACGGATGACAGATCGATATTTGTATAAAACATTTTGATTAGACACTTTCCAGAAAAGAGTGCTTTTTGATTTTTAGATAGAATTTCATTATCAAAAGTTCAATGGAATATTTACAATATTGTTTATCGCCTTGTTTTGTATTCCTTCAGACCAACTTTGTCGTTTTTTGAATTTTTGCCGCATAAATCTTGTTTTTAAACGCTCCTTTAAGATTATTTTACACGGATTTCCTTATACAAAAAGCATTCGTGTAAAATAACCTGCACATGCGCAAACTTATCGAAAATTCTGAGATGGAGAACAAATTTTTGGATCCGAAAAAATTCTCTTTTTTTTCTCAATCATTAACAAATACTCATCAAAGTAGTGATATATTTATTTTAATCGGCTCAAATAATAACTGGCAGCCTGTAAATTTTCACTAGGATTCAACGACTATCGTAGTGTTCAGACCTACTGTTTTTACGAATAAAAAATCCCTAAAGGCCTTAAAAATATCAGTATAAATTTCCAAAATGTTTTACGCTTCTTGAAAATTCTCAGTATATTTTTGTCTGAAATAAAACATTTTCAAACCTCAAATACGTTTTCGAATACAAAATTTGCCAGTCTTGTATTTATTTATTTATTTTTTTTGCTTATATTCGTCCAGTTGGTTAATACAATAAAGTTGCGAAATTCCGCTTAACGAACATCTTTCGAAACTTGGAAAGGGGGATATCGCCGTTTTTTTTTTTTTTTTTTACGACGGCATGTCAGAAAACATTTCCGTGTAAGAGGAAACTTCCAACCACACGAATTTCGAGAGTTTACGAGGCTGCCGTAAAGACAGGGTTTACGATGGTCCTTTGAAAATTTCATCTTGTCTGTTTCTTCAAAATAAGAAAAAGGAACAAATATAGAGCAACTCTTCCGAGGTGTTTTGGCTCCTTTAAGCCAAATGGAAAGCGTAAAAGTAAAGACATGACGATGGAGGAAAGAATCTGGTCCCCAATTTATTATTTTCCTTTTGGGTCTTCGGAATACGAAATTGCTATTCACAAGCAGTCACGACTGGACGGATTTAAGGGACAAATGCACTAATGAAGTACACAATTAGTGATTAGCGATATTCTACATATTTTGTGAGGGATAGTCTTAATTTTGAATTTACGGGATATCCTTATTTGAAGATTTCTGACTGTTCTTAATAATTTGATTTTGTCTTGCTATCAATCAAAGAAATTATTCTTTATTTATTTGTAATTAATAAATTAATATGAATATGAGAGGAGTATTTACATGGAGATCCAAATTCTCAAAAATGTAATTGCTATGAATTCTGGGATTTTTATATTCAGAATTTAATTTTTTTAGAAATATTTGAATTCAATGGTTTCTATGCAAATGGAAAAAAAATAATAATTACAAATGAGGTATAGTATTTGCTTTAATAATTAATAATGTATCAATAGTTAATGTATCAAAAGTTACTTCGTTTTGTTTCGTTTATCCGAGACTTTAATTTACATCAATTCGTTTCTTTACATCCTAAACACTTATTAATTTATCATATAATTACAAAAAGTATAAAAATTCTCTAAATTACAGTATATTAAAAATTTCTTTATTTAGAAAATACACTACGCGCCAGCTAGTAGATTTTTAATAAATCTTAAATGAAATAATCAATCGAATTATTCCATTAAAGAAAACAATTTCTAGTCTGCTCGATATTACTTTTTCCAGAATTCTGACGACACAGAATCTCAAGTAAAAACTCATTTTGGTTCCGACACCGAAACCCGAGGTTTAAGTTCAGAACAATTTCACTCCCAAAACTCGAGAGAAAGTAACACATGTGGCCATATGCTGTCTTAAGAGTTCGAGGCGGTGGTTAGAAATTTCGTAAATTGCAGAAGCAAAATTCTTTGAACATGTGTCACCTGTGCAATAAACGAACAAGCAACTGGTTTGCATGATCATTAATCATTATTAAAGACAATATTTTGATTGCGTTCCCAGAAATCATATATCAGACACCAGATTGCAATGATGCACTTGCAAATTTAGTAAAAATTCATTGTATAATTTTGCATATGATTTTGAAAATTTCTGAAAATTTGAATGTACAGAAATCGGAATACAAGGCTGCTGCAGTGCACGTGCAAAAAATTGTATTTTCATTGGCTTATTCCGCTTACATTTTTGAGAATTTCTGGTAATTCGAACGAACAAAAATCGGGAAACAGAGTTGCAATGGTATAAATTTCTATGCAAATCGCTGAGGAAATTTCTGAGAAAGGCAGAGCCGAGTTTAAATAAATTTGAATGACCGTTGTAATTGTTGATTTCACTAGTGCATTCGAATCTAATTTTACGAACGTACAAAGACTGGTATTTAAGCAAAAGAATTGCGAACAAATACAATAACGAACAATGTTCAAGCACAAGTACGTTTTTATGAAAGAGCCGGTGCTGAACGATCGTTGGTCTTCGTTTTCCGGAGTTTAACTGTTGCAAATACGTTGTTTCTGTAAGAGAATGGAGTCAACAGATCGTTAAAAACAGCAATAGTTTAAACACAGAGAACCGTAGCGGGATATGCGGGAGAATTTCTACCGTACGAAATACAATGAATGGAGTAGAAAAACAACTAAAGAGCTAACGTAAAGAAACAAAATGAAACAAACTCGATATAAACTTAAAAGCTAAACTCAAGAAGAAAAAAAAGGGGAATTAACGCAAAAGAGTCAAATTTGCCCCATTTACTGTTGCTTCTTTTTCTTCGGCTTCTTGTTAACGGAAGCATCGGCACCCCAGAGATCGTACCAAGGACCGCAAGTGTTCTTCTCCCGCTCGCTCTCTCGGCGCAATTTCGTTCTCGGCAGAAGTGTCTTCTCGGCAACGGCTTGATCCTTAACAACGATACAACTGTAAGTGCTTTCCTCGTCAGACAGTTCCGTTTCGGTGAAATTCTGTATAAGCCCGTCGTCGTCGTCACCGTACACTTTCTTCCTTCGACCACCCGCGCCGCCCCTTTTGGCCTCGTTATTCTCTTTCAGCTCCGCTACGATCATATTCCTCTTGGCTTCCAGGCTCCTCTTCCTCTCGTTCTCCAGGATGGCCTTGCGCGAGACATTGCCCACGAAGAAGGATCGTTCCTCGCGATGCATCCGGTACTCCGAGCGCTCCGTGGCCTTCGGTCGTTCCGCTGGAGTCGGGTACTCCTCGAAGTATTCTCCAGCCTTCTCTGGAATATGCATTCTCTCGGCGGGCTTGGGCTCGTTGGTGATGGTCGTGTCGCTGTTCCTCTTTTCCAGCGTGTCATGGGAGTTCTGGGTGCCGTTCGGGCTCGACTTTCGATACTCCTCCTCCGTGTGGTCCATCGACTCGCGCTTGATCATCTTCGGGATGTCCACCAGCGACCGATGCTGCCACAGGGCCATGCCCTCCAGGACGTCGCTGTCTCTCCTGAAACGCCAGAAGGATTTCGTGCGTTTCACCAATTTCGGGCTCTTCGAATCGCTGTCGAAGTTCCTCCCAGTTTGGATCAGGTGACCCACGGCGGTGCTTTGCCGGGGCAGCAGAGGCTTGCGGTTCTCGTTCTTCAGCGTGTTATTATTGCTGTCGTTCTTCTCCACCTTCCGGGGCACCGCTGGAACTGGCTTATCGTCGTATCCGTGTCTTTCCAGCACCTTCGTGCGTTCCAGCTTCGTCTCGAAATTCGACTCGTAGCCGCGCTCCTTCTCTATCGTGCTGTGGTCCCGCGAGAATCTGCCGGTTTCCCCGTAAATCGCCTCCTCCTTGTCGGAGTACCGACGCTCCCGGTAAAACGTCGGCCTCTCCGGCGCGTCCACGCTCGGCGGACGAGGCCTCTCGAATCTGCGACTCGACGCACGTTCCACGTTTCGGTTTCTTTCCGGATTCTTCTCGAACGTCCGTTCGTAATTCGCCGCGGGAGTCGCTTTCTCGAAGTACTCCCTCTGACCTCGACCCTCGGGCCACGATTTATCGTAGGATCCCGCCTGTTGCTTCTCGCCTCGACGCTCCAGGCTCTTGTAATCGTTCCGACGTTCCACGAATTTCGGCGGACTGTGTTCGCGCGCGTACCTTTGAGCCGTCTGCTCCAGTTTCTGCGCGATATGCTCCACTTTCCGACCGGTCTCGGGGATGGTGATGGTGCTCTCCTCGTCGGAATCCGACGTAGCACTGGACGACTTCTCTTCCTCGGGCTCGGCTCGGTACCTGGGGTGGTGCTGCTCCTGACGCTCCTGCTCGTAGTACTTTTTCTCCGTGTAAACTCCCGCGTTTCCGTAGGTCTCCTCTTCGTCGTCGTCCTCCAGCTCGACCTCGTCCTCGCTCTCCTCGACCTCGCGTTCCCTCTTTGAATTCTCTCGTCTCTGTTCCTCGTCTCTCCTGGAATTGCGCGATTGCTGTTCGGGGAATTGTTGCTTCGCGCGAGGATTGGGTCTGGCGTATTCACTTTTACGACTCTTCTCGGCGCTGTTTTCCCGTTTAGACGAATTCATGGTATTGCGATCCGAGTATTCCCGGATGTTTCGACGGTCTTCGTTTTTGCGTTGTTCCTGTCGTCGATTGTTATCGGTGGAAGAGTACCGGCCAGTGTCCTCGTTCTTCTCGTTGCTCTGATTGCTCTGAAGCTTCACTTCCGCCCAAATGTCCATGGCTGTTCGATACAAGTGCCAGCTTTTCTCATCGCGAGGGATAGTTTTCCAGGAATCGTTTTCCCAATCTTTGTTGGAAGCTTTCTCGTGATTTTCACGCTGCTGATGCTGAGTATGTTGCTGTTGCTGTTGCTGTTGCTGTTGTTGTTGGTGGTGTTGTTGTTGTTGTGGAGGTTGTTGATGATTCTGTTGTTGATGCTGATGCTGTTGCTGTTGCTGTTGCTGTTGCGGCTGCTTTTTTGACTCGCCTCTCTCCCTTGGCTTTCTTCTGCGGTGTCTGTGATTTTTCGTATAGGGTTGACGGGGGTGTAAACGAAACGTAAGAGAAAAAAAATAACAAAACAAAAAAAAGAGAAAAAAATAGGACCGAAGATATCACACCAGAAAGAGAAGATAGATTAGCAAAGGAAATCCCGCTACTCCTTTTTAGCTTACCAGCAAAACTATAGGGTTTCGAGTAGGACCTAATAAGATCCGATCCCGGTAAATCCCACTCGTGAGAAGAAACAAACTTTAATTGAACTTTATTTTACTTTGAGAAGGATAAGTTGAAAAAGGGATGGAATTTTTGTGATATCAAAGGAAGAACGGAAACTCCTGATTGTTTCTTGATCTCTTGCGTTACTCTTCTGACGCTTTAATTATTTACTTTGAATTTCCTAACTATTATTCTGAATACGCAGGAGGCATGCACAAAAATTTTACTCGCAAAGAACGGCATAAAGTTTTGTCCAATTGAAACAAAGCCCCTTTGATATGAAAGTTGAAGCTGACAATTTGTGTTTAATGTTGATTGAAATTCTTCAAAGTTCCTTTGCAACTCACGGAATGGATTTACCAAGATTCGATTTCTAGCTGGAATAATTTCAAGGATGCCTTCAGACGGTATCATCAAACGAGTCCCGATCCTATTGCAAACTAGGTTTTGCTGAATTTGATAGCGCTCTGACGTCAATAAAGTGATTAGAGAATCTTATTTTTCCGTTCCAATTTTGCCTTTTCCGTTAATCGGGAAATATTAATAATAGTAAAATACTAATATATTGGTAAATTCTTAAGAATAAAATAAAAGAAAACATATCGTTTTTGCATAGAAAGTACTTTCTTGTCCCAAATCTTCGATGGAAAATTAATCTTGGAATCAATAAAATTTGACTAATTTAATTAAAAATAATTTTTTTACTTGAAATATGCAGTATTTTAATTAAGGAATATTTTTATCAAAAATATTGAATGGCTGTACTATTTTCATACAAGTAATTATTTTTTTGTTTTAAAGGGTTAGGCCACTCTAGCATTTTCGAAAAATCGATTTTATTTTTTTGGTCTTATATGGTCCCTTGGTATTTCAAAAATGATGTCCCAAAAGATTGTGGCCGGGACAAATCTCAAAGTACTCGGTTTTCGAATTTTAGTACACGGCCGCCCGATCCGCAGCGAGCTACTACTTAAAACTTCAAACGCGTTTATCTCGAAACTACATTTTTCAAAATTGCCGGAAACAGAACTCAGACAATTTTCAACCGATTAACTTGAAATTTTAAATGTATTTATAAAATTACATTACCCATAAAAGTACATATCACTTTTTGTTTATATTGCATAGTTCGTTTGTTATTAATAATTTTCTGACGATCTTTTTGGAAATTTTTTTCAGAAGTGCACCATTTGGTCAAAAATCAATATATCGAAAAAGTGATATGTACTTTTATGGCTGCTCTAATATATAATCGAAAAAAAGTAACTGACTTATTATAATTTAAAAATTACAGGCGGTGCGTTTCAACATAATCGCTTCAAAAAAATGAGTGTATACAGTCGATGATATATATAATAAACACCCTTTTTCGTAATTGCGATTTATTTTATAGTTTATCTAAAAAAAATTCTCAAAAAAGGCCTATTTTTCGGCCTCTAGAGTGGCCTAACCCCTTAATAACAACAATTACAAGATGCAAAAAAGGTATACGAATTCTTAATATCTGTCAACAACGAATTGAAAGATTTTTTTTAACAACATGAAATTTAATAGCTGACTTTGTTCCTCATTTTCTCGTTCTAAAATTCAACATTCGCTGAAAAGTAAACAAGAAAAGACCATTCGGATGAAACATTGTCTGTATGAAATTTAGATTAGAAACTTAATCGAGTAATAAATTACATACAAGTTTTACAACAGTAAAACAAGGCGGTGGAGCTCCGTCCCAACAGAGCTGTCACGCTCGCGGAATACTCAAACCCGCAAGGTTCTTATACGAAAACTCCCAATGTGCGAGGAATGTAACTTCGATATTATTTAAATTTTGAACCCGGTGCTTCGCAATTAGCAACTTGTCTTTGAATCTAATTGTAACAGCAAGTGGCTGATAATAATAAAGTTACCTCCTTCGAAAGTTATTCGCACTTCGTAAGTTCTACTACGAAGACGCCAGTTTCGAGTTACTGTCAGGGTTTATTCTTGCATAAACTTTTCTCCGGCTATTAAAAACCTTGCTTTGTTTCAGTTGCATAAAACTTGCAATTAACTTATCAATTCGTTTGGATGAAGTTTCCAAGCTGCATTCAATACAGACGACGTTCTATCAAATACTCCCTTATGTTGACTTTTCAATGGATGTTACTTTCCAGTCGAGAAACGGAAATTTATAAAATCCTGCAATTAAATCCCATTTATGTTAAAAAAATGTAACATATAATTATAAGTTTTTGGGGAATGTAAATATTAATTTCTATAATTTGGAACTAATAAATTTGCATGTTTAATCCTTTGCACTCGAAGCACTCCTCACAGGCACTGCCTAAGTTTGGCATTTGCAAATAATTTTCAACTAAATTTTTCATTTACAAAATGATCACATTATGAAAATAATAAAATAACGTTAAAAATTTCTTGTCTTTGAAATTTTCTATGTAAAAAAAAAGTCCAATCTGCTGAAAGCTTTAGGTGAGAAAAAGTCCGAGTGCCAAGGGTTAAGATCAAATTAAAAGAGTACATTTGAATCATTTTTATGAAAGCAAATTTTCTCACAATTTCAACTTCCAAAGGAGTCTCGGTTCGAACGAAAAATGCAATTATGATATTCATTTCTGCTGCTGATTCTTATAAACACTTTTCCATATTCATTCGCGGAAACGACCTAATAATTTTTTATGTAATACCCCAGTATTGCTTTTTCCGAGGAAACTCTAAGTCGTTTGGAATAAATATCTCGTTTGAAGACATCTTAGACGAAATAATCCTAATAACCGAAAGGGTTTCCTTGATTCCGGAATAAGAAAAACGGTAAAAAGAAGTAAAAAGGCATGAAAGAAAAGGTTTTTGCCACCACCGTCGCATTTAATTCCATCGATCGCGGTAACGCATGCGGAATCTACAAAGAATTGGAGAAAAAACAAAACACTAACGTAATAATAAAAGGCTTCTTTCTTTTAATCAAAGGTTGCAAATAGGCATGGTGGAAGGGTAATACAAAGCTTGTTTTCTTAATTATTACTCTTTTTCTTTCTCATTTTGTAGAGCTATTTTACAAAGCTGAATTCTAAAGGGTGTTTATGGTAGAATCAAACGCTTTCGTCTCACGCGCATGTGCTCGGGAGCTGATGAATTCTCTAGAAAATTTTCATTTTTTCCAGACCTTCTACTTTTTTCCTTCTTATAAATTTACAAACTTTACAGATTTGCAAAGTATTACAATTTTGAAAGAAAAATTTATAAATCAAGTATTTAGATTCGTACTTTCACCTTTACATCAATATTCAACTACGATATTTAACTTTCAAATTATGAAAATTGGTAAATCTGTAGCAAAAAATGAAAGAATTGAACTTTAACACTAGAACTACCGACAGTTGAGACGTAGCTATCTCTACTTAATAAAAAATGATTTTTATTTTAAATGAATAAAACAAAATTAAAGTTCATTATATTAATCCTTTAGCTATCTCTCCAAAAATCATTATATCATTGCGAAGAAAAAATGTAACATGAAGTAGGAATAATAAAATAAAATTGTCAAACCAGTCAAAATGACTGGTGTGGTAGTTCTAGTGTTAACTCACATCATACGTCTAGTACCTAATATTTCAATAACGAAAATTAATGATTTCGCAGCCGAAAATTATAAAATTGAATTTTAGATCGTATCCGACATCAAATATTGAAATAATGAAAATTTATAATTCCATGTCAATAAATAATAGAATTGACTCACTCTACCCTTGGTACTCAATTTTCGAATTGTGATAATATATAAAAATTACAAAATTGAATTTTAGCTTACACCAAAATTTCGAATGGATACTTTAATCCCGGTAAATTCTAATTTCAAGAGAAACTTCGGATCCAATTAGGACAAGCCGACGTGTAATATTCAAATATTGACACATGGAACTATGCAATTATCAATTTTTAAACAACGTATCCATGGTCGGGTACCATAAAACTGCATTAAACTTTCAAAAGCACGATATCGATGAGCAACAACATTCCAATCGAATATATTCCACTCCCATCCGTTTGATTCTACCATTAATGGGGATAAAGCATTCTACTTTTGAAACCGTTATGAACGTTATTATGTGTAATTGAAGAATCTTACCGCATAGCTTCATCATCACTGTAATCAATGTCCGGTTGCACGGGAGGTTCATTGGAGAATCCACTATCGTTGCTACTATGCAAGGAAGTTACCGCCTGAGGTGGTGGTACCGGAGGTACCGGTGGTTGAACTCGACGACCTCCGGCTAAAACGCTTGGGAGAGTACCTGAGGGACGTATCTGCAACACGAGATGCCATTTTTCTTCTATACTTATGGGCAAACGATAGCATTAATGGGCGTGCTATCAAGAATGTTGTTTTATTATTACTGCTTTTGGCTGACGAGCTGTTGGCGTTGCTGCAACGTTATGTGAATTATTGTTGGGCATATTCGTTGGCGTTCCACTATTGTTGGAGCTGGTATTATTGCCTGTCGTTGAGTGATTCACGGAGAGGTCATCGATGCCTGGAGGTGGCCTCGACGGTGGTGGCTTGCACGGCGGAATTACACGCAACTCTCCGGCCCTTTCCCCATTGCTCCCATGATTCGGTGATCTGAAATCAGAGCATTTGGAGGTTCAAGTTAATTAACTGATTCAGCCAGCGACCAAGTTTTTGATCGCTCCTTTAAGGGGTTACATCTAGTTGGCGGCCGAAAAAAAGGCGTGTTTTTGTGAATTTTTTTTGGGAAAATGATTGCAGGTTTCTAACTGTTTTTTTTTTTCATAGCAAAGGTTATATCTTCGACTATGTTTTATAATTTTTTAATTGAAAAAAATTCACAAATGTAGGAGATACAATGCATTTCCCGGACCGCTGTTCAAAAAAAGGTCTTCTGCGGTGACCACTGTATCTTCCACCTCACTCGTCTAAAATCAAAAAATCAAATAGATCATGTTTTTGCATCGTATTATCTAGTAATTAATCGAAGGATTTGAGAAAATATTAATTTTTGAAAAAATGGTCGACGATTGAACGTGAAAGTCCAAATTTTGATGAAAAAATCACTTCATTTTCGTCGACCATTTTTTCGAAAATTAATATTTTCTCAAATCCTTCGATTAAGGACTACATAATACGGTGCAAAAACATAATCTATTTGATTTTTTATTTTAGACGAGTGAGGTGGAAGATACAGTGGTCACCGCAGAAAACCTAGCAGTCCGAGAAATGCATTGTATCTCCTACATTCGTGAATTTAAAAAAAAAAAAAATTATGAAACATAGTCGAAGATATACCCTTAACTATGAAAAAAACCAGTTCGAAACCTGCAATCATTTTCCCAAAAAAAAAATTCACAAAAACACGCCTTTTTTTGCCGCCAACTAGATGTAACCCTTTAACGCTATTTCTATTGCGTTAATTATACGTAATCAAAAATCCAAAACCAAAAATATAGAATAATATTGGGTTGTTTCCTTTAGTCGTGTATACTAAATATGAGCTTTTAGGTGCCATTTATTTTTTGGCAATTCTGCTTTATAGTAAACATTTACATTGAAGAAAAGAAGGAGAGACAAATCCCGATGGAATTTAGCCTGGGACGAGATTTAGATTCGAAACTTAATCTAAATCAAATGAAATTATTTTTAATACTAAATCTTATAATGCTAACACAAAGCTATTTTTAATTCATCGCAGCAAAACAATTATTCTGAATTTTTCTCGCATTTTTAAGCGAAAAAGTCATACATGGAAAAATAACCCTCGACCTAGATACGGTACTATAAAGCCGAATTGCCAAAAAATTAACAACATCTCAAATCTTTTACAGAATTATAATTAACCCTTTGCACTCCAGTGTCGCCTCTAAGGCGACTTTTTACACGTAACGCTTCAGCAATTCCTTCGGAGTGGAAAGGGTTAAAATAGATTTTCTTAATAAACACTAAATTTGTGACAGACGCATAATTGTTCTACTAAGCACCTCCCGTTTGTAGATTTAAAAAAAAATTTAATTAAACCCCGAAAATAATTCTAGATTGAAAATTTAAAAGGTGTCTTTTGACACCTTTGGTGGAAATAGATTTAACAATATGAGAAAACAAATTTTTAAAAATGTAGTTTTTTGAATGTAAAACGTCGAACAGAAGATGAAAAGTAATTTCTTGTGCCAAATTTTCCTTGGAAAACAATTATTGGAATCTATAAATTTTGTGTGATTTGAAAAAAATTAATTTTTCATAGAATTAATTATTATTTCCTTTTAATATTCTACATGAAAATAATGCCCTTCCTATTTCAATTCTTTCAAGAGTAATTACAATTAGAAAGTGTTTAAATTTTTCTACTAAATTTTTGGAAACGAATTTATTGTAATATTTATTGTAATATTTTTGAATTTATAATATTTTTTGAAATCTACAGATTGTGTGGGATTTGGAAAAATTGTTTTCTCGTGGAAATGACTGTTATTTACTTTTAATATTCTGAACGAAAATTATGTCATTCATATCTCAATTCTCCAAAGCGGAAGTAGAATTAAAAAATTTTCATTTTTTTATTAAATTTCTAGAAATGGGTAATTTTTATTTAAGTTTAATTTTGAATTTAAATTGAATTGGGATACATTTTTTGTTTCCCATTATCTGAATTATCAGTATTAGTTACTTTAACAAATCGAAAACCTATTTTAATCGATTTCTTTTACAGTCAACAACCGAAAATTTTCATTCTTGTCATGAAAGCCTTACATGATACTTCAAGTGGAAATCGGTACGTCAACAATAATTGCAAGCTCTCTTTGGCAATAATAACGTAGGGTAAAAGCACTAATAAAGGAATGAAGTGTCTTTTGATTGAACTTACTAATGAACAATGAACTGAGTTTGTACGAGTAAAGGTAACAGTCGATTTCTTATCATAGACGCAGAGAAATATGCATCTAATTAATTGACTACCATCCGCGGAACGAAACTGGGTAACAGTATTACCATTCATTGTAGGACATAGCGTATACATTCATGACAAGGGTAGAATTGGAATCCACGATTCCTGACTCGAGA
Source organism: Gasteruption jaculator (assembly GCA_949825005.1). NCBI lineage: Eukaryota > Metazoa > Arthropoda > Insecta > Hymenoptera > Gasteruptiidae > Gasteruption > Gasteruption jaculator. Next base: position 3,971,959 of record OX463767.1, read on the forward strand.
GTCTACTTGACCATCGGAAGCCCCCTCATGCGTATGGCAACCCTAAAGGCTATGCTAGCATTGTTAGTGATCATAAATAGAATATTTATAGGGCTTCCATTCGCATCGATGAGATTGTGCCGCTGACCCGAATACCTCGGGGAGAAAACTCTGCTTTGTCTGCCGGCAAGGCTAATGAAAAAATTTGTAATCGTATAGATCCGAAGTTCTATCCTGATTTAATTCGCAATTGTTTGGAATTTAAGATACCTTCTGATGAAATGAAATTAGTTTGACCACGGAATTTGTTCTTTCTAACATTTTATCGGAAACGAAATCCTTTAAATTGAATGGAATGTATCTGATAAATATCGAAAAGGGGTCAACGTGTTGAAATATTTTATAATATATAGAAATATAGGGTCTTCCATTAAGAGGTTTCATTTTAAAATTCGCGGTATTTGTAAAGCGTCAAATATACAGCGGTCTTATCGGACAACTATAAAGTGAAAAGTATACGATTTAAGAAAATGGAACGAGATACGCTTCAACAACAAATAGAAATAGTGAAAATTCACTATAAATATGGTGAAAATTTCGCGGAGACAATTCGTAGAGTTCGTGGTGTTTTTGTCGCTATGAAGCACCTTCTCGCACAGCAATTGTGAACCTAATTAAGAAATTTGAGAAAAACGGCAAAGTTACCGATGTAAAGGCCGCAGTTCGTACTCGTCGTGCCAGATAGATCGAGAACATTGCTGCTGTAGCTGAAAGTGTCGCAGAAAACCCAGGTTTATCCATTGCAAGACGTTCGCAACAATTAAAGATCTCACAAACCAGCCTACATCGCATTTTGCATAAAGATCTTGGCTTGCACGCGTACAAAGTGCAGCTGACGCAAGAATTGAAGCCTGCAGACCATGCACAACGCCGTACGTTTGTTGATTATGTGTTAGAAATGCAGGCAGGTAACCCTGATTTTTACGAGAAAATCAATTGCGCAAAAACGTTGCGCAAAACTCCCTAAAAAGGATGAATATTTGTCAGAAATCACGAGGTGGCAATTTACCAGATATCGTGTTCCACACTTAATCGTAGGGTTTGTACTTTAAGTTGAAACAAAGATGTCAGAATTTTTCTATAAAAAAAAGGTGTTTTTTTAATCATTTAAAATGAAACCTCTTAATGGAAGACCCTATATAATCCCGATTGTTTGATAAGCAGGTAATCGTTTAAATAAATATTAAACTAAATTGCTTAATATTTATTAACACATTGACTGCCGCGAACAATTTACGTGACTTCACGCCGCGTGGGTCGTAACTGTATACGCTATTACATTTGTCATAACCAGCGTGGGCTGAACGGAAAGTTTACTGCTGGTCACCGGTGACCGACACGGCAGGCAACGTGTTAAATTAAAAATTGACTACACAAAAAAAAATATTATTGATTTACGTTGTTGCTATTGAATCGGTTTTACTTTTTTCAATTTTCTCATGTAATTGAAATATAGAACATTTTTTTTCTTTCGGTGCAGAAAAATTTGTGAATTTCTAATCGGCTACCAAATACTGTGAGCAATTAATTCCCTATTGTTTAGAACTTGATAGGGTGAACTAAAGTCAGTTTAATCACGGAATTCCTTCTTACTGCCGTTTTATCGGAATCGAAATCTCACCATATGAATAGAATGCGTCTGATACCCATAAACAATAGATACCCATATACCAACCTGTTGAAATATTTTCTGATATACACAAATGTAATATACACCGTTTCATAAATAATCGTTAAATAAAAATTGTAATTGGAGTCGCAGCAAGGAAAATCTTATTTAAATTAGTTTAATCAGACACGATGCATACCGGTATCGGAGTATCGATTCAAGTTCTATAGCCAATTGGCTAGCTTTATAGCAACGAGGCGTGATGGTAACTGGATATAGAGAAACTAACTTACCCCAACGTATCGTCTATGATGATTTCGGTGTAAGCTAAAGGGAACCAACCGGAACTTTGTGTGCGAAGGTTCTCACCAAATTGCCAACCCTTTTGACGATCGCCCATCAAAGCAATCAAATCACCTTCTAGGAAACTCAACTGGTTTTCGCCAGAGCTGAGATAAGCAAAGAGAGCTCTAGCTAGTGGTGCATCACTCCATCCGCCGGAAACTATTCCTGTGCTGTTGCCACCGCTGTTACGGGAAGCCGGTGCCATGGATCTGGGTCGTGGTGGTGTTTCCGGTACTTCTGCGGAGACAGAAGACAGCCCCTGAGTGTCCAAATATCTTTCGCCCCGACCTCTTTCACGCGCAATGAACATGTGACCTTTTTACTTGGTTATGCAATTAAGCTCGACTTTGTACACACTCGCCTTGCTACAATTTGCCCGTGCCTCTCTTTTATTACCCAAGGAGAGCTGCGCTTTATATTTCGCCGTAAGCAAACTTTATTTTGCGGTAAGATGAATAACCGTGAGACTCGTTAAGAGGAAAAAAGTTTGCAGGTACCCCCAGAGCGCATTTTCTAATTGCGTTTACGTCAAACGAATTCGGTTCCCTCTGTTTGCGTTTCAAACGAATCCGGTGCATGAAAAATTATGTAATCGGATCGATCAAAGCGAAAAGTGGACATGGAGACCTTTATGGTGCTCGAGATCGTTGTGGCTGTTTATTGCGCTATTATTTTCAATCAGCGATGCCTTCAGTTCTGAGCCGTATAAAATATCAAAGGGCGGCGATAAGTATTTGACGTGAGCGAAATGAGAAAAGTTTCAAATTCGAACAAACGTTTCGGGGCAATAACAACAGGCAGGAGAGCACACGATACTCAATACCATTGGCCATGCAACATATATCTTCCAACAATATTCTAGTGTTGTCGATGCTCTCGAAATGTTTTGTGAGCGCACTCGTGCATTCTCGACCTGTCCAATGCTTCGTTATATCTCTCCACTGATCGTTCAAATCGCGCCTCGCTTTTTGCACAAATACTCGTTGCTTTTGCATTCATACACAAATCCAACTCGTAGATACTTTCTTGCGACGGCAAAATCGAAGCGTGCAACGGAGCTTTGGAATTTCAATGAATTTCTAAAACGTTGAAAATTTTTATTGCATTTCTTTTGAAGCATCCAGAGGCAAAGTGGACTCTCCTTTACTTTACTTTTTTTGAGCAATTTATCTTTATATATTTGTATATTTGTAACTCAATATTTTGTAACTTAAAGTTGAAGGGATTGAAGAGGAAATTTTCAACATGAAATTTTTTAATATTACCCATTTTCAAATTTGAAACTTTAATTAAAATTATTTCTTGTGCATTTTGACTCGAAAATTATAAACATGATTTTTTCAAATTAAATTCCAGTAAAATTGTGTTTCATACGAATTCTAATTGAGAAAAAAGTGGTTACATGTTTCGGCCAATGTTCTGATATTTTTGAAAAATATTTCTCTGCAATTTAATTCCACGAAAAAATGTTTTAAAAACGTCAAGAAACCAAAATTGTTTGATCAATTTTGTGAGTGTATTTATTCAGCCCAAAAATAGTATTCGAAGAAAAAAATTGAAATAAATGTTCTTTTTCCTTCTGAACGTTGTCAAAAAAACGGATAAATGTTTATACAATGAAAATACATGGATTGGGGGAACTAATAAATAATCAAAAAATATATGAGCAGTAGAAACCGTGAACGTGAAACCCAGGCAACCTGGAAAATGCTACTATTCATGAAAAACAAATGTTGATATAATAAAAACCGTACGCGCTGCAGCCAAATAACCAGAGAAAGGCATTATTTACTGATGAAACATGCAAAAAACAATGTATAAAGTGCAAATAATAGAAATTATGAATGTTGAACTGCCGTAAACATAAGATAAGTATCGAATAATGTTAGAGTTTAAATCTATCATCCGAACTTCATGTTGTATCGATCAACAGATCGATAACAGGTGATAGCCAAGGTATTTCTTTTGTTATACCATGGTTACGAATCTTGTGTATTAACGTTTGTCATTTGTATGTTCATTCATTACGTTTTCATTCATTTACGAATAAAGTTGTCCTTTATCCCCTTTTACAACTCTTTCATAATTCCATTGCGATTATTAAGTCCCAATAGGTTATGGGCCCAGGATTGTGAAGAAAGAGTGTGAAGTAAAAAGGTGGAAAGTGAACACGTGAACTTTTGAGATAAATTTCGCACAAATTAAGCAAAATGGAAATGTGCAGTGTGAATTCCACGCGTTTGGAAATGCTAAACGGTAGCAACTACGATACGTGGAAGATGAAGGTGGAAGCCTTATTAATAAAGAACAAATTGTGGAAGTACGTAAACGGCACTAAAGAAAAGCCCACCCCCATTCAAGGAGATGCTGCATCCCTCGCCACAATAGAAGCGTGGATCGACGACGATCAAAGGGCGAAATCAGACTTAATATTGTCTATTTCACCCTCAGAGTTGAAGCAAATAAAAAAATGCGAAACATCAAGAGAAATTTGGTTAAAATTAGAATCCATCTATTTGTCAAGGGGACCATCGCGCAAAGCCTCGCTCTGGAAGCAATTAATAAATCATCGCCTGGAAGAAGATGAAAAAATCCGAGAACATATCAAGAAATTCTTCGAAATAATTGATAAATTAGCAGAATTGTCACTCGAGATTAACGAAGAACTGCAATCAATTATATTACTTCATAGCTTACCACAGAGCTTTGACAATTTCAGATGTGCAATTGAGTCACGCGATGAGCTCCCAGATCCAGAAATATTAAAAGTTAAAATTCTCGATGAATGCAACACGAGAAAAGGAAAAACTTCTGGAGAATCCACGGGTGCGATGTTCGCCAACAGAAGTCAGCGAAAGCCGAGTAGCTGGAAAGGAAGGAAGCCCTGCTATAAAAAGGATGGTAAGGAAGGTGAAAAACCATCATTTAAATTTAAATGTTACAGGTGTAAGAAACCAGGACATATAGCAGCAGATTGTCGAGAAAACGGCAACGACCATTCGAAACTGGTAGAAGACACAGGTTTTCTCGCATTTCCTCGAAATCATGTCGCTCACGCGGCTGAACAGCGATCCGACCGGAGCAATTGGTGCATCGACAGTGGGTGCACTACGCATCTATGTAATGATCGCAAAATGTTCAAGGAGTTGACCACAACGGAAACAGGAAAAATACTACTGGCGAATAATGACTCGACGAAAGCGGAAGCGAAAGGTTTGGTGAAGGTATTATCCACGAACGGTAAGAACGACGTGAACGTCTCTCTGAAAAACACCCTGTACGTACCTGATCTGCGTACAAATTTAATATCCGTTGCAAGGATCACCGACACAAACCATCAAGTATTGTTCAAGAAGGACGAAGTCGCTATAATCGACCCAAATGGGAAAACCACCGCAATCGGCGATCGAAAAGGCGACTTATATTTTCTACGCGAAATAATGGAGCAGGCAGCAACAGCAACAACAGCAGAGATGTCAGACATCACTTTGTGGCACAACAAACTAGGTCATATAAACGAAAAAGACCTGTCGGAAATGAATAGGAGAAAGATGGTCTATGGAATGCATTTTAAGCAAAATGAAATTTTGCCAAAATGTGAAACCTGTATGCGGGGAAAGTTAACTGCACTACCCTTCCCAAAAGCATCAAAGAGAAATTCGAAGATGCTGGAAATTATCCACACGGATATTTGCGGACCCATGCGCACTGAATCCAAAAGCAAGGCAAGGTATTTCATCACCTTCATTGACGATTATTCGCGCTGGTGCGATGTAAAATTTTTAACACAGAAGAGTGAAGCACTCAAAGCTTTTATGGAATTCAAAAACAATGTGGAGAAACAGACGGGTAAGACCATAAAATATATACAATCCGATAACGGTCGTGAATTCTGTAACAAGGAATTCGATGACTTCTTGAAGAAAGAAGGCATTCAAAGGCGACTAACTGTCGCGTACACCCCTCAACAGAACGGGATAGCAGAAAGGCGCAATAGAACATTATGCGAGACGGCAAGGTGCCTGCTTTTACAATCAGGGTTGCCCCCAAGTTTTTGGGCAGAAGCTGTAGCCACCGCCAACTTTTTACGAAATAGGTGCTGCACGAAGAGTCTGGACGGAACAACACCATTCGAAAAATGGACCCAAAAACGTCCCAATTTGAAATTTTTAAGAATCTTCGGAGAGGAATGCTTCGTACTCGACAAAACTCCAGGTAAAGATAAATTCCAACCCAGATCTATACATGGAACGTTTTTAGGATACGACAGCGCCTCGAAAGCCTATCGGATCTGGTTGACCTCCGAAAACAAGGTCGCCATAGCACGGGATGTCAAATTCCTAAACAAGGTTGGAAACCAGGGGAAGTATGAAGACTTCACACAAATAGAACAGAAGGAAATTCCAACGACCGAGGAGAATCCGGACAACGACTGGACAGAAATTGGTCCAAATGAAGAAACTACATCAGAAGAGAATCCTGACGAAGAACACCACGAAGAAGAAGCGGAGGAACGACCAGGAACTAGAAGAGGGCCCGGAAGACCGAAGAAAATTTATACAGGTCAAAGAGGTCGCCCGCGGAAACAATATAACACGATCGAAGAGGATCACGTGGTAAATTTCACCGAATACGTAAATTTGTCAGAGACTCCATGGAATCAGGCTATGACTGGACCACATGCATCTGAATGGAAAGACGCCATTGTCGAGGAAATCAAAAGTTTGATACGACATGATACTTTCAAACTGGTGGATAGAGAAGATCGCACAGTCATCGGATGCAGAACAGTCCTCAGGAACAAATATCGAGCCGACGGAACCCTTGAGAGAAGAAAAGCTCGTGTAGTGGCTAAGGGATTTGCTCAAAGACCTGGGATAGACTTCCATGACACGTTCTCACCTGTAGCACGGTTGAGTTCTGTACGATCTATTCTAGCCCTAGCAGTGAGGGAGAGGATGCATGTTCACCAGCTAGACATCACAACTGCCTATTTGAACGGCAAAATTCAAGAAGACATCTTCATGGAAAAGCCCGAAATGCTAAAAGAAGCATTAGAAACGATCATTAATCGCAAAGACTCATCCGACGTAATAATCGAAAGATCCAAGGAGATGTTTCAACAACTAAAGAACGGCGATAAGATATGTAAACTTCAAAAAGCCCTATATGGCTTAAAACAAGCCGGTAGACAGTGGCATATCGATTTCAAACAAAAGCTCCGTGATATTGGTTTAGAACCAATAAATTCGGATTCATGTGTGTTCATTTCCAAAGAAGGAAAAGAACCACTAATAGCCTTAATTTACGTCGATGATGTCATCATTATATCCAAGAACTTGTCTCAAATCCGAGAGTTCAAGTCCAAACTTGGAAAACGTTACGACGTGAAAGACCTCGGAGAAGCTCACTACTGTTTGGGCATCGAAATCAATCGAAGAAATAATAAAATATCGATTTCTCAGAAAGGTTACATTCGTGATATCTTACAGCGTTTCAACATGGAAAACTGTAAATCCGTATCGACACCAATGGATCCAGGTACTAAGCTTGATCGTTCTGAACAAGAAGATGAAACAGAATCGAGAAAGTTACCATATCAAGAATTAATAGGAGCCCTTAATTATTTGGCAATTGCCACGAGACCGGATATCGCCTTCGCAGTAAGCCATCTAAGCCAATTCAACGGATGCTACAGCGAAACCCACTGGAAGGCAGCGAAACGCGTAGTGCGTTATTTGCGTGGCACTCTCGATTACGAAATCGTCTACGAACGAAATTCGAAACCGGTTGAAGGCTTCACTGATGCTGACTGGGGAGGATGTTTGATAGATCGTCGTTCCTACACAGGATACGCGTTTACCCTGAGCAGCGGTGTCATCTCCTGGTCATCGAGAAAACAACGCACAGTAGCTCTCTCATCTACGGAAGCCGAATACATGAGTATTACAGAGGCTACGAAAGAAGCGCTGTATCTACGAACCTTTTTCGAAGAACTTGGATACAAGGAATTAGGCGAGATCTCCATACTAAACGACAACCAGGGAGCACAGCTTCTGGCGCGAAACCCAGTGTTTCACGGTCGTTCAAAACATATAGAAATAAGGCACCACTTCATTCGAGAAGCCTTAGAGGACAAACTCATCGATTTGAAATATATTTCAACAGACGAGATGCCTGCAGATTTCCTAACAAAAGGATTGCCTTCGATCAAACATCGCAAGTGCATGGATAAGTTAAATGTTATTCAAATTGTTTAAAAAGGCGGTGATAGATTTAAGGGGGAGTGTTAGAGTTTAAATCTATCATCCGAACTTCATGTTGTATCGATCAACAGATCGATAACAGGTGATAGCCAAGGTATTTCTTTTGTTATACCATGGTTACGAATCTTGTGTATTAACGTTTGTCATTTGTATGTTCATTCATTACGTTTTCATTCATTTACGAATAAAGTTGTCCTTTATCCCCTTTTACAACTCTTTCATAATTCCATTGCGATTATTAAGTCCCAATAAATAATAAAAGTTAATTGAATAATGAAAAAAAAATCATCGGGAGATAATTAAAGAAAAAAAAATGTTTAATAGTCTGACATTAATTATTGAAAAGCAAATAATAATATTGAGTGCAAAGCGTCAAAAAATCACGGTTCCTTCGAAAATTAAAATATTGCATGAACAAAAGATCGAGAATTAATTAATAATTAATTGGAATTAAATATTAAAAACCGAAAATGCAAATTCTGGAGGTAATAAAAAATATCAAATAATAAAATTCAAATACGACGTCAATTAGAAAATTCCGACGTGATATTTGATTGATCATTGTCAGCAACTGTCAGGGGAAGGAAGACAATAACTCTCATATGCACTTCGAATTACGTAACCAACAACTTTTCTCGTTAATGCGGGGAAAGCATTTATTGGAGAGCTATTTAAGTTCCTTGCATGGGGATTTCCGGTATAATAAAAATGCAGGAAAAAGGGGAAAAAGAGAAATTGACATATTTTATTGTTACCTGGACCGAGCGAGAGAGTCGAAGCATGAATATTGGCTTCAGAACGCGCCCTCGAGAGTACCGCTGGAACGTGAGCTGGTGCATTTTGATGAGCAATGTTAGGCGGATTGCCAGGTGGTGGACCGAGTCGTAATTCCAAGCAGGAACTGTCCATGCTTCTAGTCTTTCTCAATTGGGAACTCATTGTTAGCTCGGATCCTCCATTCTCTTCGTCGTCCGGCCAGAAAGACACTTGCTGCAAATAAAAACACGGCTCGTCTCTCATCGAATCAAACCATATACTCGAGTGCAATCAGCCATGAAAGCTTTGGCGAACTTATATAAAAGCTCGTCGGGACTTTTGTCATGACGAATTTCTTCTTCGCGTCCGAGAATGCTTATTATCAAACTTCCTCGGGCTTTGTTTCCCCTGGAACTGATGTCGACGTATAAGAGTTCAACTTTCGAGCTACGCGTTTTCTCAAGAGAAAGCTCTTTGATAAACTTCTGGGAGGGGGGGGGGGGTGCCGGCATCGCACGCAGGGGAAGCTTTTTGCTCTCGTAATAACGATACCGTTGAAACTTACGCGAAGTCGTGACGCAAACATATCCTCGACGGATTGAGGCAAATACTCCCTGGTAGCAGCGACTTCTCGCCATTCATCGACTGAAGGGTGGAGTGCAGCCAGAGCGACTTCGTGGAAACTGGCATAGTGCTTCGCAAGAGAACACTGTCGTTCTAGAACGAAACCGTACCTCCTTCTTTCCTGTGTCATGGCCTGTAAGAAAGAAAGAAAAAAGTGAGAAAGGACAACAGTCGTCACGAGCTCGTGCAAAATTCAGTCATAGTTACGTCATTAAAACGACTATTGCGTCGTTGTCAGAACTATGGGCCAACGCATACTAACGTTCTTCAAACTTTGCTCGCAAAAGGCGTCAAGCTTCGACTTCTCTTCCTCGAGTATCTGCATATTCTTCAGCTCTTTGTCCATGGCGAGTCCACTTTTACTAGCACCTCTTGACTTCTTACGCTGCTTCTTCATCGTGGCAACTGCTTTGCTGTAAGTTTCAGACCGGGTCTTGTGTTGTTGCAGAAACTTCTTCTGTTCGCTTTGGACGACTTTCGTATCTTTCTCGAGATTCGTTTCAAGCGGCACAAGGAGATCCACGTAGAAGGCTTTCAACTGAAAATGCATAAAGTTTTTCGTATATAGAAACACAGACACGCGCAAAGCAAGCCCTAGATTTCTTAGTTGGTCTTCTACAGTGTAAAGCGACACTTTTTTTTTGCGGGTATGGCTGTTATAGCGTTACGGTTGTAACGAGATATTAAAACGGAGTCGTTTCCAACGTTACTGCACGTTCGGACAACAATCCGACGAGAGTTTACTTTGCGTTAACGCCAGGAAATTTCTCGCGAGTCATTTCCGTGCGACTGGAAGTCGCGAACGATGGATCGAATCTCCTTTCTCATCTTTCATCTCCTTGGTTTCGAAGCTACGTCCTTTTTTCTTTTAATGGGAGTGGGTTTTGGTAAGAACAGTGTCCGTTTGCAACACTCCGAGTAGGACAGAACTTTATTTGAGATCCTTTTGGAGGCAGGGGCTTGCTTGGAATGCGGCAAAAATTTTGTAAGGAATGAAAGAGGGTGCCACGGAATCTTTCAGACATCAAACTGAGCCAGACGCCGGGATTCGTGATTATTTTTTAACCAGACTCGAAACGAACTTCTTCTTGTATTCAAATTTAATGAATTGGAAAGCCAACGGCGAGCGATTATCCTTCGAAGAAGCAAAGTAATGTTTTTTTTTTCCTCCAAATTACACTTAGGTAATTAAATCCTGAAAGGAAGTCGATGAAAATTGGTTGCGTTGTGGTTAGCTATTATTTTTACCGGTAATATCGAAATCGACAAAATTACTTCAATTTGTGAAACTTTTAGGTCAATGGAATAAACAGCTGATCCCAGTCACTGTCTCCAAGCGTGTTTCGAAGAGATCCTAAGTTACCGGTAGTATGTGATTTGAATATCTTGGAAAATAAGCCGCTCGCTTCTGTTCCTACAAAGATAAGTACATTACAACCAGGGAAAGTTGAAAGAATCGCCGTATCTCTTTGTTCAACTCTGCACCACTTTCGGAAGATACCCGAATAAAACATGACGCTTCTGGGCGAATGAGGGGTCGTGTTAGCGTATTGCTATGATTTATTGTCCACTGGGAAGACTCGAAAACCGGTACGTGACGCTATTAAAGATTAAATATTTAAGACTAGCTTCGAGAGGGACAGAATTTGCCAAAGCTTTCTTACAAATTTCCTTACCAAGGAATAACGAGTTTTCGTGCCCAGAACGATTTTCCCCACATTTTTACAGATACACCTGTTTTTGTGCGATATTTTCTTTTGTGCAATATTTTCTTTTGTGCAATATTTTTTTTGTGCGGTATGTGAATATCGAGAAAAAATCACACAAAACAAAAAGGCATAAAAAGAGACCGCACAAAAACAGGTTTGACCGTATTTGCATTTTTTATAGAATTTCGAAATTGGGAGAATGTTCATTTCTACACCAGAAAAAATTAGGCACTAATTATTTAATTTTTAGTTGACCCGATCATGAAGATAATTGAGATCGCAATAAATGTGCAATTAATGTTACTAGAAATATAAGATTGATTTATTCAATTATAGCAATAGTTAGAATTGCTATACATTTTCTTTTAGTCTACCGCGAATTGTCAACAGCTCGTTCTTTGACGGTAGCAACCTGGAATTTGCGAAATCTGGAAAGTAACGATACCTCGTCAACCCCCAGACCGACTAGAACAGTTTCCAGGAATTTCTTAGCCGAAAATCGGTCGATGCTAGAAATCGAAGGGTAACGTGGGATAAAAGGCCAATGTGCGGCCAAGCCATAGTGCATTTGGAGTTCGCGGTTAGCCTGAACTATACGGAACCACGAAGGGTGGTTTGTTCTGTTTTTCGCACTATGTGAATTTAACTTTTTTACCCCTTTCCCTTGTTTTTTCCTTGCTTACTCATGCGCCGATACCGCATCCCTCTTTCTCTCTTTCCCTCGGCATACCTCTTTTGAGGCTCCGTCTTTTTTACTCGTTCACACAAACGGCAAAAGAGTCTAGACTTTTTTGTCCGAGCATAAAAAAAAAGAAGTGAAGAGGAGAGGAAAAAAGTTTGAAGCACGGCTACAATTTTATTGGAAAGTTCGAAGCCTCCGTTTCCGGCTTTTATTTTACATTCTTCCTTCTATAGGTGGAGTGATTCTTTATCCGATAAATTATGCAAGACTATATTACGTTCTCTAGTTGGATGAAATTTCATTAAAGTAAGTGTATGTAGCCGCGGTTTATTTGTTCCACGGAGAGGTTTAAGTGTGCAAAAGTGTATTTGTGCTTCTTTTTTTCCACAGTCTTTGATTTTATTTCTAATTTTCCCAGTTTCACAGTTAATATTGTAGTATATTCTAATTCGAATTTCCAAGGGACATTATTGGTTCAAAAGACGCGAAAATTCAGGTTCACTGGAGTTTAATTTCTGCGTGTTATATATGTAGTATAAATATTGAAATCACAGAGGTGCAAATATGGAAGAAAATTCTGGTAGACGAGGAAAGAAAAGTATGGTTATAAAAAAAAACTAGGAGATGAAATACGAAAATCCAAATATCCAAATTCGTGACGCGTTTGAAGAAATTTTTATTTCATTTTTGTCTAGTTATTTTAACACGTTAAACGTCACGTCAGTTACCGATGATTGACGACGAAATTTCCGTTCAGGCCGCGCCGATCACGATAAATGCAGTAGTAGTGTATCCCAATTCGACCCATATGGCGTGAATAGGGAGTCACGTAAGTTTGATGTGGCGCTTAACCTGTTACTTTTCATTTGATGTATTTATTTTTGTTTAGCTATTTTTAATTTTCTTCACGCCTTGAACGATAAAGTGGCATTTGAAAATTGTAGAAGAATTTAGCTATTTCGATTGTTATCTACCTATTTTAACCCTTTCGCTACTATGGGCTACTTATAGTCGCTTTCCATAATGTGCCACTAAAATACGACGAGCGACTATAGTCGCTCTGCATAAGATACCATGTACCTATTGTACATTTGACGAACCTCTAAATGTATTGCGCGCTACTATCACGCTATTAAATGCTACGTGGATATTTTGTTTTGCATCCTTCGTGGTTTTCAGACGTTTAAATTTATTAAACTAGATAATTTTGAAAAGGGTTAATTCGTACCTAGCTGTTTTTTTAGATAATCTATAAAAATATTCATTAACTATTTAAACAAATGACAGTAAATACTTTCAATATCGTTTTTGCACCCAGTTTTGAGATTGCGACCCTACTAAAACCGCCACTATGCTACTGCATCGATTAAAAAATGCAGCAAAAATCGCTTTGTCTATATTTCAACTGGAAATCTCGTTGCAATTGCCATACATTTTTCTCCAGGCGGTAATCGAACCTGCAACTTGGAATACCGGACCAAGGCACTAACTACCAGACTACTCATTTCCGCTTTTTTCATCGTTGCTCCAGAAGGCCATCTCCATGTATGAAACTTTTTATGGCCCCAGTAGAGAAGTTTGATTGTAACTCGTTAAATTTCCATTTTATGTAAAAACAAGCAAACTATTCTATTTACTTTTAGAGCTTGGCGCTCCCTTTAAAAAAGGTCTTATGAAAATTTTACATACAAATACCGCTAATATTTTATTCCGAATTTTTATGGCTTGACGGGAACCTGAATAGTAAAGTCAATTTAAATTTTTATCACAAAAACTCGAGTCGCGGTTTTCAAAATCTCTCAAGAAATAATTTCTCATTTCCCGTATTTTCCTATTTAATTGAATTATTTTTTTTGAAAAACTATCCAAAATCGTATGGACTCAAATTTCTTTGTTTGCTATTTATCGAATAGCGGGGTCTCGGATAATAAAATGAATTTGAAATTTCTTGCCACAAACAATCGAGTCAATATTTCCAAAATCTCTCAAACAATAATTTTTCATTTCCTGGATTTTCGTTTTTAACATAATTATTTTTTTGAAAAACTATCCAAAATCGTATGGACTCAAATTTCTTTATCGAATAACCTGGTCTCGGATAATCAAATGAATTTGAAATTTGTTACCATGAATAATCGAGTCTAATATATTCAAAATCTTTCGAAAAATAATTTCTCATTTCCTGTATTTTCGTTTTTAACTGAATTATTTTTTTGAAAAACTATCCAAAATCGTATGGACTCAAATTTCTTTATTTGCTATTTATCGAATAGCGGGGTCTCGGATAATAAAATGAATTTGAAATTTCTTACCACAAACAATCGAGTCAATATTTCCAAAATCTCTCAAACAATAATTTCTCATTTCCTGTATTTTCGTTTTTAACTGAATTATTTTTTTGAAGAACTATCCAAAATCGTATGGACTCAAATTTCTTTATCGAATAACCTGGTCTCGGATAATCAAATGAATTTGAAATTTGTTACCATAAATAATCGAGTCAATATATTCAAAATCTTTGGAAAAATAATTTCCCATTTTCTGTATTTCCGTTTGCAATTGCATTTTTGCAAAGCTTTCTAAAACCGTATCGATACAAAATTCTTTTTCCTTTGCCACGTTCCTCGCATCGCATTGATATGTCAAATTTCTCGAATTTTCGAATATGATTTTATCGCTCAAGGGGTTAGGAAATCGCAAAAGAAATCTATCCGCAGAACAGAGAGGTTCGTTTTAAAGCTGATTTTGCTACTAGAAATCAGCGTGCAAAGCCGGTGAAGTCACAGACCTATAGGAGAGAGAACAAACATCTACTCTTCTGTGCAAATTTGAACGAGCCAAACGCCTACTGGTACATTTTATCTCTCTATGTTTTCGTAACCCAAGTATTAAAGGGGTAGTTTGCTCTCGCCCAACTCCACAACTATACGCATATCCGACACGTCGGCGAAAAAAAAAAAAAGAAAACCATAGAGAACATCGGAACTCTTTGTCCTCGTTACTTGCCTTTATACCGACTCCTTCGATGCTGCAGCTTGCAAGCTCTGATTTTCAAGCGCAAAGGAGAAAATTGAATCACGGAATAAAACGTAATATAATATTTTATTGGAAAATGCCAAAGTCCTTCCATTTTTGTTTTCAACTCATGGCATTAAAGAGCAACAATTACAGAAATACGATTCAGTTTCGGTCCAATGCGATTTTAGATACAACAAAAGCGGAGTCGTAATACGTGGAAGTACCTGGAGCATTTTATGCAGTTCTGATAATCGTCCGAAGAACTTGTCAGACTTCACTTATTACCTCCAGGGGCTCGATGGAATTTTTATACAAGAGCTTGTTATATAGGAAGGGGGTTGGGGTAGAAATTTATTCTTTGGCTGCTATCTGTACAATTTCGCCGCAGGAGGAATTACTTCAGCAATTTGACTAAATATTACAAATTCGTTATGAGGAAAGCACCTACTTTTCGGTACCATCGTGATAGAAATGATTTTTTTAATTATTAAAAAATATTATACAAATTTTTATAATTACACTTTTCATTATCAAATTTCTTTCTATGAAAAGAAATTTTTTTTCTAGTAGCTTTATTAAGGGGGTCCACCTGTGTAAGATTTTCAAAAAAGTCAAAAATTCTTTTTCTACATATTTGTCATCCAGGAGATATTACAATGACTGTCACAGAAGCATTTTATAAAATTCTGCTTAGTTCATTATTTTCCGAACCTCAAACGTGCCCGGCTCAGCGTCCTACTACGCGACGTTTTTGAAAATGGCGAGCAGGATTGCGCAAAATCCATTACATGAATCGGGATGAATTTTTTTTTCTACAATTTTCATACGTAATTAGTGGTACTAGCGGCTAGATTCATGTTAAACAAATTTTTTTTCCAACGTCCATTTTCCATTAGATAGGGGAAAAGTTACCTTAAAATATTATTTTTTAGTTTATACGCCACCCTATTAACAATTTTCAAAATTTTGTGAATATCTTATCGTCAGTACCTTCAAAATGTAACGATAAAGAAGGTGATATTTTACTTTCTTGTTTCAGATGATCAAGTACGATCAAATCTTGCTCGCCAAATGATACTTCTACTTTTAAGTGGTCTCGTTAAAGCGTCGTCTAGGAATATCCACATATCGAAACATTGCGATAAAACCAAAAATTAATGTTAAAGCGTCAATCTACCAAATAACAAAAAATTATCATAATTGCACTAGTACTTTTCCTACAAAGAATTCTTGAAAATTGCCTTGAAAATTAAGCGTTACACAGGTGGACCCCCTTAATGCTCAAATATTTTTAACGAGGCATTTGAACTACAGAGATTGCTTCTAAAACATTTGAAGAATAACTAAGAATTTTTTCACGTTGATTGGACGAGTAATTTTGAAACGGCAGGTCTAAAAAAAATTGCACGAGGTATCAGGGACCCGCAGTGCGTTCCATGATCGAAAAAATAACGGTCTGCTCCGAGAGTTACGAAAGCAAAAGTAACATTTTGTTATCCGAGGCTTTTTCGCGCGATGACAGTTGCGCGAATAAAATAGTATCATAAGAGATGGAAGAAGAAAGGAAACTGGGGTGAAGCAGTAGAATCTCATCCAAAAAGCTCCAGGCAGACCTATCGCACAAGCGTTTGGGAGGCTCGTCCTCCCTACGGACCTTTGTATGACATTGTCGTGTAGCGTCATAAGGGATAAGACGCGGTGGAGCAAATTTTTTATCATTCTTTTTCTTCCTACCTCTCATCTGTTCGTGTCAGGAAATATTCAGCAAGTAAAAGGAGAGTCAAGATACTTGGGGTACATTTTTAAACAAACGATCTTATAAACAATGGACCGAACTTATGCATTGACTGGGTAATTCTGCTGAAAGCCAGAGAAGAAGTTTGGCGGTAGCATCTGTTGGCTCTAGTTCTCTAAAAGGATTAGATCCTGATTGAAATGTATTGCCGTGAAATTAGAAGATTGAGTAGCCCAATTTTCCACCCCTCGCACGTCTCGATGGGGTATCAGACGAAAAAGAATGGAGCCTAGGGTGGAGGAAAATTTCCTTAGGTTTTAAAGAGGAATTAAATCCGCAGAGAAGAAAGGGGCGCGGGTAGACTGAAAGAAAGGATTTGTCTCTTAAAAGCTATAGGTGTAGAAAAAAAGGTGAGAGGAAAATTCGCAAGAGGAGACATCTTTACGAAGCAGCCAGTAGACATAACTGAGAACTGACGTAATCCCTCGAAATAAAAGCCGAAGAGCTGTCGCCGTATCTTCTCTCGAGTAACAATACAGAAAGGGTAACTAGAAAAGAAGAAGCATCTTCTTTCCCCGAGCAAGGAGCGAAAAAGAGTCTCTCTCTTAACCAAGGAGACAATACAGCACGTACGAAAAGAAGTAACATATAAGATGCTTCGTCTTCTCTTACTACCACGGTACACTATTTCTTCTCTATCTTTTTCCTCCCTACCTTCCTTTATCCCACGAATATTTATTATCCCATTTTCCGACCTAAGTACACGGTAAGAGCCACATTTTTCCGACCATTTCATGGAAGTACCTACAGCTATAGTCGGTCTTTATGAAACAATCCCCCAACGTCGCGCGATACCTTAACATATTTTAGGCGATATACACGAAGAAACGACGTGGAAAGGTACATTATTCCCTCCAGAAAATCTGTTACGATAAGCTATTCATCTGCCTCGGACTCGTTTCCTATAGTTTTTCCATTCGAAGAACAGCTACAAATTGCACGGAAATATTAACCCTCAGCTGGCCTACCCTTCACCATTGTTGGCACACTGCGGCTTTTCAGACCTCAGCGGTAAACATTTATATCACGTGGTTGCTATCGATTTTCTTAACTCCAAAAATTTGTACAATTTCTTCATTCTTTTGTAATACCTTGGTAATTTTGTAACGATCCCGTGTACATTTTTGACAAATTTTCGACCTTCGGTACGGAGCTTTTTTAAGGATTTCGTTTAATTTTGATTTACAAAGATACGATATAAATAATTATTATTCCGAGATTTCTATTTGTATTTTAATAATTACAATTTTATAAAAGAAAATTTCTTAACACTTTGACGGTCGCGCCAAATTTACATGACTCCCTATTCACGCCGCGTGGGTCGCAATGGTATACACTATTGCACGTACAGTAATCGGCGCGGCGTGAACGGTTGGCTAAGAAAGTCACGCCAGCGTGACAGCGGCCGGCAAAGTGTTAATTTTCGTCCACTGAGAGTAAGGAAAGACAACACATGACTTAGATGAGCTAATATATTGGTATTTCATTATATTAAGGGGTTACACCACTGTAACAGCCTAGAAAAAAGCGCTTTTTTGTCAATTTTATTTTTGGATGGAAGGAATAGTAATAGACTAATAAAATTTGATGAGGTGATTAAGCATATATTTAACTATTAAACAAAAAATTATGATCGACAAACATTACAAAATGGCGGAATCCGAGCCATTCTTGCGAGGCTTATTGAATTTCAAGCACTCTGCGGCACGCAGCGTAGCTGGTGCAAATTTACATCTAGAAAATAGAATAAGAAATCACTTATTCTACATGTTCATAGCTAAAGAAATATGTAGGGGATTTTGAAAATATTGAAATTTGTGTGATTGGCGAGTATTTGAATGAAAGCATCACATTTTCCACAAAAAAGAGGTAATCTTTTGTTAAGAACTAATGTTTAAATTAACATATCGAAAATCCCCTACGTACTTCTCTTCAGAATGTTATTTTAAGGATATTGTAAAAATTTGGAATCAAAGGAATGAAAATTGTTGAAGTTACGCTGCGTACCATTTTGAAAAATCGTGTTCCGAGAAAAACACGTTTAAAGTTTTGAAATGTGTTATAGACATTAAAAAATGCTTGGAGAAGGCTCGAAATTACAATGAAAAAAATTGTTTCAGGTAATAAACTTTTTGCTACATATTCTAGAAGGTTCAAAGCAACTTTTAAGCCAATAAACGAAAAATCGATTTTTTGAAAAATTTACAGTGGTGTAACCCCTTAAAAAAATGTTTCACATTTTTATCCAAATGTTTTATCCCAATTTTACAATTGTTTATTGAAATAAAAAATTACTGTCAATTATCGTTTGATTTCAATAGGATTATCGGTGTAGAAGATAATGCAGGTTGTTTAATGGAAATCTGATATTTAGTATGAAAACTAAAATCGTAGAATATTTCTGCTACAGAAATGCTGAAATCCGAGTTCAAGTATACTGGGCGTCTTAGACCATCTGGTCTTTCTAAAATTGTAACCTTTTATGAACCAAAGAATAGGGGTTATATGTCTCTATAGACAGCGAAAGATTATGCAAATTCAATTACGAGCAAGTTTAATCTATTTGCTGCTAAACGAAAGGATTTAATTTCAGCATTTACTGGCGGATTGGAGCGAATTTTCAGAATGTTTCTGAAACACTACACGAAAGAAACGATTGAAATAATGAGAATTGCTGCAAAAAATAATAGATATTCATAGAAAAGTAATAGAGTCATTCGGATGAAGTGTGCGCGATGTGGTAATTATTGACTCACCGCGCAAAAAATATTAAAATCAGAAAAATAAAACAACAATTTTCAGATACAACATTTAATAGTCTATAAATTCAAATAAAAACGAAAATGAAATACATGTTTTTTTTTTCAACGAGAGATTAATGAGGTTCTACCGGTACATAAGTAGTCAAAACAGTGTACATTACAGCTTGCGCTTGATTAGCGCAGTGTCTTTTGTAGATCTGTCAACGTCGCTTCTTGCATAGTCTTGTTTACTTTTTGACTGAATAGAATGAGATTAGAAAATGAGCGGAAAGCAACCAAGATTTTATTGGAAAGATAAACTAGTGTCAGCTAGAGTCTTTAAAAGGTGGCGTGAACTGCAGCGAATTGAAAAAAACATCCAAAGGTTATGGAAAGAAAAAAGCAGACCTGATAACCTTAAAAATAACTTGAATTGCAAAATCGTCAATCCTATTGAAGGCCGCAGGATAATTCACGTTCAAACACTTGCTTTTATTAATTCAAAAGAATGTTACAATATTAAAAATATCTTGAACTTTTCACTTTTTATGCGATTCCTAACCTCACTGTGCACACGATTGATGACAGAATAATAGCGGACGACGCACGGGAGACAGAGTGAGACAGAGAGAGAGAGAAGCGTTTGGTCGAGTACGACGTTGCCATATGTCCGCCGGAGAAAATATAATGAATATCTTTGAAAGATTATTAATTTTTTCTGATTCTTATATCCCATGATCATTTTTAAAGTTGCAATCCATTCGTTATTTATTTTCCAACGTCTACAAATTTTTTTCACACGAATCGTAATTTTAATTCGTTTTATATTACGATAAGTAAGTGATTCTCCATAAGACACAATGTTAAAAGTGGAAAAATTAAAATATTTCTTTCTCGTTTCAAAACCCATGAAGCCCCACAAAAATAAATACTACAGCTTTGTTAGGCTTTTATTTACAACTCTGTAAATTTTCGGCAAATTCGTAATTTTAGATCTATTATCGGTAGAACCTCCCTAATGGCAAAAAATTGGATTGCGTTTGGTTACCCCGTATGACTCTAATTAGTAAATATTTGCCTCTATTATTTTATTTATCATTTTTATGGAGGAATGTTTATACTTAAAGAACTACCCTGGATATTTTATCGATTTTATATGTAATTTTTTCAAGGACATATACTTATTATTTTATTAACAAATAATTGTTCCAATAAAAGAGTGAAAGTTCGGTGCCAGGGATGAAAAGCACGAGAAAGTGTCCGTTGCCACACCGTAAAGTTCGTTAAAAGCTTAGTTCACGCTGCGGTGAAAGAGACTTTCCTATACCTTTCATCCAACGTGCTTCTCCTTTTTTTATTGAAGCGATCTTTGCAATATTTTGCAGCTGAAAACTACTTATAATCAAACGAAATCACTCGTTGTCGGTAAATAGACAGCAATTTATAAATTACAACATTGAAAATAGTGATTACTATAAATTTGCATACAGGAAAATCCCCCAAAATTAATTGTTTTGTTACTATCGAATTTTTATTTTATCAAATACGGTCGTTAAATGTCTCTATTTTTATAAAAAAAGATCCATAATCGGAGTATCCTCACTAACCGGTTCATTCACTTTAACTGGTACCGATTGTGATTAACGGAAACTGGTAGCGTAATACTTTCTTTTCAGTCAAGTTTTCTGAAGTGGGCCACCAAAAATCAGCATATCGAATTTTCTATTTTTTGTTTTGGATATTAAATGTAATCTTCTAAAATTTGTTTACAAATTTTTATTTTTACAAAAGTTATAAACAAATTAGTTTTATAGGCTACTTTTTTTTTAAAATAGCGATTATTTAGCGAGTTTTGAATAAAACTTTACCAAAATTTAATGGTAGGTACAACATTAGCAAAAGAATATAATAGTGTAATCGAGCGATTAAAAAAATGTAATTTATTTATAATAAATTAACTTTGCAATAAACAATTTGATATTTAAGCAACTTCTGCATGAGATGAAACAATATTTTTTTTGTAACCTAATTTTCAGTAGCTTAATGTTAAAGCTTTTAAATAAAAAAAAATATTGTTTTATCTCATGCAGAAGTTGCTTAAATATCAAATTGTTTATTGCAAAATTAATTTTTTACAAATAAATTACATTTTTTTAATCGCTCGATTACACTATTATATTCTTTTGCTAATGTTGTACTTACCATAAAACTTTGGTAAAGTTTTATTCAAAACTCGCTGAATAATCGCTATTTAAAAAAAAAGTAGCCTAAAAACTAATTTATTTATAACTTTTGTAAAAATAAAAATTTAAAAAAAAAATTTTAGGAGATTACATTTAACATATGTATAAATAATTATCGCCAAAACAAAATAGAAAATTCGATATGCTGATTTTTGGTGGCCCACTTCAGAAAACTTGACTCTTTATAAACCATCCAAATGTGCAAGTTCTTTAGAATTCCAAATAAACATCGCGAAGCAATCCGTGAAATGTGACGTAAAATTCAATTTCAAGACTATTTTTTTTTTTAATTCTCCTTTCCACCCCTGAACTACTCCAAAGCCTTGTTATCCAAAAAGTTAACACCCGGATCTCAATCTTCGGTAAACTGCGTATTGGAAAGCGTATTGGGAGCGACAGCGCGCGAAGATAAAACACCACATCTGAATTTAAATATTTAGTAGTTCGGATGGAGGGTAGCATTTTATTCTTTGAATGTCCCGTAACCAGCTGCGAGTTACTTTCAGGGGATATCACGAAAAATCTCTGATTTAATTTCGGAACATTTTATCCCAGAATCTTTCGATGTACCGTTTCTTTCGAAAAGAAATAAATTGAAATAAATAAGAAATATCTGAAATAGGACAGAAATGCATTAATGATTTAACCTAAAACTATCTATAAATTAACAATTCAGGATCTTAAAAATAACAAGTTTAAAAAAAAATAAACACATACAAATTTCAAAATTTAGAATGCTTAGGAAAATAATAATTGTGTGTATAAATTCTTTTAATGAAATTATAAATTTACGATGCAAAGTGGTTAAGATTGATGCTATGGTTTTTTGGATATTTCATTTCAAAATTTGAAATCCGTCAAATTGACGGGTCCCGTGAACCTAGTGTTAAAAATAATTGCTCATTAGAAATTTCAAGACTACTTACAATTATTTAAAGTTACTCGAAAAATTCATCTACAACAAAATTCCCGGAAACAAAATATCACATATATATATTAAGGAACCGTGAATGAGTTAATTGAAAATATTGCCTACAATTGTACCTTAAATCAACATCGATACTTCCTTAAAATCACAAATTCTGATGATGATAATAGCAAATATACTCTCATCCATCAACGTTTCCTAACGTAAACAAGTCAAGACTATAGCTCGGAGGAATCGACTTGATGTCTGTGGGAATACAATATAACGTCGTATCGTTATGATGCCATAAGCCATTTCAACGTACGCATGATAAAGCAGAGCTTAATGTTCGTCGACTTCGGCGACGCCAGTAACAAACACGGGAGGAAAAAGAGCGAAAGAATATAACATGGCATCAAAGTGTATCCGGAAGGAGAAGACGTGGCTGAAAAAATAAAAAAGACGCGAAAGGAGATACGCATTGCTGCTAAATGGCCGAAAGACTCTTTTAACTTTCCAATTAATATTCCAGAAAGTTCGACTGCTCCTTCCTTTCGCTACTTGAAAAGCCAACTTCAGTTGTAGAAGGTGAGGCAGAGAGTAAGCGAAAGAACTAAACGTATTCCCATGCCTGGTGTAAAGCTCCTTGCAT
This sequence comes from Gasteruption jaculator, assembly GCA_949825005.1. Classification (NCBI taxonomy): domain Eukaryota; kingdom Metazoa; phylum Arthropoda; class Insecta; order Hymenoptera; family Gasteruptiidae; genus Gasteruption; species Gasteruption jaculator. The sequence continues at coordinate 3,995,345 of OX463767.1, forward strand.
AAATTCTCGGGATACTTTTAATTGCATCGTTACTTCCCAGAGTTCCGCGTGCAGCAAACACTTTTTACGATGCGTACGGAATTTTTTTTTTTTATAAAAATGTATTACTAGGTACGTAACGATTTTGCTTTTTTTTTCCTTCCAATTATTTTATTTTCGCATTTGAACTCCTACGAAAGTCGTTACAATAAAACGCAGTAGGTTTGATAACACCGTTATCTTTGCTCTGCTGATATTTACATTTTCTGCAACGAGCAGGTAGGCAATTTTAAAGGATGAAACCGTTTTCGTGCCTCCGCGGAAATTAAAGAAGCCGTAAAAGCAAATCATAGGTGGGACGAAATATGGGGTTTCATGCTTTATTCAACATGGTCAAATTTGAGGTTAAAAAGAAGGATACGGTAAAGTAGAAATATCGGAAAAAGGAGAACCAGAATTTTTGTTTCACTTATTTTTTTTTATTTTATCAAAATTATTTCTTTTTAAAAACATTTATTATGCCTTGAGTGATCGTGAGGCAAATTGTGGGGTTTTTTGGATCCAAATTTCGTGAAACATAATTATTTTAAGAATTTGTTTGAGTATTATCATAGTCATGAACGCTAAGAAAAAGTAAAAATGTAAATAGGTGTTGGCAAAATAATTTCCCTCGACTCATTTGGTTTCTTTTGTTGGTATTATTCAATATTTTTTTTAAATTGCAAGATTTTAAGAGTGAAGAAGAAAATATTCGGATTAGGCGTAGGGTAAAGACACCAATAGATGAACACCCTCCAATAGATGGACAAATATTATTTCCAAAAGTAATTACATTAAATTTAAGAACGAAATGGTAAAGTCATAATTTTTTTATGGCTATATGTAGTCCTGATTGCAAAAAGTGATTTTTTTCATCTTTATATTTGTAACAATGATAAAAAAAATATTTAAGTTTGACAGGAAGAAGCTTTGCTTCAACATCGCCACCACTAGTAAATATGTGACAGATGTCCGGTAAACGTTGTTTGTTATTACTATTATAAATGAATAAAAAAAATAAGGTATGTATACATTATTATGCTCGTATTTCACTAAAAAAGCTATAAATATCGTAATAAAATAATAAAATTACAAAAATATAAGAAAATTTAGCGTCCATCTATTGGTATTGGCTGTCCATCTACTGGGGTTTTGGTCTTTTTCATAAATTTTTCTTTTTTTTTAATTACTTCGAAGTTTCACAGTTTTAGTAATTTTTTTCTAGTTAATTACATATTTTTACATTAATATAATTCATTTGATTATAACCTTTTTGTATTTTAGTATATTATTTTGATAAAAAAGCATGAGAGTTTCCTTAACCGTCCATCTATTGCTTGCATTTACTCTATTAGAATTTTAGCATTTTTATATCACGTACTATTCAAGTTGATTCAAAATTAGGGAATTTTTCGAATGTGAAATTCATGAGATATTATTACTTTTCGAATTTTGTTTAAATACTATAATAATTATGAACGTCAAGAAAAATGAAATTAAGAAAAACCATGAAAATATGATAAAAGTTAGAACAAATGTAGACAAAATAAGTAATTTCCCTCGTCTCGTTTGATTTTCTTTATTACATTGTTTTATATTAATTTTAAAATTGCAGCATTGTGGGAGTGAAAAAAAAATATTCCAATCAGGAAAATTAGAATTTTAGCATTCGACATAAAGCTCACTCAAAATTGGGGAGTCTTTGAAGTCTTGATTTCGCGAAATTTCTAAATTTTTTATGCGTATAATAATAATGAGAAATGCAAAAACAATATCGAATAAAAAAAAAACGATAAGAATATCGCAAAAATTTGAATATGAAAACTTCGAGTCGAAGTTTTGTTTGTACTAAAATCTCTGAAAATTGAGAATTCCTTGAAAGTCGAGAGATCCTTCCTAAAAATAATATATCAGCCCCGATATGGGAAGTTTGTACGTGATACAGCTAAGCTCGAAAATTCATACATCGAGCATATCAATGAATGTAAGCCCGAGGTAGCTTTTAACCCTCTCTTCGTCCCTGTGTCCTCAAATTTACTCTAAAAACATGAACCTGTTTACATATAATTGCATAAACGCTGGGTGAATTTGAGTGCCTCTTCCAGTAAGAGAAACATTGACGCAACCGTGAAATTTCGGAAGCATTTATATGCACCATGTTGTATATACAGCAAATACAAATTTAAACGCTTGTCGGCAAAGGCAGATCCCCAAGTAAGTATAAAAACAACTTAAATATCTCGAAACTATACAACTTTTTGGAAGATGAAAAGTACGTTTGTATTTATCTAAAAATAAGGATACGAATGGAAATTAAATGACGCATAGCTAGAATTAATAAAATATCCTCCGCGTAAGTGTCCTCAGTAGCAAATTATAATTAATTCACTTTCGGATCAAAATTACTAACTTTAATTAAATTTTTAAATTAAATTTCAGGGGTGACGAAATAATATTTTGTTGTTGTTAACGAATTCAAGTGAAATAACGTGTACCTAAATTCGATAAAATGTTCTTTATGTTAATAAATAAAAAATGAGCATGTAATTTGAAAAAAAAAACTTACGATATTCATCTCCTGCTCCTGTATTTCCTTGTACACTTCGACGATTCTCATTAAAGCGGAGCCTGAAACAGATAAAAGAGGATAAAAATAAATACTACTATCTCGAAAAATACTATCTCTTAAGGGATACATTAAAGTGAATGAAAATTTTCAAGGGTTGCAACGATTCTCACGTTCCAGATTTTTTTTTTTGCCATCGTATAGCTTCTCTTTCACGAGTACTGGAGCAACACGGAACTTCTCTTTCTTTTCTTTCACCGCAAGAAAGCGAGGACGAAGAGGAAGAAAAAGAGTGTTCGAAAGCGAGGCGACATGGCGCGAAAAGTTCCTTCCAAGTTTGAATTATTCAAAGGCTCTTGAGCGATACTTTAATCCTGCTGCGTGGCACCGCAATGGATTTAAAACCTTATAGAGAAATAGGATAGGGATTCAACCGGCTGACTCTTCTCCTTTTGTATTGTCAGCAGGGGAAAAACACTGAGAAGCTCACTTCGCTCTTCATTGAAATATTTAGGTTACTGCGAAAGTGGATTTCTATTACATTTTTTGCGCAGATAACAGAGATGTGTTTGCGAGAAGAAAGTGGAGGAAAGTTTTTGGAGTTGGTCGAAGTTACTTATGCAATTGAAAGCTCAGGATTTCAGTCACTCGAGTTACCCTTGTCTTTCCATTCCTTGAGATTTAATTAAGATAAAGGATGTTTATTCGAGGGTTTGTTTTCAGCGTATTAAGTTATATGTTATTATGCTTTTCAATATTTTTTACAATTTTTATAGGGTCTTCCATTAGGAGGTTTCATTTTAAATAATTAAAAAAACTCCTTTTTTTAAACAAAAATTCTGACATCTCTGTTCCAATTTAAAGTACGAACCCTACGATTAAATGTGGAACACGATATCTGGTAAATGGCCACCTCGAGATTTCTGACAAATGGTCATCCTTTTTAGGAAGTTTTGCATCACATTTTTGCCCAAATGATTTTTTCGTAAAAATCAGGGTTACCTGTCTGCATTTCTAACACATAAACAACAAACGTACGGCGTTTTGCATGGTCTGTAGGCTTCAATTCTTACGTCAGCTGCACTTTGTACGCACGCAAGCCAAGATCTTTATGCAAAATGCGATGTAGGCTGGTTTGTGAAATGTTTAATTGTTGCGAACGTCTTGCAATGGATAAACCTGGGTTTTCTGCGACACTTTCAGCTACAGCAGCAATGTTCTCAATTGACCTGGCACGACGAGTACGAACTGCCGTCTTTACATCGGTAACTTGGCCGTTTTTCTCAAATTTCTTAATTAGGTTCACAATTGCTGTGCGGGAAGGCGCTTCATAGCGACAAAAACACCACAAACTCTACGAATTGTCTCCGCGAAATTTTCACCATATTATTAGTGAAATCTCACTATTTCTATTCGTTGTTGAAGCGTATATCGTTCTATTTTCTTGAATCGTATTCATTTCACTTTACAGTTGTCCGATGAGAGCGCTGTATATTTGACGGTTCACAAATACCGCGAAATTTAAAATGAAACCTCTTAATGGAAGACCCTATACATTATAAAACCCAGTTAATCCACTTGGGTAAGACCTTTGATACTGAGATGATAATTATTATCTTTTAACAATTCGCTGCAAAAACTCTGACGTTGATTTTAATTGATACCTTTCCCTAAATGATAATTTGATAGAAGTATTTTTAATTGCTTGTCAACCATAATTAATATTGGTGAAACCTTTTTGAACTAAATTTTTTTCGTTTGCATACGAAAAAATAAATAATAGCAGTTATTTCAATAGATAATTAGTTGTTTTTACGCAATTTCATTTCAAAACTATTTTTCAGGTGTTTTTGCTGAATTCAATGAATAGATGGAATAATTATTAGTGATGGAAAAAATATAGTAACGGCATTTTTTTGCTTATCGACGCTGAGATTGAAATTTCGTAATCGCGAAACTTTTCTAAAATAGCAAAATTTCTATCAGTGCTAAAATTATTGATCAAATAACTTTTAAACGATTTGTATCGAAATATATGCTAATATTTGTAAAAACTCCTTTCTGAAATTTCTATAGCAAGTTGACAGACATATTCCCCGATTCAGGGAAAAAGCATACTTCGTTTAAAAAACGTAAAGAACGTAGAATTTGAAAAAGGAAAAATGGTATAATAGAATGTGTGTGTACAAATACCGCGAAATTTAAAATGAAACCTCTTAACCCTTTGACTGCCACGTAAAATTTACATGACTACCTATTCACGCCACGTGGGTCGTAATGGTATACACTATTGCATTTGTCATAACCAGCGCGGCCTGTACGGAAAGTTTAGTGTCGGTCACCGGTGACCAACATGGCAGTCAAAGTGTTAATGGAAGACCCTCTATATAAAATATTGATGGTGGCGATATTTTGACTAGAATCCAAGTAAAAATGTGTTAACAATTCCACTTTATAAAAGAAAAACTTAAATGAGTAAGAAAATGATGGAACAGAAAATAAGTTTAGGCTGATCAAGGAAAAAAATATATATAAAATCAAATAAGAACGAAAATACGAAATATAAAATATAAATGTATGCATAAAATATTGACGAAGTCAATATCTTGCCTGGGCTTCGAGTGAAAATTCTTAATTAATCCTGTTTTAAAGAAACCTTAAATAAGTAAGGAAATTTAAAAAATAAAAATATATTTAGACTGGGGAAGCAGAACAAAAATATATATACAATAAAATATGGACGAAAATACGAAATAGAAAACATACTATATATAGAAAGTATCGATAGAGTCAATATTTCGACTGGAATTCCAGTAAAATTTCATAAATAATGCTATTTCATGTAGAAACCTTAACCACGGAAGAAAATTTTAAAAACAAAAATAAATGAAGGTTGATAATGAAAAAATGTATATGTATCTAAAATATGAAAGAAAATGCGAAAGTAACGAAACAAAAGGAGTGACGAGGGCACCATAAAATGATATTAAAAAAGAAAGTCCAGTAATATCCTCCACGAGGCAGTATATTAAAGACAACGGTTTTACGAGGAATCTCACGGGTAATAGTATCCCATCGTCATTGATTTTTCTCAGGCGGCTAGGTGCATCAAAACTCTAAGGATTTTCATATTTCCGCTTGAAAACTATTTCACGAGATCATGGAGACAAGGAACTTTTGATCTAGCAATTCCCCTTATTTTTCCACTTTCTTTGTCATGCGACTCGTCCTTTGCAAATGTCACAAGGATTTGGTTACACGTTTGTATGCACAGAATCAAACGGAATACACGATTTTGTGTTAAGAGTGCGCAATTGGAAGGCACTGGGACTGACAATTTTGCCAATATTGAACTATCCGTTGGCTAACCCGGGAATTTACATCCGTTTAGCGTCGTCTCCAAATCTAATGACGAATTCTCTTGAAACAAATTGTCAAAGTGGTCGGAAAAATTTACGATTGTGTTACCGCTTCGTTGGAAATATCTAATTGTGTTGAAAAATCATTTTTATATAACAATTAATTAAAATTCAAAGCCGTTTATGTCCCAATAAGTCCAAAAAACACTCATAAAATATGATTATAATTATTATATACACTATTTCAGCCTATTATTATTTTACAGTTTATGTTGTTGTTGTTGTTGTTGTTGTTGTTGTATAAAAATTCGAACTTGTAAAATATTCCTTCCCCTATTACGTCATATATTATAATTAAAGACAGGTATGAATTATTGACACTTAATTTTCTCATACACCTTCCAAATTATTTATGTAATTAATGAGTTAATATTTATTAATTACACATCGATATTTATCCAATTTCGCTAATTTCTGAGTTTCTTGAAAAATATTTTCTCTGTAATTAAGTTAAGTGGCAATTTCAAGGTGTCAGGCTACCAAAGACGTCGTTTCCACTTTCTTCCACTGGAAAACTATCGAATTAACGTTTTTCAATAACAATTAACCCAGTACCTGCCAAACTTACTAAAAAGTCCCATTGCAGAAGCTGCTTTCATAAGTAACAATTAAGAGGGGTGGTTTCTGCAACTATTGGTTTCAAAGAAACGGACCTATTGCGAACCAAAGTAGTCGAACTCGCCCTATATGGAGAGGCTACACGCTTTCTAGTGAAAATTAGCGGAAGCAGAGAAAGCTTTTCAATGCAGAAGAGCTCGGTATGGCGTCGTTCGTGTTTACGTTGCACGTTAAAGTTGTGGAGCGAACATTACCCCGGTCCCACTGAAGCCACACATCGCAGATAAAGCCCCATAAGCATCGTTACGCCGCGTTACATCCTATACACAAATACAGGGAAAAGTTCATAGAAAGCACGCAAGCTCCAAAGGATTACGGTGCTACATTGCTGAGATACTGCAGCTGGATGCCAAAAGCACTTGTCTTCTTCCTTCTTCTACTTCTTCCCCCCATTTAACCTTTACTGGAAGTGTCCCAGCCCAAATTCCACATTTGCACCACAAATATATGTCACCGTGGATCTCTTCTCAGCAAAGACCCCCATTTTTGTATTAGGAGTGTGAATTAATCTTTACAGATTTTTTTAATCATCTAGTAAACCTATTAAAGGTTAAAATAATTTAAAGTCTTTTTAGAGTTTTACAGTGTGAGAGTTGAACTATTTAGTAGGCTATGTGATTTGCGTAGCGAGCCCACAGGACTTGTTGGAATAGCGCGTTTAAAAATGGCAACCGATACGTTACTTATACGTCACTGTATTCTGTATGAATTCCAACCAGGAAAAAATGCCGCTATAGCGCATAAATCAATTTGTTCGATTCTTGGAGATAGTTTTGTATCTTACGAAACGTGTAATTATTGGTTTAAACGTTTTAAGGAAGGTGATTTTGATCTCAATGACCGTGAACGTCCTGGGCAGCCACAAAAATTTTGCGACGATGATTTGGAAGCTTTACCCCGGGAAAATTCTGCTCAAACACAAGCGGAACTGGCATCTCAGTTGGGAGTTGATCGGACAACTATTGCCAAAAGATTGCATGCACTGGGGAAAAAATCTGTAAAAAAATCTGTAAAGATTAATTCACACTCCTAATACGATTTTCGAGGGTTTTAGTAATTTTCGCAAAGTTAGCGTTCCGATCAGAATCTGGGAACATCTAGGTCTTCTTGGACCAATTGACGCATCGATATATTGCAAAATGGTCGAAATCAATTACCGGCATTTGAATTCAATGTGTTTCATTATTTTTTCTCATTATTAGCAATTCCTAATCCCCCAAAATGGGTTATATTTCAATTAATTTTAATATTGTGGCTTCCCCTTGAATTTTCTTGTACCACGTTTCTTTAAAAGTTGGAAGAAATTTGAAATAATGTGTAAATTTCAATTATTTATAAAAATAATGTATAAAATTAAACACTTTTTTGTTACATAATTTTAATTATATTGGCGACTTGTAAAATCTACTATCAATAAGAAAACAATAAAAATATCTTCCGTAAGAAAAAATAGTGAATTAGTATAGAAAATTAGTGAAAGTAAGAAGAAATTTTGTGAAATATAAAAATTTTGAGATTTTTTTATGAATATTGTTTGACGAATTTCATTATATTACGTCCACAAACTCGTGTTTATTATTTCTTGTAGTATTTTTCATTGTTTCGAGAATTTCCTTTTTCTCAATCAATAAATTACGTATCGAAGGTAACTGATTTCAGAAAAAAAAGTTACATTTCATTATTTTACAAAAATTTTAAGAGGGGCCACGAAAAATTATCCCATGTTTAGCAGTTTCCACGGAGTAGAAAATAAATTTCCCTACATTACAATAAACTTTCATTTCACAATTAAATAAGATTTTCCGCCATGCGGAGAAACACTTTATAAAATAACATTTGAAATTTATAAATTCCTCAATTTCCCGGACTTTTTTCTACGCAGGATTTTCTACACTTCTTAAAAAAATCGAAGCGATAACAATTCATAGCAACGCTATTAAGGAAAAATTAACCTGAAAAGTGAAAATTCGCTGCTGTTGTCTTTAAACCTTTTTTTGGTTCCCTAGGAGTAAAATGAGGTTTTTAAGAAATTCCACCTAGTGACAGCCCGCAAAACAAAGATTTATAGCCTACAACCTAAAGTTTATACGTAAAACAGGTGTCAGAGGGAATAAGCCCATGCGCAAAGTGAGAAGGTATATATGACTGCTGGACATCTAAAATAATTAAAAAAGCCCTAAAAAATAATAACTCCAGATTACAATTTCAATTAATACCTTATTTCAAGAAAAAAAAAATTTTCTTATATTTACTTGTCAGCGAATTTTCATTTTTCAGTTTAGTCTTCCCTTAATAATAAATACTTCCACTACCAAATTTCACTGGCCCAACAATTTTTCTTTTACTACCTGTAACGGGAACTTCTTTCTCTGCGGGAAGCAGGAACACCCTTTGCTTTGATGTGATTCTTTTTCCAACTGATCCTCTGGTACACTTTGAATGTGACGCTTTATTCCTATATTGCGTTACCCTGTCTTTGAAGTAGGATCATATATTTGCAGCGCTTTTGACTTTTTACAAATACTCTTTTCGGTCCACAATTGAAAATTCTATCAAGTTACATGTACACGCATTCCATAAAAGATGTAAATTTAATAAATAATAAAGTAAATATTAATGGTAGCAAATTTTACACGAATTATGCGATAATTTAATCAGCGAAATAATGCACACCCGAATCGACCGTCCATGGGACTTATTTTCCACATTTTCACGCTTTGGGCGTTCCACTATGGGTTCGTTTTATATTTATCTACATTATAATTAAATAAATTCAATTCCTCTCGCACCTACCCTTCCTCGCTTATCTTCCTCGCATAGGACGAATCATAAATTATAATCCGATTTATATACGGCTGGAATATGCACGACATTATGTACATTTGATGCTGCAACACGTTTCGTGTATTCTCAATAAAACATATGGCCTTAGTCGTTGTTGTGAAAAATTACTGTTTGTGTACAACAATTAACCCTCGGAGCCCAACTCTGGGTCGTTGGTATATCGTGCCCTTCTTTACGGGCTACCATTTCAAAACTGTTCATTCGATCAATTTGAAAAAATTCTGAAATATTCTTCAAATATCATAGAATCAATCCCAGAATTCAAAAAGCTCGATCAAAATATTAAAACATTTAGAAAAAGTTTCTAAATCACAATTTTTTTCAAAAAAGGGAATTTTGTAAAAAGAAAATTCGTAACGTTTTTCCCAATGAGACATTTTGTCGTAGTTGTTGTTGTGCAAAATTATTGTGTGTATACAACATTGAGGGGATATACCAGTGTGACGGCCGAAAATTTACATGTTTTTTGGGGAATTTTTTTAAAGAAAAGTATGTCATGGAATGTTTTTAAACTTTATGGATGTATTTACCTATAAATAAACTGTGTAAAATAATACTTTATCATGAAGAAATCGAGACTTAAAACTTTAAACGCAGTTTTCCTCGAAACTATGTTTTTCAAATTTGCTGACATTGTAACTCAAAGACCACTTATCCGTTTGACTTGAAATTTTAACTGAGTGTTCTGGACATGTTTTATTGTCCGATGATCCAGGATATTTTTGATCGGATGAAAACTGTAATTTTGGCAGCGAAAAAACGACGATTTTTTTTAAAGAAAAATCGACAACTTTTTTAAAAACTCCGCCATTTTGTCAGATTTCAACATTTCTCGGATATCGTGGGTCATCGGATAGGGAATATCTTCTAGTTTAAGAGCGTCTTTTTTTTATTTCAGGCATCCTAGCGACCTGTACGATGTCAGCAGTTGAAGCACTTTTTTTGCGTCTTGCGGGATAGCGCGCCTTTAATTATTTTTGTATGAAAAAAATATTTTACACAGTTTATTTATAGGCGAATATATCCACAAAGTTTGAAAACATTCCATGGAATACTTGTCTTTAAAAAAATTCCCAAAAAAACACGTAAATTTTCGGCCGGCACGCTGGTATACCCCCTCTCGCAACAGATTGTGGTCTTTGGTATCCCGTGTCCTTCTTTGCTGACTACATTTCAAAACTATTCGCTCGACCAACTTGAAAAAGTTCTGAGATATTCTTCAAATATCATAGAATCATTGAATCAAACTCCGGAGTTTAATAGCCTCTTTAGAAATATTAAAACATTTTTAAAAAATTCCCGAAAAAAAACAATTTTTTTTTCAAAAAAGGAAATCACGAAAAAAAATTGAAATTCTCTCAATAAGATTTATGTGATCGATTTTTAATCTTTTCATACACGGTCCGACTAACTCTATATGTGCTCCGAGGGTTTAATGGATATTCTATCTTTTTTCATCTACTTTTTTTCAATTCACCGTTTGCGACAGACGCATGTTTACAAATTTAAGGCAATCAATTAATTGGCATTCGTGGTTTGGTATTATCAAAGAGCGAAGGTAAATAAAACAGCAAAGAACTGAAAGTCAGATGGAAAAGGGGTTCGGTCTGGAAAGTAGAAAAGAGAAGGGTTGTTGGAGTAGTATGTTTTTTAGCTATACCGTCGCTACTTCATATACTAACTTATGCAGAACGTAAATACGAAATTGCCGCACGGACCTTTAATTAATGAATTAAACGACGTGTTTCAACTCTTACTGGGCTATAAAGGCGGAATAACTCAACCATGACTGTCAAGTGGCGATAGAATATTTTCAAATCTGTAATTGAGACTGTTAATAACCCCAACCTCGAATGGTGGGCGACTAGACCGAATAATTATTACATTATTATTTGCAAGTTCCTTCTGTGGGTAACAACTTTTTACCACGAAAACAGATTGACGAAATGTCTGCGACTCGAAGGAACTCAAATTACTTGTCTGGAATACATTCGTCATCGTCTTTGTATGAAATATGAACCCTCGAAGTAGACCCTCTGTATTTCAAAAAATTGCTAAAATTACTAAAATTGTAAATTATCAAAATGAATTTTTCAATTTATTTACCTAATTGTAAATTATTAAATTACGAAAATTGCTAATATTAAAATTAATTAATATTAAAAAAAACCATACAAATATTATTAATAAAAACTAAAATTCTTAATACGAAATTTCTTTTTTCTAAAAATTGTTCCTCAGAAATTTCTTTTGATGTTTCAATATTTCTAACGGGACATATTTACAAAATATTTTGGAATTTCTTCAAATTCATTGGAAGAGTAATTTTGAAACGATAGTCCGCAAAAAAGTACACGGGGAACAATAGTTTTAGAGACATCGAGCGCTTCGTGACCAAAAAACGGTGACTTTTGTTCCACCGAGTGAGTACTATACGATACCATTAAAAAAAATTTGACCTTGAATGTCTTCGCCAAGGTTAATTTTGCGGCAACTTTTTTTTACAGATCTTCACCGATTATAAGCTGTAGAATGTGCTGGTGAAGCCATGACAAAACATTTTGTCACACTCTGTACAAGAAATTCCAATTTTCTCCATAAAATGTGTTCCTCAAAAGTCAATTGCAAAAATAATTCAGAAGGTGTCAACATAAATAAAGATCAAATCTTCAATAAGTATTCACCGATGTTTCCATGGCTATTGACACTATTCCTGCTTCGCAATACCTGCACCTACTTCGAGTGCTTTTCTTTCGGCCGATAGTTCTTTAACTCTCAACGTGGCACTCCAGGGATCGTTATTATATGCGTGTAAATTACCTCTCCACCCAAGGAGTTCCTCACTAGTACCATCAACAATCTGTTCGGCGAGGAACAGTCGATCCGTGCACCCTTCTCTTCCCCGAGAGGTTGAAAGCAAGCCAGCCCAACCAGCTCTTCCATGGTTACCTCCGAGTACATACATTTGATGAGATAAAGCCAAGCGAGAAATAACGACTGCGAGAATGGAGTCTATCGGATAGTGAGATCTCGTAGAGGTAATTGAAGTGGTCGGTCGATCTATCCTGATACTTCAGAGCAGACTGTATGGACCAAGTTCCATATTACATGGAGGTGGGTAGGATGTTTCATAAAGCTCTCGAAAACAGTGGCCTGGGTGAAATCGGTCCCTCTTCTTTTCTTTCAAAGCAGCATCCGTGGCATTCGTATGCTTTCCGAGCCTGCCTTTGACTCCCTGCCAAAGGTAATACGATACTTTTGGCGTTGTGGAAAATGTGTCTGCGGTCGTAGGTCGTTTTTAGCATGTACCACGGATGAAAAGAAGCTCGTGCCAAGATGGCGCCGTCGAGACGTGTTACGAGGATCCAGCGAGTTACGAAACAAAAGGGAGGACAACATTACAGCGACACGATGGAATCTTAGCGTACATTTACATTTCAAATGTCTCCTCGATACCTATACCTTCGCCGAGACACCCTTTTCTCCCCATGCACTCCATCGTCACAGAGACGGAGAATCGTGGAATCCTTCGTCTCTCGTAGCCGTCGTTGTCTCCTCGGATACTCTTCCAGTTTGCCATGCAATGCTTCCAACCCTGATGTGAAAGCTCGATGCAATTTCACCTAATGAAATGTTTCCACGTGTTGGCTTCAGTCTATCTATACCTTCAAACTCCGGCACGTACACACACACGCACGCACACGCACGCACGCACACACGTACACCCGTTCGTCATACATACGAGGGGGATTTTCTCTTTCGCTGTCCCCTCGCACGCTTTCTCTGGAGGAAATCAAATCCCAAGCCGTTAGCATCGGGACGTCTCCATCCATGAAAACCTCATTCCACTTTACTGCTTCTCCTCGCCAACACTTGTTTCTGCACTCAAGTATCTTTTTCGCATCACTCGCATTCGCGGCTCTTCGAGAGACAATGGAGGCTGCGGCCCGAGGTTTAGGGCGCCTTCGAGCAATGTTGCAATAAACGATCGAAGCCAGGAGATAAATCGATAGGCACTTGAATTATTTTTTTGTAAATTTAACGAAAGTTGGTCCCTTTGATGCAAAAATTAATGGAATATAATAAAGCTTTATCGTTTTTCAAATTTAATATAAGTTATGGGAAAATTCCAAATTTTAAAGGATGAGTGGTAAAAATTGCGTTCGTCTTCAGCATTTTTTTAAATTTACCACGAGTTACTTTAAATTTCCAAATTTGCAAATTTATAGGAAAAAAATACAAATTTATAGAAAAATTATAGTACAAGATTGTTATAATTAGCAGAAATTTATTTCGTAAACAACACCAATTGTAAATTTACATAAAAAATTTCTTCTTTGCCTAAAAATATAATTGATAAATATTGAAATTTCCTTATTTTCCAAAACGATATAGAACATTTTCAAATTTGTAACGATATGAAGTAAAAACGTAGCGAAAATTGCTTTCACTTTTAGTAACTTTTCCCAAATTTACTATAAATTCTAGTATCGTAAAATAGTAGAATCAAGAATGTTAGAAATGAATGGTTTTATTTATAATTAGTTGCGGTATCAAATTAAAGTTTGCAAATTTTATTACCAAACCACTCAATAGGGTAGGGTTTTCGGTTTAATATGTATCGTTTTAAAAAAATTTGTCATCAGAAATATAAGAAAATCATGATGAGGGTAAATAAAAAAACACGTTGATGTAATTTGCAATTTAATTTTGCTTCAATCCTTTCGGTACCAGCATCTCGCGCTATTAAATGGAAGGCTTCCCATTCCCAATTAAATCCCCAATTCAGTAACTCCATGTCCTTCTTATTATAATTCAGTACCAAACAATACGGACGTTTTTGAATTGTTGTTGAAATCCAGCGAAATTTGTGGTTACAAAATATGTGCTGGTAATTATTGAAACTATCCTTTGAAAAGGAATAATACGTTTTTGACGTAATATTATTAATAATAATAATAATAATAATAATAATAATAATAATAATATCAATATTAATAATAATAATAACAAAAATAATAATATGGAAAATTCAGAAAATTGGTATGTTGCCTCGAATTGCATGAAATAATATTTGAAATATATATAAACAATTGATTATTAGGAAGTTTTAATGAAAAAAGAAGAATACATTAGCGTAAAAATTATTGCAAGTTGTTCGTCACTTAATTATTATTCTGCTGAAAATCTAACATCTGCCTCTTTGCATAATTTTTAGAACAACATTTTACCAATTATCTCAAAATTGTTCCTATCACATTTTATTATTATTATTATTAAAAACGTTTATTATGCCGTGAAGTTCGTAAGGCAAGAGAAATACAAGCAAAAGAAGTATACTTATAGGTAGTGTGTAATACATATACAATAATTAATAATGTTACGTATAGCAGAATAATAATTAACTGACGAACAACTTGCAATCATTTTTTCGCTAATATATTCTTTTTTTTCATTAAAACTTCCTAATAATCAATTGTTTATATATATTTCTAATATTATTTCATGCAATTCGAGGCAACATTCCAATTTTCTGAATTTTCCATATTATTATTTTTGTTATTATTATTATTATTATTATTGTTATTATTATTATTATTATTATTATTATTATTATTATTATTATTATTATTATTCTTTCTACGGTCACGAGACCGACTCTATGCATTTCTTCAGCTGATCTTCACATTTCGTTGCATTAAGTGCAACGACGTATGCTAATTTCGTGGCAGTTTGCCTTGCAAAATAATTTTTGTAAACGGATGTCAGTAGTTGGCGCTTGAGGAGACAGTTTTCAACATCAATCCCAGGGTTTGGAATTTCCAACTACTTTTTCGTTCATTCCGCAAGATAACAACATGCAGCATGCAAATGAGACCGCCTGAATTTCCCATTGAAACGTTAATATATTGGGGGAAAAAATGTTCCGTCCCTAAAAATTTCGTTGAAGAGATATGCTCTCAGTGCAAATGGTCGTGTTTATCCAGCGATTGGTAAACGAGAGGTAAAACGACCCCGACCCTTTAGCGAAGGGAGGAAATGGGCTAACCAAACCGAGTGAAGCTCGGGTTCACGAACTTGGGTTCCAGAATGGAGAAAAGAGAGGATGGATGGGGAGACGGAGAGCGAAGGAGAGAAAACCATAGGGTTCTGTGGAATGAGAGAGGATAGTTTTCCGCATCTGTGCTCGCGACGCGATTCTACGAGGAGTGGCAGCCGGTAGCGCACAGCATCCCTTTACTACCCACCGACTCTCTCTTCTTCGTTTTCTCTACTTCCTCTTCTACCACTTTACTACCTACACCTTCGCAAGTCCGAGTGGGGGCTGAAACAACAGTTGTACGAGTTATCACCGACGACTAAACTCGGCCCTGGCTTTTCTTCCCTACAGGAGGGATGAGCAAGATTGAGACAAACACAACCGAGATCGCCGTCTCGAACTAATTACCGTGAGGATTTCAGCCACCGCGCTTGTTCTTTTCTGCTCAAATCAAACGTTTGTACCTTGAATAAAAACGTCGCTTTTTTTTTTGTCTTCTTCCTATTATTACCGTTTTTCTCCGAACAAACTTTCCCACGTAATTGCAATGTTTCCCTGAATTTATAACAAGATTTGAAGTTTAAAGCGACGCGTTACCTTACCCCCCCCCCCCCCCCCCCCATCTTTCTATATTTTATTCATGAATTTTGCTTCATTTTTCCGTTCTTATCGTTGTGATATAAAAATACACCGGGTAAAAGTAACGGTTAGTTGTGGAACGTAGCTTAACAAACTTGTACCTCAAAAACCGGAATGAGGCACAAAGACTCTCGCGCGAAAGTGGTGCTTCGTTTTATGCGATACAACTTTTCTTATCTTGCAAAATTTCATGGGAGAACTAGGTATCTGCTCGCGATTTAATTAGGAAGTGGATGGAACGAATGTTCTATATTTTTTCCCCCAAAAAATTGTATTTTAAAGTTTTAGATTTTTTATAAAATAATATTCCAATAATTATACTTAAGGGGGGAAATACATGTAGCAACTTCAAATAATCCATTTTTTTTCATAAAATGTTAGTTAGACATCTCAAGAATAAGGTGGTAAAGTTATAAACTGAAATTCGGTGTGTCCCTGGAATCGCTAATTAGCCGATAAGTTACTAAAGTGATTGAGTTTCCGTAGTTCGGAACTTTACAAACGTTTTCCGAAAAACTACATTCTTTAAGATTGTGGGAAACATAACTTTAAAACAAATCCACCGATCGTGCTAAAATTGTACACACAACTCAATAACAATATTACCTTGAACTCATACCTACTTGTTTATGAAAATCGCTTTTCGAAACTGATTTTTTATTGCCAAAAAGAAAAGGAATTTTACGTAAAATTGCAGTTTTTTTTCTGAAGTATTCCACTTTTGTAATTTTCAATTTTTTACATGTTTCTTAGGTGTAAGTTCAGCATCTGGATGTTAAAATACTAAAAATTTCTGATTCATACTTTTAAGATAAATATTAAAGTCGTTGGGACTCCCACAAACGGGTAACTGCCGCCAAAACCTTTCTGGTAGATCACGACGGAACATCGCTATTTGACCATATTCCTTAATGGAAAAATTTGTTTAAACAGTTTAATTATGTAATAAAGTGTACCTAAAGTTTCAAAAATTTAGAACGTTTTGTTCCTTAAGAGAAAAAATGATAAAAATTGACTATTTTCTCACCGTCTACATGTACGAGGGTAGTCCCAGAAGTACCCGACCTAACAAAGAAAATACAAAAAATTTGGGAAAAATTACCTTTATTTCTCTACATAGTTTCCTTTTAGCTCTATACACTTTTCCCAGCGATGTTCAATAACTTCGATACCCAGTTTATAGTGAGAACCGTCGAGCTCCTCAAAATAGCCATCAACCGCGGACTCCACCTCTTCATTAGTCGCAAATCTTCTACTACCGAGCCATTTTTTCAAGTTTGGATACAAAAAATAATCCGAGGGGGGTAAGTCTGGCGAATAGGGTGCGTGAGGAAGCAATTCGAACTTTCATTCATTAATTTTCGCCATCGCAACGACAGACGTGTGGACTGGTGCATTGTCTTGATGAAATAAAATTTTCTTTTTCGCCAAATGCGGCCGTTTTTTCTTGATTTCGTTCCAAATAACGTAGCGACGCCAAACTTCAAACTTAAGCTTTAAAAAGTTGGTACTTTCTACTATAGTAATTTTTTTAAAACCAAAATTGCCATTTATACGTCGGGTCGGTTACTTCTGGGACTACCCTCGTATTTCCCCCCTTAACGAAATAATTCCAGCAGACATTTCTTACATTTTTTTTGTTAATTACCGGGAAAAAATAGACGATGAATTAATTCAGTAAATATCTCTTTGAAATTCTGGTGACTTAAATTTTACCCCAAAAAGCAACAAAAGCTCTGTAATTAATTACGGAATTTATTAATAAAATACATATATTTTTTTATCTCTAGCCTTGATCCTCTGGGACAGGGAATTCATTTGAGTAAGATATCCTCCCCCAAGTAAATCATCGTTTCATTAAAAATTACAATTTTCGTCTAAAGGGGTAAGATATAGGCAACGATATTTCACAGTAGTATGTTTATACAAGGGAAGTAAAGTTCCAAGAAATTGAGAACCCAGGGATTTTGGGGATCTTACGGGAGTAATGATTCAAGTGGGAAAGACCACGGTAGGAGCTCAATGCCGCGGTATAAGGGGAGGATCCTGCCAGGAGGATAAAAAGCAGAGTAAGATGAAGCTGTCAAGAAGAGGGATGAACCCTCGCGCGTGCCGTGTATGTTTCGTATATTGCGTTTGTACGTGCCAACTAGACATAGAATATACATGTAACTAGATGTAGAATAAGAAAAGAAGAGCAATAGAATGTACCTGTGCGAGGCGAAGAAGTTTCGCAGAAAAGGCAGGGTATATATTGTTCACGCCAGATATTCTTCCACCACCAAGAATGGGCAGCACCACTACCATTCCAAGCATGCGAAAAGGTATAAAGCGAAATAAAATAAAGTGTAAGCGAGCTTTAACCCCGTGGGGTATACAGATTCTACTTTAGATTAAATTCCGAAGGAACCTTCTTGCTCACACCACGTAGAAGCTTTTCTCACCCTCGATGTAGAGTCGAAAGATGCGCGATTCTACACTAGACAACTCCCAAGAAAACATTTAAGTGGAACGTTACTTTTAAATTTATCGTACTGTTTTAATTAATGCTCGTCAGATTAATTAATTTATTCCTTCATTAGCTTCCTACTTCATTTATTTTTCCGAAGCTTACTCCGCTGGTAATTGAAAAATGCTGGAACACACGCTCAGAGCTGCGGTAAGCAGCTACCTAAGCGGGCGAAATTAACCCCTACCAGCGCAGCAGCAGGGGGTTTACTACTTACGAGGTACCTAAAAGTGGACTTTAGTAGTATAGTCAACCGCACTGGAGCCTGTCGATTACTGGAGCCTCTAATTGTCTATAATCCCTGCCATCGTTTGGGTTCAAAGAGACCTTGAATTTGCAGAATGAGGTAATTTTACCACTTTCCAGTAATTTTTGCCGCAAAGGAAGGAAATTTTTATCGTTGGTAATAATTTGTCCTTCGGAATGTAACTTTTCAGGTGTTGTAATAATTTTTTTTACAATTTTTTTACTACATACGGTTACAAATTTTAAAATGTACCGTATTTTATGAGAAATGTGCAAAAATTTCTAAAAACGAAGGCAATTTTAATTATATTTTTACTGCTTCTGGTTACAAATTTTGGAAATTTCTATAATTCACAATTTTGGAAAATGAGGAAATTTCACAGCTTCGCTATTTTGCAACGAAGGAAGGACAACATAAATTGATAATTTATTTCTCCTAAAAAGCAAATTTCTATAATCTACAGTAATTTTTATTATATTTTTTCTGTATACTGCTACAAATTTGAAAATTTAAAATAATTTGCACTAAATTTGTAAAAATTGCTGAAACGCGCGCAGTAACACCATAAAATTCGTAGAACCCATTCTAGTTCTACAAAAATACATCTGAAACGAATATAAAAAGAACTAAATTCAGCCACTAAAATCTTATTCAGT
The DNA here is from genome assembly GCA_949825005.1 of Gasteruption jaculator. Taxonomy (NCBI): domain Eukaryota; kingdom Metazoa; phylum Arthropoda; class Insecta; order Hymenoptera; family Gasteruptiidae; genus Gasteruption; species Gasteruption jaculator. Next base: position 4,014,901 of record OX463767.1, read on the forward strand.
ACAATATTGATAAGAAAAATGAAAAATGGGATGGCAGAAATTTTGAGAACCTTTATGGCGAGCAAATAATCCCATAATTCATCTTTAAGACTATTCGATGATACCTGTCTGCAGAAAAGTACTCCTTGAGAGAGTACTTCAAGATTTCTTTTACTGTTTTTCATTTCAAAGAGTCTAAGAGACGACTGGGAAATAATTATTGTTAATGAGATTCGTGTAATTAGAAGAATATGATAATTATTCGTACGCCTTCCGACACTTTTTCTCAATTCTGTCTTTTTCTCCCCCGTTGGCCTCTCTCTGGCATTATTTGTTTCTTTTTCATTCATTTCTCGGCGCTTTGATCTGAGTGTGTCTACGTTTGTCAGTAGATAGGGTTGCCAGGACAACCGACTCGACTATACGCCAAATCCAAGGGACATTCAAACGCATCGACAAATGCGTGAAGGTGCAACAGTGCGTACTTGTATACAAGCTTGCGGACGCGCCCCACATGTCATTCGGTGGAAATCCACTATTTGTTGGATCTCTAGACGTAAACTATTTCTCTGTGTTTTTTTGTCTTTTTTTTTCTTCAAGAAAAAGTCTCAAGATTCCCGTAAGAAATCCGAAATACCGCTATAAGATTTCTTAAATCCCTCTTCTTCGCTTCATACCTTCCCTCCGTTTTCTGGGTGAGTGAATAGATTGAAATATTTTTGTCGAGTGTATCCAGCAAGACCCCGGTTACCCCGGGAGCACCTTTTTAGATGTATCTGAGTTTTTACAGACTTCCAATACTTCTGATCAACATTAAAGTGGATATTTCAGAACTCCTGGATTCTATATTTCATGCATAATATTTATTTCTTAGGCGGCAGTCGATATTTATTTTCTTATAAAATTCTTAAATTTCTTGAAAATAAAAATTCACGTATTTTTCTGATTACATTATTTGTATTATTTTTGGGTTAAAAAGTGCAAAAAATGGGAATTCTTGATAAATTTACAGATTAGTTCCTTAAGGGGGGAGGGTCAAGTAAAATTAAAAATTTTGACCTTTTTTTTGGCTTAGAAAATTAGTTTACCATCTGGAGAATGTGCTTCGACTGTTTCAGTTAAAAATTCTAAGTCTAAGTCGATCTACCGAGTCGTTAAAGTGATGCGCTCCGAACGGTACGGAGCGCAGGTATACACTTTGAACGCATTTTTCTCGAAACGCAAAATTTCGCGTGCCGTGCAATGTAGCTTAGAGATTTCTCAGCCGATTGCTATGAAATTTTGCACAAAATATTCTCTAAACTATTCTCCATTGCATCAACCTAAAGGTTTTTATAAAAATTGAAATAAACAATGGTTTTAATCATTTTTTTATAACAAGATTTTGCGATTTCTTTTTTAACGTGGCGTGGAATTTTTAATTTTTAATTTTTTTGTTTCAAATGGGTTCATGCAAAGCGTATTAATGTATTTTAACGAAAAATTGATGGATCTTTGATTTCAGATAATTAGAGCGATCTGTGCGTTGCACAGCGCATTTTCGAGAAGCCAATTTCAAGCAGCTGCTGTTCGGTAATCTATGAATATTTTTCCATGAAAAAATTTATATGAGCCGTTTATTTTGAAAGTGGCCTAAGTCCATTTTTAAAGAGTCATTACATATCGGCATAAATAATTAGTTTTCAGCAATTTAATTATAAATTTTCGAGCTTTTCATTTTTTTTGAAAAATGGATTAAGGCCACTTTCAAAATAAACGGCTCATATAGATTGTTTAGATGCTACAAAATAACAAGTAATTAGTTTTAAAAAAATATATATTACGCACTCTTCAAAAATAATTCGAGAAAAAACGGTTGTTTACTTGACCCTTCCCCCTTAATTTATTGTTAGTTGCAATATGACAACGTTTCAAATATCGATGATTGTTTATTTATTATTTGTTTACTAACAAGGGTGCATATGGATTTTTAAATACACCATTAAATCTACAAAGACTTGAATCATGCAATTTTCCTGGGATAATATTTATGAATATTATTCACCAAAAAAAATCATTAATTTCCATAATTATATAGTTTTGTTTTTCATCCCCCGATTCCCAACTTCAATTTGGACTCACGATAATTTTTTTTGCGAAATATTCCTTTACTTTTAGTACCGTAAATTTTATTTTGCTGCTTAACGTGAAACACAACGAGTGAAGTAATTTTGCAAATTCTCACGTAGCTTTTATCCGATCCATGAGATCTTTATGTACACTACAGCAATTCTTTTGAAGTTCATACCTATTCTTCTATTTCTATCCGACCAACGACCAAGAATGGTTTCACCCCGCATTGGTTGTTAACGTTTACCAGTAAATTAATTTCTTTATGGCTCCCTTTCGAGCAATACCGCCAATAAAAGTCTTATCTTATTGTTCCTAATCAAGGGGAGGTACCTCGCAAAAAGGAAATGCGATTGGCCGGACAACAGTTCAGATTCAGGGAAACCTGATTATGAAATCTATGACTTCCAAAAATAAAATAAAATAAAAGGAGCCAACTGTATCATTGTCAATAAACGAATATTTCGTAACTGAAGAAATTAACAAGAAAACGTAGGGAACAATTTTATCAATTTATTCTAATTCGGTAAATTATATAAACTCGCGCAAGAAAAATTAATTTCTGCCAACAAATGTATCCTTGAACTGACGAATAAAGTTGATCGAATTAATTTCAATTTTGTTCTTCTTGAAAAAATATATTCTTCTACGAAACTCAGAAAAACTATTAAATTAAATTCTGCGGCGACAACTTTTAATATAATTTAATGGAATCGAATTATATAATATTATACAGAATTTTAACTAATGCATATGATTTTATATGGTTCTTTCTCGTATAGTTGAAACGACAATGGCATCAGCTACTAAAGAAGGGTACTAATTGGACTCATTTAGCTTCGTAATGGTTTGCAATTAATAATCGTAACGGGAGAAACACCAATAACACTTTTTATAATTAAGGCCTTTGAAATTCATTTAAAGTTCGCTATTTAATTTCCACGGTCAGTGATAAAAATTCTGCAGAATTTTGGGGAATGCGAACAACACGCGTGGGAACGATATTACACACCCCGTGGAAAATACGCAACGAAATGATATCACGGCAGGGAGAGTGTTGTTGGAAACCATAAATAATATATTCGAGTCTCACTCTGATTTGGTAGCTACGCTTTTGTACCTTAGTTCCACACATATAGAAATACAATTTTGCCACAAACATTTTTTGTTTCTGTAAACGAACGCATTTAAAAAAAATAGATATACAAAACTTTCTTCGTCTAAATGATTTATCGTTTTAAAAATTTAGTTCAAAGAATTTTCGTTTCTGTAAAGAAACAAATTTTAGAAAACAGGTATTCCAAATTATTTTTGTCTAAATGATTATTCGTTTCCAGAATTATTTTCAAAGAATTTTCGCTGTTATAAAAAAAACGAAATTTTGGAAAGTCGGTATACAAATTTGTTCTAACGTTTTCATTGAGAAGTAATTATTATAAACAAATTACCCAGCTTCAATTTTATTAATTCTCCGCGATGGAAAAAGGTGGTAACTGAAAGTTTCAATTTCAGAATTCTGCACAGGGCAATTGTTATAATAAATGTAAATTCGAGTGTTATCCTATCGAACAACATCCAAATGAAGGTAAAATGATCGATTGTCTTTCACGCCGTATATAGAGAGGATACTGATCACGAATCTGGTCAACCGTGCAACCGGGTTGTGGTTAAACTCTGGACCAACACCCTCCCCGCAACAGTACTAACCCTCTAACAGTCGCTTTTAATCCACGTAAATGACTGGCTTACCCCAGTATCCCACTACTTCGTGAGTGTTAAAAAAAAGAGGCGAATATTATTCACTTTTGCTCATTCCTGGTTCACCTACTTATTTATAACCACCCCTTTTCAAAGTTTCTCAAGAATACCGGAGCCGTTTATTTTGAAAGTGGCCTAAGTCCATTTTAACAAAATTAAAAACTCGAAAATTTATAATTAAATTGCTGAAAACTAATTATTTATGCCGACATATAATGACTCTTTAAAAATGGACTTGGCCCACTTTCAAAATAAACGGCTCATCTATATACATACAATATAGTATGTAATAAATACTATAAATACAGAAAATTAGAAAATTAGTACCAAAGACTACATAAAATATTATAAACAGTAAAATAAATTTTAATAAAATACAATTCATATTATATATATACAATAAAAAAGACAATAAAATCATAAGACAGCATAAAAATTTCTTGCTATCACAACCATTCTTCTTTTCATAATACAACTCTATCTGGAATCACAATATTTCTTTGCACCTGCTGACATCTCTATTTTGCACCATGACATCTCAAGGGCTTAAATAGATAAATAAATAAATAAAAATAAAAATATAAACAGTACAAATTACCCTCAACCCTTGGAGAATAAATTAGTAGGGAATCAAAGTGAATAGTATATTTAAAAAAATAAACATATAATATAAAAAAAAGCCAAAGGCACTATTCTCAGAGTACCGGGTGAATTTCGTATTACGATAAAGCAGTTTACAGTTTGCTCCTGCTGTATCTGGTTACAGATTAGTAGTCCGAGCGTTGGGCTGTACGAGAGACCAAAACACTGCAAACTAACCCACCCCTAACAGAAGCAAGGCTAGCCTGAGGCCCAGATAAATTTGTATTGTGCAACAGATACAGATACTGGAAACTTGGCTCGATTGTAGGTCGAGCAAACTTATGCTAAATTATCCCAGTCTGGGTGAAGAGTCACTTCTTTTTCCTGACCACGAAAATGTGTCGAAGATAACAAGTTATTGCACTATTGCTCAAAACATTTAATGCCTTTGCAGATTACAAGTAGGTATAGCCCAGGAGTCTCATGATCATTATTAAGCTCATGCGAATCTGGACAGAAAACTATTAACACTACTCTAAGTGCTGTACTTTCAGCACTTTCGGGTTCTATGGCCGTCGCGTTAATGTCTCGTCCCATGGGGAATAGACTTATTCGCTCTCACCAGATCTGGGAAGGTATTATGTTGCTCGTGGTGACTTTGTCCATATTAAACGTGGGGTGTACCTATCGTCCTGCCGATTGTGAAACCGGTAAGGGAGGGACTGGGAACTTGAGGGTGACCACTAGTGTGGCTGCCTGAAAAAAAGTTGATGATAGAATTTTAAAAAAACGTAATGCATCAAATGTTTTGAAACTTTAAGGATGTTTTTATACAGAATGGAATAGCGGATTAGCTAAAGGTATGGTAAACATCGATTTATAACAGCGAAATCCGTACTTTAAACTTTAAAGGCGATTTTCTCGAAACAACATTTTTTATACTTGCTCTAATACAAATCATTTGATCGAATATTTCTCGAGTATGTTCGGTTCATATTTCTACGTACCGTGAGTCTCGGATTTTTTGATTGGATAAAAAATGTCACTTTGGCATGAAAAAAACCGCCATATTTTTAAAGAAAATCGTAACTTTTTTTTTATAAACTCGGTCTTTTTCTTGCATTTCAATATTTTTTCGAAATTTTGCTTTATGGTATGTAAGATATCTTGTAGTATAATGAAAATGTGTTTGCTTTTTCATTTCAGCCACTCAAAGCCGTAATCACTGTAGCAGTGGGATAACTTTTTTTGGACATCTGGGAAACGGCACGTAACACACCTAAAATCTATTATTTTCAAACAACAAAATTACTGTAGACTACTCGATTATGTATAAATACATTCTTAAAGTTTCAAAACATTTGATGCATTACGTTTTTCTTAAATTTCGAATATCACCTTTTTTTCAGGCAGTCGCACTGGTGGTTCCCTTCAAGGGACTAGAAATTTGAAATATTTGCAGCCCCTTTCGAAATTCTATTACAACGATATACATTACACTTCGAAATAATAGTTTAATTCTACGATAAGAATCCTACGACAGGGTTAGGTTTATCTTTATTTAAGGGGTTAGGCCACTCTAGGATTTTCAAAAAATCGATTTTTGTTTTTTTGTTTTCAATGGACCCTTAGGACCTAAAAAATGATGTCCCAAAAGATTATGGCCGTGACAAATCTCTAAGTACTCGATTTTCGAATTTTAGTACACGGGCGTGCGGTCCGCAGCAAGGTACTACTCAAAACATCAAACGCGTTTATCTCGAGACTACATTTTTCAAGTTTGCCGAAAACAATTTTCAACCGATTCACTTGAAATTTTAAATATATCCTTAAAAATACATTATCTATCAAATTACCAACGATTTTTATTTTATGTTGCATAGTTCATTTATTGTTAACAATTTTCTGACGATTTTTTAGGCAAATTTTTCACTTTTTACTTTAGAAGTGCACCATTTTATCAAAAATCAAAACATCGAAAAAATCGTACATAGTTTGATAGTTGCTGTTATATATACTCGAAAAAAAGTTATAGACTCATGATAATTAAAAAATTACATGATCTGTGTTTTCGGCAGTTTATCCTGGACAAACGAAGGCGTCATCGCAGAAACGCCGCACAGCCGCCATTTTGAAATTAATCGCTTCAACAAAATGAGTGTATACAGTCAATGATATGTATAACAACCATCCTTTTTTGTAATCACGATTTATTTTGTAGTTTCTATGAAAAAAAATCCCCAAAAAAGGCCTATTTTTTCGGCCTCGAGGGTGGTCTAACCCCTTAAGTCACGTGTTATGAATAAATAAATCTGTCTTTGCCGATTTTTCAAAAATTACTGACGTTCAATAATAATTTTGAGTGGATTCAAATTAAAATGCATACACCAAAACATAGGAAAAGGTGAAATTGTCGTACAGATACGAAAGAGCATCGTCTGTAACTTCTGCGATCAACAGTTGGTATGTATATCACGTATCCTGCCAGAATCCCATTGATAGTAAGGAGATAGATGGACACAGATAACCAGTATTCATTACGTATACGTGTATTTCGACACTAAAAATATACGAAATCAAATATTTCTAAAGTATTCCAAACAAAATCCCCAAAAAAGGGAAATTTGTCATGATCATTTCAGCTTACCCCCGATATGTGTCGCTTTAATCAGGGCTTAACGGTACGGATGCTTCTCTCCGACAAAATTGGGTCCCAGAATGAAGACGAATAAACTAATTTTTCATTTGAAAATGGCCAATAATAAATTTCGTAGAGTTCCACGAAGAACTAATTTGAAAGTGCATTCCAATCCGTAGCCTGCAATAATCCCATTTGGCCTGCACTCGATTAATAATCCGCTGGAAGTGCCAAACGGAGACGATTTTTCTGCGACTCGACGCAGGAGAATCGTTAATCTTCTCGAGTCGGGACACGCGTTTTACACACACGTACTCGACTCAACAGATGAGCGTAACAAATCAGAAATCTTCGTGGCGATAAATAAAGGCAAAGGAACTGCGACTGCTTTTCCTATTACACCGGTACTTTTGTAGAACATCCGAGTTTTGTTTTAGTTTCAACTGTTCCTTTTTTTTTTTTAACGGTGATAATACCCAGGGGCGAACGTGACAGCGGCGTTAACAAAAGCACTCGTTAAGGTGATTAACGACGATGAGACTACGACTACGATACCACCGCGGACGCCATTATAGGGCTTTATTAATTGCCATCGTCGAGTAATTTGCTCTCTCCACTACCCACTACACTAAACCGCTTTCTTTCACCCTCTCGTGCTTTTTCTCCCTTGCTCTCGTTCCTACGTCTATCTTTCGGCTGCACCGGGGATGCTGTATAGAGAAATGGAACGAGGATTCGTTGGCAACGTTTTGTATCGTGTATATACGGCGAATCGTTGCTGTTACACTTTATTGCTAGCTTAATTGAATCTATTGTCTTGCTGACGAGGCATTTCTATATTTTTTCCCGTTGCGCTCCGACGCTTCTTTTATCATCCTATAAAAATTTTATGATTTTCTTTTTCACCTTGTAATTGAAGAGTTTATCTCCAAATGCTCCTATAGATCACATTTTACGCTGTTTATCCACTTCGGTCCAAATTATTCTCGTTTTTATGGCTCGCGAAAATTGCTGGAGCTGATATATATGGCCTCGAAACGTTCCAGGAGAAATATGCCACCGTGTATTTTTTATTCAACTGCGAATCGCCAGAAATGCTCGAAACTTCTAAATCCTGTTACTCGAAATTTCGAACACGAAATTTCAAGTAACAGGATATAGAAGTTTCGAGTGTAAATAAAAGTACCGAGTGACGTTTCATGCGAAGGCAAATTTTCTACCTCTTCGGGAAAAATAGTCGAGACTTTTGAACTTGTCACTTGGCTGATTTAAAGTTTCTCCTTTCAATTCTGTAAATTTCAAGTTGGACGTAAACTTCTCCTCGAGTTACGAGTTTTTCCAGAGGAAATTGTTTCTCTTCTTTTTTTCGTAGTTGTCCCCCGTGAGCGAACCTGCTCCTCTCGAATTGCGCATAAAAAATTCATAATTCCGGAATAAGGAATCGTAAACACGTTTCAAGAGGCTCATTTTCAACCTTCGCGAAGAAAAACTTTTGCCACTCACGGCCAGATTTCTGACTAAAACTGGAATAGCGGTGCAACGTTTGCTGCACGTCTGCAGTATCGCCTGGCTCCGCTGCAATAGTGCAGTGGCAATTTCAGCGAAATGGCACGTCTCTTTTGTCGCGTCTTATTCGCATTGTTTCTGTCGTAGAAAATAGTAATTTAAAAGAATGTCTTAGGGGGTTACATCTAGTTGGCGGCCGAAAGAGAGACGGGTTTTTGTGAATTTTTTTTTTGGGAAAATGATTGCAGGTTTCGAATTGTTTTTTTTTTCATAGTAAAGGGTATATCTTCGACTATGTTTCATAATTTTCTTATTGAAAAAAATTCACAAATGTAGGAGATACAATGCATTTCCTGGACCGCTAGGTTTTCTGCGGTGACCACTGTACCTTCCATCTCACTCGTCTAAGATCAAAAAATCAAATAGATTATGTTTTTGCATCGTATTATCTAGCCCTTAATCGAAGGATTTGAGAAAATATTAATTTTTGAAAAAATGGTCGACGAAAATGAAGTGATTTATTCATCAAAATTTGGACTTTCACGTTCAATCGTCGACCATTTTTTCAAAAATTAATATTTTCTCAAATCCTTCGATTAAGGACTAGATAATACGATGCAAAAACGTAATCTATTTGATTTTTTGATTTTAGACGAGTGAGGTGGAAGGTACAGTGGTCACCGCAGAAGACCTTTTTTGAACAGCGGTCCGGGAAATGCATTGTATCTCCTACATTTGTTATTTCTTTTTAATAAAAAAATTATGAAACATAGTCGAAGATATACCCTTTACTATGAAAAAAAAAACAGTTCGAAACTTGCAAACATTTTCCCAAAAAAAAATTCACAAAAACACGCCATTTTTCGGGCGCCAACTAGATGTAACCCCTTAATCAGAAAAGAATTTCCAAGCTACGAAAGAAATTTAAAAATTACTAAAATTCAAAAACAATGAGAATAGTAATTAAAATTTGTTAAATCACTGTTTATGAATTGTAATTATTATTATTGTTGTTTTTAAACGTTAGTACTTTTTAAACGACTATTTTGGCCAATAAATTCTTTTAAAAAAATTAGTTGATTAGTTAATAAAATAAAAATGTTAAAATAGTAATTTTAAAAATAACAATTTCTAAAACTTCAACAAAATATTTTTTTTTTCACAACGAAAACAATTTTGAAAAATCAGATTTTCGTAAAATTTCAGTAAAATTCAACAAATTTCAAATTCCACTTACAAAAAAATGGGTTTAACAACTTTAATCTTTTACTGAGAAAATAAAATACTTTTTCTCTCTCCCTTTGCTGATTTTTTCATTAAGAAGACAATTTTTATATGCGAATACAATCCCATAGAATAAATAGATAGCAGATAAAATTATAAGACCAACTTCAGGGAATTCTGCTAATTGGTACTTACTGCCCACGCCCTAGAATTGGACATGCGGTGGATACTGGGAAACGGTGCACAAAGGTAGAAATTTAATTAACGCATTAGATATTTTTAAAAAAAAATTAAATGTTCGTATAAACCACGTATGTTTGGCCCAAATGTACATCCCACGACTCCGGTAAACAAGCGTGAAGCGAAATTATTATTATTTTAGACATTTTTCCAGCGTGTAGTCGCACGTCAGGTTAACGGACAATAGGCCCCGAGGGTAACGGTCATGTTTTTTTTTTCATAGAGTCTGGAATTACCGTATCTGTTGTACTCGAGAACGAAAACGTTGTAACAGAAGTCATTAACCAAAACCACCTTTCCTTCCTTCGTGGAGTGCTTTTTTGTCTGTTTTTTGTACGAGTGTGGGATGTGAAGCTCTTATTAACCTTAAATCTAACGGAGTTTGCGTAAAAAAAGTATTCACATCAAATTTGTAACGCTACGAGAGAATTTCGTTATTTAAAATTATTGCAAAAGGCAACCATTACTTTCTCATCCATTTTGGGAGGAAATTATTATATTCTCGATCCTTTCAGTGAAAGAAAAGGAAATACTCTCGAGGGGCGGAGAAGTAGAAATCTAATGAAGAGATACTAAATAGGTAGAATCCAATATCTCGTAAACTAGATTCCTTTCATCATATAACTATCAAATGCATATACGTACGTTTATCGGTCCCTCAAGCTATAAGGATGAATGTGCGGTGTACCGTAATATATGTCATTGGTTATGCAATAATTTATAGATTGACCGGTGGGACTATTATCGTTAATTCTTGAGCTTGGATTACTTATACATATTACGCGCTTTCATACCGACGTTATCGACCATTGGTAGTAATACGACTTATGAAACATGTATTGTTTTGAAATTAATTTTTAATCTAAATAGGAAAGTAGTAATCGTATATCCTAGAATAACGTGAAAACATTATTTCAAAGTGTATTTTTCAATTTAAACATTGGAATATTCATTTCGAAACAATTTCTTTAATTATATGGTATGTAAAAAAGAGATTCTTATGGTTATTTAACATAATTTTCGGAATTCTTAATGATCCTTCTCGTTGTTACCAGTATTTCGATACAGAATTTTCTTACGCAAAAAGAAACAGTCGACAGAGAGTTTTAAAAATGCATAAATTTTGGGGGAAAAAATGTTTCCTATTAGAGGTAAAAATATCGTGAAAACTAATTTCCCCCATTTCGGAAAACCAATTTTTCTTGAAATCTTACAGAATTTGTCATACTGAAACTGAATTCCCAAAGTTGAGAATCTCACATTTCGAAATTAGAAAAATTTCACATTACGGCTCAAAAATTTCGAAATTTTGAAGAAATCATCCGAACGGTTCCAGGTAAAAATTTTCTAAATGTTATTCTAATTTTTCGTCACGCGAAAAAACCATTCTCGTGAAATTTCCAACAATGGGAATTAATTTCTAAAATTGAAATATTATGAAAACTTCTAAAAATGAAATAAAACTCAACTTTTTAAAGTTAAATATTTTGAAATCAGAAAATTACACATTTATATTTACAAAATTCCCAACCTTTCAGGAAAAAATTCTAGCAAATTGAGCTACAAATTTCCCGAAAACTGTTTTTGTTCTTCATGTTTTAAGGGGGGAGGGTCAAGTAAAATAAAAAATTTTGACCTTTTTTTTATTTAGAAAATTAGTTTACCATCTGGAGAATGTGCTCCGGCTATTTCAGTTAAAAATTCTAAGGCTAAGTGTACCTACAGAGTCGTTAAAGTGATGCACTCCGAACGGTACGAAGCGCAGATATACACATTGAACGCATTTTTCTCGAAACGCAAAATTTCGCGTGCCGTGCAATGTAGCTTAGAGATTTCTCAGCCGATTGCTATGAAATTTTGCACAAAATATTCTCTAAACTATTCTCCTTTGCATCATCCTAAAGGTTTTTATAAAAATTGAAGTAAACAATGTTTTTAATCATTTTTTTTATAACAAGATTTTGCGACTTCTTTTTTAACATGGCGTGGAATTTTTAATATCTAATTTTTTTGTTTCAAATGGGTTCATGCAAAGCGTATTACTATATTTTAACGAAAAATTGATGGATCTTTGATTTCAGATAATTAGAGCGCTTTGTGCGTTGAACAGCGCATTTTCGAGAAGCCAATTTCAAGCAGCTGCTGTTCAGTAATCTATGAATATTTTTCCATGAAAAAATTTCTATAGATTGTTTAGATGCTACAAAATAACAAGTAATTAGTTTTAAATAAATATATATTACGCATTCTTCAAAAAAATAATTCGAGAAAAAACGGTTGTTTACTTGACCCTCCTCCCTTAAGGGGTTACATCTAGTTCGCGGCCGATAAAAATGTGTGGTTTCTGAATTTTTTTTGGGAAAATGATTACAGGTTTCTAACTGTTTTTTCTTCATAATAAAGGGTATATCTTCGACTATGTTTCATAATTTTTTATTGAAAAAAATTCACAAATGTAAGAGATACAATGCATTTCCCGGACCGCTAGGTCTTCTGCGGTGACCACTGTATCTTCCACCTCACTCGTCTAAAATCAAACATCAAATAGATTATGTTTTTGCATCGTATTATCTAGTCCTTAATTGAAGGATTTGAGAAAATACTAATTTTTGAAAAAATGGTCGACGATTGAATGTGAAAGTCCAAATTTTAATGAAAAAATCACTTTATTTTCGTCGACCATTTTTTCAAAAACATAATCTATTTGATTTTTTGATTTTAGACGAGTGAGGTGGAAGATACGGTGGTCACCGCAGAAGACCTAGCGGTCCGGGAAATGCATTGTATCTCCTACATTTGTGAATTTTTTTCAATAAAAAAATTATGAAACATAGTCGAAGATATACCCTTTACTATGAAAAGAAAAAACAGTTCGAAACCTGCAATCATTTTCCCAAAAAAATTTACAAAAACACGCCTTTTTTTCGGCCGCCAACTAGATGTAACCCCTTAAAACGTGTTGATAATTCATTCCGAAATATACAATAACACGTGATTTAACCTTAATTTCTAAATACATGCAATTCACATTTAACACACATAGGTACAGAGGGACAGTCGTGATAATTTTGGGTAGTTTTGAGTGAGGTCATGGCGCAAATTTGTCCGCCGAGGATCATAATTTTATGCAATTATGCGTGTTACACCACCTACGTGAGCGCGAGTGGGTAGTATTCGCTTAGTTTGTTCATGGATTTCCGAATGCAGTCGACCACCATAGCGGGGTGCTACCACTGCTTCCCGCACTGTTATACATTTTACTTCTACACCGACTCGTTTTGTCTCTCCTACACCCCTTTAACCCCTTTAACATTGACCCCTCATAAAATGCGTCGCCTCGTTTCACGGTGAGGCGCTCACGCGTTAACTCTTCCCATTCGTTACGCGTTTACATTATTATTAAAACGTATTTACACGGCCGTTGGTGCGAGCCCTCTGCGGAATTTTAATTTCGTTTCGGCACATCAACATCCAATACCATTATGTTATACCTTTTCCCACGTCGTCGTCCACCCATGTGATGGCAAGTTGTGCGTGTATGTGTGAATTTCTAAGTCCAGTTGGGATTCCTTTGGGACCGAATGGGGATGCAACCAGCAGTCGAGGTATAAAAGTAAAGGAAAGTAAAATAAAATAAAATGAAATAATGTAAAGGAAAGGGGAGAGGAAAGCGATAATTTTTCTTTTCTCAATTCTTCAATCCAGACAAAGGCAGGATTTGAAATTGAACGAGAAAAATATTTGTATGGAAAGAAAAACATCGTGAACATTTTTTAGCAGACGTTAAAAAATTATAGTACCTGTAAAATGAAAGTTAAAAAAAAGAGATAATAAAATTAAAATGTTGGAGAAATTAATATTTACAAAATTAAATTATTACTCCCCTTCTTCGCAATTTTCCTTCTTCTAATATTGTGTATTTATATGAAAAATATGAAAAATGTGAAAAATTAAAATTTCATACCATAAGCACTATAAGGAATTTACATAAACTATGAAATAAAAGAAAAAAATGAAAAAAAATTTATATTATCCCGAAATAAAAGAACAGTTCCAACTTACAATTTCTGTTTTCAATGAAATTTTTTGGTGTTATTTATTTGGCAATTCGGCTTTATAGCAAATATTTACATCGAAGTAAACAAGGAGAGACTATCCCGATGGAACGTAGTCTGGGACAAGATTTAGATTGAAAACTTAATCCTAATCAACTGAAATTATTAACCTGCTGGCGGCCGGGATTTTTTTCGGATATGTTCGAATCATGGCAACACCATTATAGTGGTGTTGCCGGCCGCCAGCAGGTTAATAACAAATCTTATAATGTTAAGACCATGCTATTTAATTAATTAGAAAAAATCCATTCTTCTAAAATAAATTAAAGCAAATATTGTTACGGTTACTTTTTCGAAATATAACAAAATTCCTATTATTTTTCATATTCTTGCCACTAAATATAAAACACGTCACAACGATCAAAATTTCAAAACAGTTTCGATTTCACAAAGTGTTTGCTTGCCGATAAATCCTTCGTAAAATTGCAATTTTCAAAAACAAAGCCGTTATTAGCGATTTGCATATCGCATAGCCGGCGAGAGATATTGGTATTCAATGATTCATCGAGATGTTTACATTATTACATATGCACGTCTATGTAGTCGTTCCTCTGTTAATACATGAACATGTGGCTGATTTCTCTATCATTCAGCAAGAGCGTTCGCTTTCAGACTCATTCTAATAGTTGTGCCGCAATTAATTCCTAGAGGCTGGCTACCGACTGAATGCATGTGCTTTGATGTTCCGCAAAGTACTCCCCCCTGCACGCTATACGTATACAGTTGCATTGTGCAGCAGGTATATGCATGCTGCAGTCGCCATTGTATCGTTCACTGAAAGGATTACGGTTTCCTACAATACTACACTAGCCACCGTCGATGATGACTATCGAACCTTGTATATCGATTACTCTCTAGAAAATCACTCTTTCTCTCTATGTTCATACTGTATATATATATATATATATATATATATATGTATTTCTCTGGGTCTCTATGGTTATCTCTCTGACTCCCTGTCTCTCTATCTGAACTGTCCGTTAGGTGTGAATCCGCCGAACCGTGATTACATGGTTTAAACACATTTCACGGTTTATCCAACCCTACGAACATTTACAAGCTTTGATGAACATTCAACAAACAATTCTTTTAATCTTGTTTTAATACTCTCATTACATTTCAAGAGCACGGCTCCAAATGGATAGAATTAATGACAAACGAAGAGTTGCGTTATATTTGGTTTTATTTTTTGTAAGTAAGAAATAAGGTTTTTTTATTTAATTATTTATTGTTTTCGTGGGGAATCGTTGTCTTTAGTTTATTAGATTAA